>SJXQ01006039.1:638008-661603 GCA_006408695.1 Aepyceros melampus
TGACAGAAATCATCCCACCCCTTCCCGCCCCACCTCCCCCCAAAAATCAACACAGGCTTGACGCGTTTCTTCTGAATCAATCCATAGGATCAGTGTGTTCTCAGCTTAAGTTGAGTGACAAAATTAAACTTTAAATGTTGCCAATATTCTAAATGATTTTCCAAAATATTTGCTAATTTTTTACCTATATAAATATCACCACAAACTTGTTCTGTTCTTATGGATTATAAGCTAAGCAATCAACCCTTTGCCTCAACTACCAGTTCGTAAGTTTGCATTCCTAGATCAGATTTCTCCTTCACAATTGCACATTTGCATTTCAGTTTTCCAGGTGTGGAACAGAATCATTAGCCACTGCTGAGAGAAAACTTATCTGAGGCTTTAAAATGATAGCATGTTTTAGGAAACTGAGCCAACCACAGCCTTGGCCATTGGTAATACCTCTTCAATCTGATAACAAGATTTAAAAAAAAAAAAAAAACTATTTAATTTTTATGTGGAAAGCGTTTGTCACCTCTTCACATTTCAGAGACAAACGGAATATGTTTATCTTGGTTGAATTCTTTTAGAGGTATGATATATATAATTCAAAAGAGGATGACAATTTATAATCCTCAAAGTATTTCTTTTCGAGTCTGCACACTGGTTGCAAAGTTTACATCTATATGTGGCTATAAGCCAAGTAGATAGGCGATGAAATCTGCCAAAGGTACTACATTTAATTCAGATCATGGTCTTTCCTGTCTTTCTTTTAGGATTCAATTGCCTATATGTCTCCCATTTAACCTCCCCCACACCCTGTCCCCAAGAAACGGGTATTCAGATTTTCAAGCAAAATTTCAGTGAATGTCATTCCGTTTGTTAGGCTCTCTGAATTGATACAAAAAAATGTAAAGTTAAAAATAGTCCCATTTTACAAGATTAGAGATAATGTAGAAGAAACATTACATGCTACAGTAACTAGCATATAGAAGTTCTCAATAAATGGTAACAATTATATTCATATTCAGTATGGCCTACCTCAATGTTTTACTCTTTGATGAAGGGTCATTCTTGTTGTAATCTGCTCTTTATCTCTCTATAGCACTTTGTGTTCTTTTTTTAAATTATTATTTTATTTATTTAAATTGGAGGCTAATTACTTTACAATATTGTGGTTGTTTCTGCTATACATTTGTGTTCTTTAATGAAAGTTAATTATAGTCAGTCTGTAGTCCCTGCTTGCTATAGTCTGTGTATTTGTGTCCCACCAAAATCTTGAAATCCTAATGCCTAAGTAATGGTATTAGGAGCAGGGGTCTTTGAGAGGTCAGGAGGGTGGA
Organism: Aepyceros melampus; assembly: GCA_006408695.1. Classification (NCBI taxonomy): domain Eukaryota; kingdom Metazoa; phylum Chordata; class Mammalia; order Artiodactyla; family Bovidae; genus Aepyceros; species Aepyceros melampus. Next base: position 639,331 of record SJXQ01006039.1, read on the forward strand.
GCCTTCATGAATGGAATTAGTGTTCTCATAGAAGAGACTCTACGGAAGTCTTTTGCGTCTTCCACCATGTAAGGACTGAGTAAGAAGGCACAGCTAGAAGCACCAGGAAGAGGATTCTCAAGAAAACACAACCATGCTGACACCTTGAACTTGAACTTCCAGCCCCCAGAACTAAATTTCTGTTGTTTATAAGCCACACAGTCTATGGTATTTTGTTAAAGCACCCCGAATGGACTAAGAAACTAAGGGTTTAAATTTTGCCCTAATTAGCTTTGCATTCCAAACAGTGCCAAGTGAAGTGTCTGGCTCACAGTTGACATTTACTAAATGCTGATTAAAATGACTTGAATTAAACAAAGAAGTCTCAGTCCCAAGGACAATGTTCAAAATGAAATTTTGAATCTAAGTAATTGATAAAAATAACTTTAAACATATTAAAATCAGATGCTACTTGACACTAGTATTCAGATATTTTTCATGCTAAGGATACCTTCAGAAAGATTTATTACAGCATCGTATATGGATTTGTTTCATCATTGTCTTCATAATTCCATCATAAGTTCTTGGATGCAGAACCTATATATCCATATTTTCAGGGTCTATCAAAGTGCTTAGTCCACATTGTTGTTGTTCAGTTGCCCAGTTGTGTGTGACTCTTCACGACCCCGTGGATGCAGCATACCAGGCCTCCCTGTCCCTCACCATTTCCCCAAGTTCACGTCCATTGCATCAGTCATGTCATCCAGCCATCTCATCCTCTGAGGCTTTCTTCTCCTTCAGTAACTACCTAATAAATGTTTACTGCATACATAACTATATAGAAAAATAATGAATGAATAGAAAGGCTGAAAGAATAATAGATTTGAATAAAATTATTACTTAAAATTACTAGTTTTGTGAGACAAAAGACGGAGGTCAGTGGAATGTTCAACACCAACAAGAATAGCAACAATTTCCTGTGGTGTATAGAAATACTGAGTGTTTTGGAAGGTTTATAGTGGTAATACTATTTAGGCAGATGATACTTATCAGTTGAAAGTAATATCTTTAAGAGGCTATTAGTAATGAAAGAATGTCTTAAATATTATTTAAAACAGTGCTAATACGTAACTTTGGCCAATTACGCCTTAAAATACTTAGAAAACACTAAAAAGACAAAACATCAAATCAAGTCTCAAAGAGCCTAATACTAGAATCTGGGAGGAACTTCTGCTAACCAATAGTGGGTCAGTTTTCATGGTATTCTCAGGTTTCTCTTAAGATAAAGGGAATACTTAAAAGTAATAGGAAGACACATTTTATTGATAGTTTCTTTATGTTTCTTGGGTCTATATTCAGGGTATATAGTAACCCATAAAAAGACTATCCAGGTGTTGATTCTGAAGTATTCACAGGTCTACTCTCAGACCTCTCCCAATTTCCCTGTTGCCACCTTTCTCACTGTTCAGAAAGAACATCTTTCAAAAACAGCTGAGCAGAAGGTATGAAGAGGGACTGCTGACTGCTCACTGCAAATGTGTGCAGATGGTGACAGGAATATTCAGAAATAGTGGATTGATAGACGTTTAGTTTGTTGTCTATTACACTTTCTCAAAGTTTCAGAAGAAAACACTAGAGGTAAAATAGATGTTGTCGTTCAGTTTCTGAGTCATGTCTGACTCTTTGTGACCCCATGGACTACAGCACACCAGCCTCCCTGTCCTTCATCATCTCCTGGAGCTTGCTCAGACTCATGTCCATTGAGTCGATGATGCCATCCAACCACCTCATCCTCATGAGATGTGAATAAAAAAAAAATAGAAGTGGCCACTTCAATTAATTAATTCAATTCAATAGAATGAATGACTGGTAGGAGCTAAGAATCATATTGTGAAGTGAACTGAAGTCGCTCAGTCGTGTCCAACTCTTTGGGACCCCATGGACTATAGCGTATCAGGCTCCTCCATCCATGGGATTTTCCAGGCAAGAGTACTAGAGTGGGTTGCCATGTCCTTCTCCAGGGGATCTTCCCTATCATATTGTAATCTGGCACATTAACTTCCTTTCTAGATGTGAATCTGAGAAGGAGATTTTGTTGTCACCAATTCATTAGAAATTGTGACTTAAGGTGATTCATCCATTCTATATTAGGAGACTCACAGAGTTTACAAGTGCCCCATTCGATAGTTTGTAAAGAGAAGAAAAAAGCAAAACAATATGTAACAACAACAATGAAATACCATGGAATAAGGGAAAAGAATTAACAACTTGAAGGCTCAGAGAAAGAATATGTTTCTACAAGTGATATCTTGTAAGAATCAGGAGAACATTCTGAAACTTTTGGCTCTACTCAATAAAATGCAAGAACAGTGAGCCCCATTGAAGCAGGAACAGCGGGCAATAAAGAACAGAGTGAGATAAAAATGGGATATATTTAAGTGAAAGAATTTCAATAAATGTAAAATGCAAAACAGGAAGTTTGAGGTCCACATTTTAAAAGGTATTGAGAGCACTGAACATAGTAATAATAATATAGACGTGTGAAGCAGTGATGTGGAATAGGGGCTTGAGAAGCTCTCCTAGAATGTACACAAAAGGCTTAAGAGATAAAAGTTATGAAAGAGAATATGATAGTTAATACGGCCTAAAATGGAGCTTCTGTATCTAATTAGTGTTCTTGCCAGGGAACTAAAACATAAGAAACAGAAACAGTAAATAAAGATATGATAGAAGAAAATGATTAACTGGCACAAGGAGATTTGAGTGACTTTACTAAACTGAAGATAAAACAATAAAGAGGACCTAGAAAACTCATACTGAAAACTTTTTGAATTGCAAAAGAAGTGAATTCTAATTTAAAAATTGTCAAGTATCCAAATAGTGAGGGAAAAGGACAATAAAGGATTATCCACTAAGGAAAAATATATCCAGCTAGTTTCAGATACTACAAGTAAATATTCTAAGTCAATGAAAAACATCTAAGAATTTTGAAAAGATAATTATTGTGACCTAAAGATTTCACATTGAAACAATTTGGCTTTTCTTATGTAAGGCCATTTAAGGATGGTTTCAGATACATTTGTAGTCAGAAAAATAACATTTACATAACTTTAAAACAAGTTATTTGAAAAGTTGCTCCCAATCAATCTCAGAGAATCAGAAATAAAAAACCCAAAGGTGGGAAGTTCATGGCAAAAAATGATGTTAGGATTTTTTTATTGCTCTTTTTATATCAGAATATCTGGAGTTCTTTTTTGCAAGGCATTGGTAGAATGATTCTGTAAGCCAGACATTTTTTCATTTGTTTATCTGCAAGTCTCCCCTCTTTCCCATCTCTAGGAAACATATTTCTCATGCCTCATTCTTCATCTCACAGCTCAGATGGAATCTTTTCTTAGGTCCACTGACCTAGCAACTAATTAGGATTTGAGAGATGGCTAAAAAATTTATTTACATGGCTGAGATATTACGCTTGACAAAGTTTTCTTTTCTATATGTAAGACAATAGATTGGCCTTTTTCAAACTAACTTTTCCTCTTTAATGATATCTCTATGGTGAATAGATTTGTTTTACATTAGGACACTGTTAGGAATGTAAATTGATTCTCTCAAAATCCCACTGCTGCTGCTGCTAAGTCGCTTTAGTCGTGTCCGACTCTGTGTGACCTCATGGACAGCAGCCCACCAGGCTCCCCTGTCCCTGGGATTCTCCAGGCAAGAACACTGGAGTGGGTTGCCATTTCCTTCTCCGATACATGAAGTGAAAAGTGAAAGTGAAGTCGCTCAGTCCTGTCCGACTCCACTAGCGACCCCATGGACTGCAGTCTACCAGGCTCCTCCAACCCCACAGTTAGTAAAAATTAAATTTGAATTTGTATCTTCTGACTTGATATAAAGTACTCTATTAGTTGTCTAATTTATGACTGCTTCATGGATTTTCAGAAAATGAAACAATATTTTTTCTTGGTTTTATTTCAGAAAAGAAGAAATAATCTTTATGTCATTAGTATAGACAGCTGTTGTTTAGTCGCTAAGTTATGTCTGATTCTTTTGTGAGCCCATGGACTGTAGCATGCCAGGCTCCCCTGTCCATGGGGTTTTTCCGGCAAGAATACTGGAGTAGGTAGCTATTTCCTTCTCCAAGGGATTTCCCAACCCAGGGATCAAACCTGCATCTCCTGCATTGGCAGATAGGGTCTTTACCACTGAGCCACCAGGAATGTCAATATTTATAATTAATTTAACCTATATTGTTCAACTCTGAGGTGTATAGTTATCCTCCATAAAGATATTCATGTCTGAAAAATCACTTTTCTTATTCCTAGTTGGTATGATAGATTCCAAACTATTTTTTTAAAACATCTATTGTTTTGACTACTCTGAATCACATAAGAACCCAGCACTAAATTTTTTGGAGAGAAATGTGACGATTCTTATGTTTAACTAAAATTTAAAAATTAACTTTGATATAATTTCAAAATTTTGAAAAGTTGCTAAAATAGTACTAGAAACTTATACTTCAGTTCAGTCTCTCAGTCGTGTCTGACTCTTTGCAACCCCATGAATCGCAGCACGCCAGGCCTCCCTGTCCATCACCAACTCCCGGAGTTCACTCAGACTCACGTCCATCGAGTCCGTGATGCCGTCCAGCCATCTCATCCTCGGTCGTCCCCTTCTCCTCCTGCCCCCAATCCCTCCCAGCATCAGGGTCTTTTCCAATGAGTCAACTCTTCGCATGAGGTGGCCAAAGTACTGGAGTTTCAGCTTTAGCATCATTCCCTCCAAAGATATCCCAGGGATGATCTCCTTCAGAATGGACTGGTTGGATCTCCTTGCAGTCCAAGGGACTCTCAAGTCTTCTCCAACACCACAGTTCAAAAGCATCAATTCTTCAGCGCTTAGCCTCCTTCACAGTCCAACTCTCACATCCATACATGATCACTGGACAAACCATAGCCTTGACTAGATGAACTTTTGTTGGCAAAGTAATGTCTCTACTTTTTAATATGCTATCTAGGTTGGTCATAACTTTTCTTCCAAGGAGTAAGCGTCTTTCAATTTCATGACTGCATGAAATTTCATGGTGTCTTAAATTCACCAATTACCTATGTTTCCCCATGATGTACTCTGCTGATTTAACTTATATGCAGAGTACAGCATGGGAAACGCGGGGCTGGAAGAAGAACAAGCTGGAATCAAGATTGCCGGGAGAAATATCAATGACCTCAGATATGCAGATGACACCACCCTTATGGCAGAAAGTGAGGAGGAACTCAAAAGCCTCTTGATGAAAGCGAAAGAGGAGAGTGAAAAAGGTGGCTTAAAGCTCAACATTCAGTAAATGAAGATCATGGCATCCAGTCCCATTACTTCACGGGAAATAGATGGGGAAACAGTGGAAACAGGGTCAGACTTTATTTTTGGGGGCTCCAAGATCACTGCAGATGGTGACTGCAGCCATGAAATTAAAAGACGCTTACTCCTTGGAAGAAAAGTTATAACCAACCTAGATAGCATATTGAAAAGCAGAGACATTACTTTGCCAACAAAAGTCTGTCTAGTCAAGGCTATGGTTTGTCCAGTGATCATGTGTGGATGTGAGAGTTGGATTGTGAAGGAGGCTGAGCACCGAATAATTGATGCTTTTGAACTGTGTGTTGGAGAAGACTCTTGAGAGTCCCTTGGACTGCAAGGAGATCCAACCAGTCCATTCTGAAGGAGATCAACCCTGGGATTTCTTTGGAAGGAATGATGTTGAAGGTGAAACTCCAGTACTTTGGCCACCTCATGTGAAGAGTTGACTCATTGGGAAAGACTCTGATGCTGGGAGGGATTGGGGGCAGGAGGAGAAGGGGACGACCGAGGATGAAATGGCTGGATGGCATCACGGACGCGATGGACGTGAGTCTGAGTGAACTCCGGGAGTTGGTGATGGACAGGGAGGCCTGGCGTGCTGTGATTCATGGGGTCGCAAAGAGTTGGACATGACTGAGCGACTGAACTGAACTGAACTTTCCCATTTACTTTATCATTCTCTTCCATCTCTATATTTATACACATATGCATATTTTCCTTCAAATATTTGAAACTACACTGGAGACATCATGAATTCTCAGTCCAAAATTCATCAGTTTTCTGATTAAGATCCTTCTTAGCTCACCTCCTTCCTGTCCCCATTAAGGATACAATCCAGGATCATCCATTGCATTTGATTGTCATATTTCTTCTTTTGTTTCATTATGAAAAGGTTTGAAGTCTTGAACATGTTTCTTTTCATGGTCAATGAAGATTAGATGTTTATCTTCACATTTGTCTGGGAAATCACATGGAACAGCAATCATTTTCTGCCTTTGGTCACTGACCCTCAAAGTAAGTTTTCTGAGACTTAAGCTGAGCTTCCTTTTCACCCTGAGCCTGCCACCTCTCTTACAGGTTGATCTTGCTATGAACTATTACACAAAGTTGTCCTATGGAACTTTCTAGGATGATAGAAATATTCTCAATTTGCAAAACCATCTAGTACTCCAACCGCTACTATATGTGGCTATTTAACACATGAAATGTACTTTATACAACTGAAAAAGTGAATCTTTAATTTAATTAATTTAAATTTAACAGCAGAGAGTATTCAATTTTGCATTTTAAGAATTATTTTCTTGTCTTTGTACATTTAGAATTCTTTACATCTGGATGGCCTGATATTATTTCCACAGTACAGAAAATCCTACCTGTTCTAGTAAGTCCAGATATAGATTTATCTTCTTAAAGGCACTGTTGTGATGTTGAGTCCATGCCAATGTCTTTTTTTTTTTTAATTGATTTGGGGAATTTTCTTTCTCCTCCATTTTCTTTCCTTTAATTTTTAAAAATAATTTCATTTATTTATTTTTGACTGTGCTGGGTTTTCATTGCTATGTGGGCTTTTCTCTTGTCACAACAAGCAGAGTCTACTCTCATTTTGGTGCGTGGGTTTTTCATTGCAGTGGCTTCTCTTGATGCAGAGTTCAGGCTCTAGGGTGCTTGGGCTTCAATAGTTGCAGCTCCTGGGCTTTAGAGCACAGGCTCAATAGTTGTGGCACACGGGCTTAGTTGTCCTGCAGCATGTGGGATCTTACCAGATAAAGGATCAAACCCATGTCTTCTGCATTGGCAGGCAGATTCTTTACTACTTAAATTGAGTCACTCAGTTGCATATGACTCTTTGTGACCCCACGGACTGCAGCACGCCAGGCTTCCCTGTCCTTCATCATCTCCCGGAGCTTGCTCAAACTCATGTCTATCGAGTTGGTGATGCCATCCAACCATCTCATCCTCTGTCATCCCCTTCTCCTCCTGCCTTTAATCTTCCCCAGTCTTTTCCAGTAAGTTAGTTCTTCACATCACGTGGGCAAAGTATTGGAGCTTCAACTTCAGCGTCAGTCCTTCCAATGAATATTCAGGACTGATTCCCTTTAGGATTTTTACCACTTAGCCACCAAGGAAGCCCTGATCTCCCCTTTCTTGTAAAATTAATCATACTACTCCTCTAGTAATTAACACACCCTATTATACACTGTAATTTAGCTGCTTCACAAAACTGTGTTTTTCTCCATAAGACAGAAAACTCTGCGAGGTCAGAAACTGTATCTAACGTTTCTTTTGCATTCCTCTTAGCAACCTAGCATGTGTTGGGCACCTACTTTATGCTCAGTACATCTTATTGCTTGAATACATAAAGTAGGTTATATTGAGAAGCAGGGTGACTGGACAGGTAGTGCTTGAAGGTCAAAAGTCCCACTTTTTCCTCCTAGAAGTGATGGCAAATTTTGATAATCTTCCTGTCAGTTCCAGAAAAGTCTCATACAGTTAGGGAGTCTGGCAAGAAAAGAAGAACTATCTTAGGAATTGTAGTATATTGTTTAACAATATTGCATGTACAGGTTTCCCTGGTTTTCTTACAATATAAAATACACCTAAGCAGAACAAAATACAGGAGTGAAATTATAAGCTTTCTCTCATGTGTGTAGAAAGCCACATGGTGGCTCCCAGCGCTAGTGATTGCAGATCAGGGTAACAGTTCTGTTTTGACTGTTTTACACCTTCTTGAAATGGTTGGCTATATTATTTGCATATTGGGTCTATTCAAACTGTTAGGGTGAAGACGGTTACTCCTGAACTTTCTAGACCAGAGTGGGACAAGAAAACAAAAGCTAAGGCAAATAATAGAAACAGTGGAACACACTGCTAATAATTTAAAATCACCGAGACAAAAGATCCCTGAATAACATGCTGAAATTACTGATAAGTTTGAAAAGATATACCATATTGAAGTAACAATGCAGTGTCAGTAACATTTTTGAAAATAGTCAACAATGTTTAGAATTTGTTTATATACATGGTTTGTATTTTAGATGGAACAGCCAAGAAAATCTTATTATTATAGACTTTACTAGGAGATCTCTGAGGTCCCTTCCAGCTTTAAAATGCTGAATGTAATTCAGAATTTATGATAATTTGAACTAGGCTAGGCTGAAATTTACTTTTGTATGATCTATGAAGCTAGATTTGCTAATAGTGTAAACAAGGTTGCTTGAGGCTTTTAACCAAGCTGTTCTTAAAGATTTTAACACATTGTGTGATACAAATGGGTCTAACTAATTTCAAATGATTCCCACCTATTTATTAAAGCATGCAATGAAAATCTGTTACTTAGAAGTGCTTTTATTAGCAGCTAAATTTACGTGTGAATTTGAAAGTAATATATCTTCATTTTTTATTAGAGTTTATAGTTTTTGTCAATTCACATTGGTTTTTCCAAGGGTTGTGTATATCAATGAGGTTTCCCTATAATTTGAAATTATTGTTTCAAATATAATTATCTATTTCAGTAGTTTATTTTCCCTCTTGTTTATAGTATCTCTTCTCTATCACCTTGAGAAAAATGTTTTTTAAAAAATACTTATTAGCGATGGATACTATTTCATTGCCAACTGAGGTAAGATTGGACTTTTATGATAACTTAATTACATTTCAAGGAATAATTAAAAACCCAGAGCTTCCTATTATTAGCTTTAAATCTAATATCCTTTTATAATTCTTCAAGAGTACAATGAATTAATATTGAAACTGTAAGATTAGGTTGATTCTTGTAAAGTCTTAAATTTTTTCTTCAGTAGTTATCTTAATTATTTTATCTTGATGTTAAAATAATTCTCCATGTATATAAAGGCTAAGAAATATTCTGTACTATATTGTGGAACTGAAAATTTACTCTAGGCAACAGTGTTCAACTATTTATTTCACTTAAAAACAGCAAAAATTTTTCTAAAGACCTGTATAGATAATACACACACTGTAGTTTAGAAAAATGAATGTAAAAAATGTTTACTTTAAAGATCTTACATACAATTTAGAATGATAATTTGAAAATAAATTAATTTAAAATACAATGTAGGAAATATTTGCTATCGCTCACTAGAGTTAAAATATGAAATCAGGGAGCTTCCACCTTGCAATGCGGGAGATGCAGTTCAATCCATCTGGGAAGATCCCACATGCCAAGGAGCGCCTAAGCCTGTGTGACTAGAGCCTGTGCTCTGCAATGAGAGAAGTCACCACAATGAGAAGATGCCCACACAACTAGAGAGCAGCCCCCACTTGCTGCAACTAGTGAAAGCCCACACGTAGTGGAAGACTCAGTTCAGCCAAAAATAATAATAAAAAAAATGAAATCCGTTTCACCAGAAAGTATCTGCATAAAAACCCATAGTCTCCTTTCACAAGAATATTTTAAAAATTATATATGTAGTAACTTGTACGATAGTGATATTTTATTGTGCCATTGGCTTGATTCTACAGGCCATGTTTATACTGATAGGAAGCAGTGCTTATGATAATATCAAAGACACACAATTCAGTGCCAAATTAATGTCTCAGAAGAGCTTAAAACATTTAAAAACATTTAGAATATACATTATTGTAATTTTCAGTTACATATCATTTATTAAATATCTGATATACTGCTTGCATTAGCTTGAATGCTGTGTATACATTATCTTACTTAATCCTCCTAAGAATCAATGAAGTAGGAGCTATGATTATCTTCATTAATGGGGAAATTGGGGTCTTAAGAGAGAGCTCCTACCAGTATATGGCAAACAATGCACTTGAATAAACATCTGACTGTAAAACCTATGCTCTTAAACTTCAAGTTATTGTCTTTCTAAGTAAAGCTTTTTAATTTTCTCACGATGTCACAGGCAGTAATTATCTTAATGCCCTAATCTCTCCATATGCTAAATACAAATAAGTCATTAATGTTGCTAAAAAATTAGAGGTATTTTTTTTTAAAGGCATGAAATTATTATATTGGAAGATGTGAAGAAACTAGTCTAAGACTTCAGATGATTTAAATGATGGTGTATCAAAATTTGAATGTAGTTACTAAAAGATTGTTTTGCAAGCACTTCAAATGAGCATCTTTTGAAATTCCATGATTCCATCAATTTTTGAATGTTAAATTCTTCAGCTGAAATTCCTTATAGTAATGAAATGATTTCTTGCTTCATTCAACTCAGGACTTCTGAACCAATGCCAGTTGGTTGGAAAGGGTAGGTTTCACTCATTACTTCATAACATAAAGGAAGTGCAATGATGTAGAAAATATAATCTGTTGAGGAAATATTGGTTTCTAGAGATTCTCACATATGATGCTTAAAATTTAGTGATCTTCAAATCCCTTCCTGGTTCATTTTTTTCCCCTCTCTCTCTAAAGTGAGTATTATTCAGATTTTGCAATAAGTATTACTTAAATGCAGATAGCACTCAACTCAAAGCAACCTATTTTGCTGTTACCATTTTAGCTTGATTGTCCCTAATAAGTGAACAATTGACACAAAAAAATAGAATCAAGAAAGGATTTAACTGCACATGAAAAAACTACAAGTAGGTGAAGAATAATATCTTATTGAAATATTTATGTATAATAGTATTATAGATCCAATATAATGATGAAAATTCCAAGATGAAAATTCATCTTGGTGGAATAATGACTGAAACCCAAGGCATCAGAAAGTATAACCATTAAAAATTTGATTTTGATAAAAATTGACTTAGTAATCAAATTATTCTCATAAATTTCCATGGCAAATAAATGACCCCCAATTAAAACTTTTCAGTAAATGAAAAATGACAATGGAAATAAAATTATTTAACTATAGTGTACAACAGGTTGATCACAGAAATAAATTGGTTTAATGGATTTATTCTAAAAAGAAAATTTATTTAAAAATAAAAATTTATCAATTTTCCATAGGGATCAAATATTTATGTACATAAGTAGAGAATCAAGTATCAATGTGTTACAGTTAGGGTTCAAAATATCTACCCATCAAAATAGTGGTGAAAAACAACAGGTTCAAATTATTTTATCTTGTTCCCAAGTCTATAGTTTTCATTTTAAAATCTTGTTAACAAAATAAATATGATAATGATAATATCTGTCTTGACTACTAACTCTTAGGATTTTTGTGGCAATCAAATTAAAAAATTATAAAAGTGTTTTGTTAAATTTAAAACATTATTTAATGTACAACACTTATTATTTTAAACTATGTTCGACATTCATATTTGCATATCTAGTACAAACTAAACTTATAGCATCTTCCCCTAAAGTTCATCTCTATGGCTTCTTTATTCTGTCAATAACATAACAGTTCTAACAGATTTTCAAGATTTGAAGATCGAAAGCTCAGGGTTCTTTGGGACCCCTTGTCCATCATAACCATAAAAGTGAAAGTGAAAGTGAATTGCTCACTCCTGTCCGACTCTCTGTGACCCCATGGACTGTAGCCTAACATGCTCCTCCATCCGTGGGATTTTCCAGGCGAGAGTACTGGAGTGGGGTGCCATTTCCTTCTCCAGAGGACCTTCCCAACCCAGGGATTGAACCCAGGTCTCCCGCATTGCAGGCAGATGCTTTACCATCTGAGCCACCTGGGAAGCCCAAAGAGAGCCCAAAAGCCAAAGAGAGCCTGCTAATCAATCAGACTACACATGCTACAACCAAACATGTCACATCTCAGTTGCTTCTCAAATACATTTATCTCATTTTACATTTACAGGCATGCATGCATGCTAAGTTGCTTCAGCTCTGTCTGACTCTTTGCAGCCTCAAAGAGGGGTCTCTTTGCATCTGTAGCCTGCCAGGCTCTCTGTCCATGGAATTCTCCAGGCAAGAATTCTGGAGTGGATTTCCATGCCCTTCTCCAAGGGATATTCCTGGCCCAGGGGTTGAACTTGAGTCTCCTGCGTTGCAGGAGAATTCTTTATCACTGAGCCACCGAGGAAGCCCATATACAGGCATACCTCAGAGATACTTCTGCTTCTGTTCTAGGCCATTGCAACAATGCAAGTAACATGATATTTTTCATTTCCCAGTAAATATAAAAGTTATGTTTACATGATAGTCTATTAAGTGTGCAATAGCATTATGTCTAGAAACCAGTGTATGTACCTTGATTTGCAAAAAATGCTTTAGGGAATTCCCTGGTGGTCCAGTGGTTGTGGGGTCCCAGGTGGCTCGTGGGGTCCCAAAGAGTCAGACACCACTTAATGGCTGAGCACACGTACTAGTGGTGGGAATCTGCATTTCCACTACAGGGTCAGGGTTAGGAGAGGTGGGCTGGGTGGAGGTCCAGGTTTAATTCCTGGCTGGGGATCTAAGATCTCAAAGCCACTCTATGCAACCAAAAAAAAAAAAAAGCTTTATTTGATAAAGGAAGTCAAAGATACAAACTTCCATTTGTAAGATAAATAAGTTCTAAGGTTGAAAATACAACATGATTAATATAATGAGAACTGCTGTAAATGTGAAAGGTGTTAACAGAGTGAATCCAAAGAGTTCTCATCACAAAGAAAACAGTTTTTTTATTTCCACTTCCCTTGTGGCTCAGCTGGTAAAGAATCCACCTGAAATGCAGGAGACCTGGGTTCAATCCCTGGGTTAGGAAGATGCCCTGAAGAAGGGAACGGCTATCCACTCCAATATTCTGGCCTGGAGAATTCCATGGACAGAGGAGCCTGGCAGGCCTGGTGTGGGGTCTCAAGCACTCAGACAGGACTGAGAGACTTTCACTTTTATTTTGCATCTGTATAAGATAATTGATATTCACTAAACTTACTGCGGTAACCATTTCATGACCTATATGTCAAATTATTATGTTGTATACTGGCAACTCACTCCAGTATTGTTGCCTCAAAAATTCCACGGACAGAGGAGCCTGGTGGGCTACAGTCCATGGGGTCGCAAAGAGTCAGACATGACTGATTCACTAACATAGCTGTACCTTAAACTTACACTGTGCTATGTATCAGTTATATCTTGATAAACTGGAAGGAGAAAATAGTTTATTGCTAAAAAATGCCAAAAAAAATGCATTAGCAACATCAAAGATCACTGATCACAGGTCACCACAGCAAGTATAACAATAATGAAAACGTTTGATTGCAAGAATTACCAAAATGTGACAGAGAAACACGAAGTGAGCAAATGCTGTTGGAAAATGGTGTCTAGGCAGGGTGGCCATAAATCTCCATTTTGTAAAATGTGCAGTACCTGTGAAGCACAATAAAGTGAGGTATGCCTTATAGATGCATTTCTGAAAATTTACAGATGATTTTTTCCCCTACAAATTACTACGCAAAGAAGTGATCTGAAGCAATCTACTTTGAAATTTTTGTATGGTGAAAAAATTCATTGTCACTGTAGATTCTTTTATACCCTCTATCATAAAAACATGGCATACAAATATTGTTTTCTTTTTCAGAGAGACTCTTGTATAGGACATGCCAATGTAGTTCATTGAAGATCTGCTTCTCTGGCAAATCTAGTAATTCAATGACCCATTGAATTAGTGTCATTGTGGTTATGTGGTTTGGTTTTCTGCTTTGTAATAAACCTAAAAGCTTTAAATAAATGTGTGTGATTAATTGAAAGTTTTAAGCAGCAGTAAAACAAAGGCAAAGAAGGAAAAAAGAGTTATCTGTACTTTATGTTTGAGGCAGTGCAGATGACATTTAAGATATAACTGTAAGGAGCAACTAAATTATAGTGTCCATAACTTAGCTGTGTGATCAATTTTATTTTCAGTGAGACTTGGAATAAAATAAGTCAGTAGGATGAATTTTGTTATGCAGGATCACTATTGAAAGTGTTTGAGTGAACTCATTGCATGGAAAAGAGACATTAAGTTTCTTAATCATAAATTTTAAAAAATGGCAATAATGTATGTTATTAAAATTAGTGCAATAGCATCTTCCTAAGCATTTACTTATGATAGGAAGTTTTTCTTATTTGAAGATTGTTTCCAGGTGATTTCATCATTTCCTATATATTCTTCAAAAATTTCTGAGAATTTCTGCATGAAACCACGTTGATGTAATCTTGATCAATTTAAATTACATGTTTACGGGTCAGCCATACAAGTTAGGCACATATGTAAGTTTTCCTATGTAACTACTGAAATTAAAAGACAGGAGGCCCAAGTTTTTGGTATTTCTGTCTGACTAGTATGAAACTGGACCACAAAGAAGTCTGAGTGCTGAAGAATTGATGCTTTTGAACTGTGGCGCTGGAGAAGATTCTTGAGAGTCCCTTGGACTGCAAGGAGATCAAACCAGTCAATCCTAAAAGAAATCAACCCTGAATATTCATTGGAAAGACTGATGCTGAGGCTGAAGCTCTGATACTTTGGCCACCTGATGTGAAGAGCTGACTCTTGGAAAAGGCCTTGATGCTGGGAAAGACTGAAGGCAAGAGGAGAAGGGGATGACAGGATGAGATGGTTGGATGGCATCCCCGACTCAAAGTACATATTTTGAGCAAGCTCTGGGTGATGGTGAAAGATAGGGAAAACCGGCGTGCTGTAGTTCATGGGGTCGCAAAGAGTCCGACATGACTGAGAGATTGAACAAGGAGTATGAAAGTGAAGTGAACATGTTAGTCACTCAGTCATGTCAGACTGCACCCACATGGATTATAGCCGGCCAGGCTCTTCTGTCCATGGAATTCTCCAGACAAGAATACAGAGTGGGTTGCCATTTCCTTCTCCAGGGGATCTCCCAGACCCAGGGGCTGAACCTGGGTTTCCTACACAGCAGGCAGATTCTTTACTATCTGAGCCTCCAGGGAAGCCCCTGACTAGTATAACAGAACCCAAATCAATGCGTGGGAAAATACTATAATATATCATAGTACAATTCTTTAAACATTTTAATGAAATCTAAGACTAGTACAAGGTAAGCATATAATATTAAAAATATGAAATTGAAACTGGCAGGACAAGTCATCTGCAATTATGTTATAGCTTTTAAAATGAAATTGTATAGATTTTCATGTTACTCTTAAAAAAAAGGTAGAAAAGCAAAAGAAGCAAGAAAGAAAAGAAGCAGAACAAAAGTTTTGTATTATTCACCCACAACTGCTTTGGACCAAGTGGTATCTGAGTGGTACAAGCAATACTTTCATCCTTAATGCACGGACCAAGTATGGAGAGAAACAAATTGACTGACTAGTGATATTAGCATCAGAACTGGTCTTAAGAGATAACATACATTATCATGTTGAGTCACAGTGTTATTCCCCAAGTGCAAAGTTCAAAAGGATATGATGATAACCAAGTTTACCTCAGTCTCAAAAAAAATACATGTATTTTTCATTAAATGATTGAAATTTTTATGACTAAAGTGAAGTTTTTAAATATTTTTTTAAGTAGTCATTTCTTCCATGGTTAGTGAATGTATATTCTGGATTTTCCAGATCAGTCCAGATTTCATGCAAACTTTTTTTCAATGAAAGCTAGTCTCTAAATGTGTAATTAAATGTAATTTGCTCTTTCATTATTTTTGTGTAATTCAGTTTACAAATGAGAAAGAAAGAAAAAGTCTATTATTAGACATGCTCTGGTTTTAGATTCAGAATACATATACATTTTATCTGTAGCCTAATAGCATAATATTCTAATATTGTGTTTTTTAATTCATTATTAGCGCATAGTGTACTTCTTGAACTATTGAACTATAATCTCCTAAGTCCTGAGCTCTCATTTCCCGGTTTAAACCAGGCAAGTTTAAAATCTAAATTCACCTCAACTAAGTGGATGCTTTCCACTTTGAGTGATAATTTTCCTCTTACTTTCTTCCTCAAAACTTAATCTGCATTCCCAATTCCATTTTGCGGCACCCCCACAGGACTAGCAAAACCAAGTTGTGGGGTTCCTGTCTGTCCGCCTCTTTGTTGCTATTCACATTCAGATCCTTGTTACTCCTCAAGTAAACTACAGAACTTCTGCTTTCTGCCTTCCATGCCCCAGCCTATATTCCATTCAGCTACAAGGAGTATCTACCTGAAATTTGAACCTGACTAACTGATTTCCCTCAGGCAAATGACCACCCTCTTCAGACTTGTCTCTGGTTACTCCACGCCTCACAGTGGATGCTTAACCACACTGGTTTATATGTCCCTCCCCTGTGACTCCATGCCAGCTTTGACGTGTGCACCCCTACCATATTAAAACATTTTCTTTTCATATTATATCAATATTTAAATAACAGGGAGTGGAGTCTTTCAATAAGTTCTTTTTGCAATCTTTTGAAAATGATAACTGGTTCTCCAGTTTCCTTGAAACCTCTCTGGGAAAATTCTTTAAGATATTAAGAAAGGAGAGGAGAGAACTCTGTCTATGAGCAGCTGTGATATGTCAGCCAGTTTCTGTAGATGGTCTGGCTAAGTCCTCACACCAACTGTATGACATGGTGATTACTTTATAAATAAAAAATGTTAGAACTGAGCAAGTTTACATTGTTAAAGGCAATACCTCTTGTAAAAAAGTGGAGCCTCATGTATACTTATATCAAATCCCATGATGTACACTTTAGACATCTAAATTTTGTCATTTATACCACAGTAAAGCTGAAAAAAAATCATTTTTTTAAGTAGAGGGAAGGAAGTGGAGTTTAGAATCAGCCATTTGACTTCAAAGACCAAAATCTTTACACTGTACTACACTCAGATTTTAGGTTTGTCATCAAGGTTAGTGTATCACGCTGTCTGGGAGGTTAGAGTGTCTTTGTTTGATTCAGTCTTACAACTCAGAATAGACTTTTGGCTTTGATGATTACCATGGTGACTTATCATCATCTTCCCACCACAAATGACAATGAGCCAACAATCTCTATCCTGGATACTTTGATATTTTTGTCCAAAAGGACCACCCATTCCCAGTGAAGTCTCTCCAGATGAAACTTGGGCCAGATCTTGCCTTGATCTATGTTCACTGAGTAATCCATTCTAGGTAGCTGGCTCCTCAGTCATGAGACAACCACACAGATGGGAAATTTCAGTAAACAGTATGTCTCAGAGTCCAGAGAAAAAAATGTACAATGCCTTAGAAAACCATTTAAAAATTATATATATTTTATATATATAAAACATATTTAGTTTAACATTATATTTTAATTTTAAATATATATGTTAATGTATATAATATATAATGTATGCATATATAATATACAGTATAACATGTTATATATTAAGATAACATGATATATGCATATATAATGATTTTTATATGTGTATATCTTATGCATATATTATAATATATGTTACACATATATGTAATATATATGTTATATATATATATATAATTCAAAATTCAGAATATCTGGCTAACGAGTTTGGGGACAGCAGAGCCAACTCATAGTATGAGGGAAACTTAAATTTTCTTTGAGTGAGAGTCACTCAGTTGTGTCTGACTCTTTGTTGACCCCATGGTTTATACGGTCCATGGAATTCTCCAGGCCAGAGAACTGGAGTTGATAGCTCTTCCTTTCTCCAAGGGATCTTTCCAACCCAGGATCGAACCCAGGTCTCCTGCACTGCAGGTGGATTCTTTACCAGCTGAGCCACAAGGGAAGCCCAAGGATACTGGAGTGGGTATCCTATCCCTTTTCCAGCGGATCTTCCTGATCCAGGAATCAAACCAGAACCTCCTGCATTGCAGGTGGATTCTTTACCAATTGAGCTATGAGGGAAAGCCCCCCTTGTTTTTCTTTGAACATAGACATTAATATTTCGACATGAAGCTGATCAGATGGCAAAAATAAGGTTAGAGGACAGAAAAAGATCATTATGTCCGTTCCTTGGCAAAATGTGCTCGAAAGAGAAAAGAGTGCCTCAGAGGCTACACAGCTATGACAGAAAACTAGTTTGTGACAGAATAACAGAGGTAAAGATCTCATTTGGCTAGCAGGGAAACTGCTTGTCACAAAAAAAAAAAAAAAAAAAAAAAGTCTATGGAAACAAAAACCTTGTGTTCTGGCCTATTGAGATTTTCAAACAGAGGTCCATGATGGATTGGTTGTCACCATGGACAATGCTCTGCCTAATTTTGCCTTATTTCCCCCTTGCCCCATCTTTTTATTTCTCTCTTGATTTTTAACACTTCCCTGTAATTTCTGGTGCCTAAAAAAAATAGTGTTTGTAGGAAATATTCTGATTCAAATACTGACACATAATTTGAAAAATTTTAAATTCTATGGGCAATAGTACTATGTTCTATGTGCATTAGAATTGAAACAGCATAGAGTGTTTCAAAAACTTCTTGATTCACATTGAATAACATGTTAAGCAAAATAACCTGCAAAAAGTTAATTTGTTTAGATTTAGAGTAGGTCTAGGGTAAATTTTAAATTTTACTTGTCTCTAGCTTACTTATTTTTCTAGTATTTATTTGACTTTTCCAAAATCAGACAAATATTCATTTAAAGCTAATCATAGAAACAAAAGCAACATGGAAGATTCTACATTTTATTCTACTCTACCACCAATTTGTGCGACTTGGAAGAACAAGTTTTTGCTTGTATATTTAAAATGTATATTTATAACATTGGCCTACTTGCACAGAGTAAGAATTCATATTGAGAGAGGGCAGTAGCTCTTCCTTTCATTTGCTACCTCAGTGGAAAAAAAAAAGTAGGCAAGTGAAATCATCTACCAGGTGCATTGACAAATATATTGTCTTTATTCAAGGCACGTATACATAATGTTTTAAAACAGTTACCATGTTCAATAAGACCACAATTCCTTGCATTTTTAATACAAATTACAACACAATATTTTTTCTCCTTGCATAGCTTGAGCTTCTCTTTCTTTATTAGGAATTAATAATCAGAAAAATTGTCACACAGTTTGATTATTTAAAATATTTGCGAGGACAAATATATGTCCAGGGGAATAACTTCTGAAGTTAATATTTTAAAATACTAAATGAAATAATTTATGATTATATATAAACACACATATACATGTTATAAGTATCCATATTTGTAGAACCTTTCCATATATCTTATGCAGATATTGACTTCTTCAGTGAGATGTATGTGGAGAGAATGGAAATAAGTTTCCTGTAACTGGCAAACCACGTAGATAGTGAATTTCCCTGTAAGTAGTTAAGTTGCAGAGAAAGGTGGGGGATGAAAATAGGTGATGGTCAATGATAAATTGAAATTTACGCAATAAGGACAGGATTTGATAGTCCAATAAAATAGCATACTTTTTTATAGTATATTATATTAACATTAAGATAAATACATGCCAAATGAAAAATAAAATGTTTGAAATAACTTAAGTTCAACTCATATTAAAATATGGTTGCATTTAATAAGATAACATTTTACAAACCACTCACACAGACTTTCTGTATCCAAATTGTCCAGAAAATATCAGCTCTCCTTGCTTAAAAAAATTGGTTTAAAAATCTTTTAAAAATAAAATTTACAATAAAATAAAGCCACCAGAACAATAGTATAAATTATTAGATAACAATGAATATATATAGATATTTTATTACAGGTAGAGGCAGTTTGTAGGGATTTTAAACACAGAGATATTAGAAGTCTAGGACAGGAATTTTGTATTTAGAGAAGTGTTTGTTTTATGAATGTGTGTGTGTGTGTGTGTGTGTATGTTTTATGAAGGGAATAGAAGGAAAGTACTCAATAGACTAGGACCTCTAATATGAAATTTACCAGCAGTGTAAATAACTATTCCCAGAACAACTTCAGATCTAGAATTTAATGTCATATCATAAGAGCATCTCCTTTACTTTTGTAGGCATGTTATTATTTCCCCACATTTTGAACTTTCATATAGTCAATTTGTTTTAGAAAGAATAATGCTGTATTGTGTTATTTATATGTCAGAGGAAGATGGATCATTTAAGTGATGTTATGGAATAGACATATAATCTCTATTGTCAAATATTTTAGTGCTCTCTAAGAAGAAGATCAATTTTATTATTTAAAATAGAGATGAGTGCATTCTTTATCAAAATTTTAGCCGTGTGTGGGATCATTTATTATTCTAGTTAGCTAAATTGGTTAAAAATCCTCCATTTTAATATTTGACTTTGCTTTTTCCCTAAGCATATAATAATTATTCTGAAAAACAGCATTTAGATTAATTTTTATTATATTATTGCTGCCACTGTCTTGACTTTCATTGCCACAGTACAAATGCAAAGTCTTCATGGACTTGAATTAAATTATAATATATGTTTTTAAAATAAATTTTTAAAATGTTGAGCTACATAGAGAAAATAAATGTACAATATTAGAAAATTATATTTCACTTTTCACTTGATGTATAGTTTAATCCTGGTTGGTGAAAATAATATATGAGATGTTTATCTCAATGTTTTAACATGCAAAACTTTCCACCTTATCTGTTATAAATATTGGATTATAGTGGTCACCAGTTTTGTAAAGTGAAAGTTAAAGTGAATTTGCTCAGTTGTGTCCGACTCTGTGACCCCATTGACTATAGCCCACCAGGCTCCTCCATCCATGGGATTCTCCAGGCAAGAATACAGGAGTGGGTTGCCATTTCCTTCTTCAGGGATCTTCCCCACCCAGGGATCAAACCCAGGTGTCCCGCATTGCAGGCAGACACTTTAACCTGTGAACCTCCAGAGAAACCTAGAATACTGGAGAATACAGATCTCCTGAATTGCAGGCAGATTCTTTATCAGCTGAGCCACAAGGGAAGCCCAATTTTGTAAAGGAAGGGCAAAAATTGCATTAGTCAACGATTCTTTGTCAAGTTGTAGTATAAAATATTGCTGCATTTTGCAATTTTTTTTCACTAATAGTAAAAGCTTTGATCTTAAAGAAAGACTTTCAATTCAGAGCCAACAAAGATAAGATTGCTCAAATTTGAGATATCCTATGGTAAGCCCGGTAGGCAGTTTCTTAACAAGTATTATTCCTGCACTTGAGAATAAAGATTAGTCAATAAAATATAAGCTATTTCTCTGACATCATTTTATTTTCAGTTTATTTTAGAATCCTTGCTTTTTCTGAGGTTATACTCTATGTTCACCAGTTTTTATACCAGAACATGATAAAGTATACAGATACATCCAACTTAGGGAAAAAAAAAAACAAAAAACAAACTAATGAATTTTCATGGTTTGTTTTGATAATTTTGTTCTTAAATAATCTAAAGTCTGTTAATTTAGTTGTTACAGTAATTGGTAGATATGATCATTTATGTCATAATTGATTTTGAGAATCCTTAAACAAGTTATATTATGTACAATCATGGATGTAAAAGTAGAAGTGACTTATTACCTGCAGAAATATAAAATCTAGCTATAGAGAAAAGAGGGATTCCCTGGTAGCTCAGCTGGTAAAGAATCCACCTGTAATGCAGGAAACCCTGATTCGATTCCTGGGTCAGGAAGATCCCTGGAGAAGGGAGTATTCTGGCCTGGAGAATTCCATGGACTGTATAGTCCATGGGGTCGCAGAGTTGGACATGACTGAGCAACTTTCACTTCACTTCACATCATGGAGAAAATAATTATGTATGCTAACCAAGAAGACACATTTTTGGGAATGACAACCCAACAACAGCTTTTTCTAAAGGAAACATCCCTGTTTTCAGACCCTGCTGAAAGGTTATTCTTAAGCTGCCATTTTTTGAACAATGGATAATTGCAATAGTGTGGCTTTAAAATATATATAGACATATTTCTTTACTTTATTTTTCATTTTATTTTAGTTTTTGGCCACTCCATGTGGCACGTGGGATCTTAGTTCCCTGATATCCCAAAAATCAAACCCATGCTCCCTGCAGTGGAAGAATGGAGTCCTAACCACTGGACTACTGGGGAATTCCCCAGTAGTGTGAAGGGAAGACTTTGCGACAGCCCGTTATTTAAAATAAAGGCTGAGTGAAGCCAAGCATATGCATTTT
>SJXQ01006040.1:0-60856 GCA_006408695.1 Aepyceros melampus
ATTCTTCAATATTCCCAAATCAATCAATGTAATTCACCACATTAACAAATTGAAAAATAAAAGCCATATGATTATCTCAATAGATGCAGAGAAGGCCTTTGACAAAATCCAACATCCATTTATGATAAAAACTATCCAGAAAGTAGGAATAGAAGGAACATACCTCAACATACTAGAAGCTATATATGACAAACCCACAGCAAACATTATCCTCAATGGTGAAAAATTGAAAGCATTTCCCTTAAAGTCAGGAACAAGACAAGGGTGCCCACTCTCACCGCTACTATTCAACATAGTTCTGGAAGTTTTGGCCACAGCAATCAGAGCAGAAAAAGACATAAAAGGAATGCAAATTGGAAAAGAAGAAGTAAAACTCTCACTGTTTGCAGATGACATGATCCTCTGCATAGAAAACCCTAAAGACTCCACCAGAAAATTACTAGAGCTAACCAATGAATATAGTAAAGTTGCAGGATATAAAATCAACACGCAGAAATCCCATGCATTCCTATACACTAACAATGAGAAAGTAGAAAAAGAAATTAAGGAAACAATTCCATTCACCATTGCAATGAAAAGAATAAAATACTTAAGAATATATCTACTTAAAGAAACTAAAGACTTATATATAGAAAACTATAAAACACTGATGAAAAAAATCAAAGAGGAGACTAATAGATGAAGAAATATACCATGTTCATGGATCGGAAGAATCAATATAGTGAAAATGAGTATACTACCAAAAGCAATCTACAGATTCAATACAACCCCTATCAAGCTACCAGCGGTATTTTTCACAGAATTAGAACAAATAATTTCAAGATTTGTATGGAAATACAAAAAACCTCAAATAGCCAAAGCAATCTTGAGAAAGAAGAATGAAACTGGAGGAATCAATCTGCCTGACTTCAGGCTCTACTACAAAGAAACAGTCATCAAAACAGTATGGTACTGGCACAAAAACAGAAATCTAGATCAATGGGACAAAAGAGAAAGCCCAGAGATAAATCCACACACCACCTATGGACACCTTATCTTCGACTAAGGAGGGAAGAATATACAATGGATTAAAGACAATCTCTTTAACAAGTGGTGCTGGGAAAACTGGTCAACCACTTGTAAAAGAATGAAACTAGATCATTTTCTAACACCACACACAAAAATAAACTCAAAATGTATTAAAGACCTAAACATAAGAATAGAAACTATAAAACTCCTAAAGGAGAACATAGGCAAAACACTCTCCGACATAAATCACAGCAGGATCTCTATGATCCACCTCCCAGAATACTGGAAATAAAAGCAAAAATAAACAAATGGGATCTAATTAAAATTAAAAGCTTCTGCACAACAAAGGAAACTATAAACAAGGTAAAAATATAGCCTTCAGAATGGGAGAAAATAATAGCAAGTGAAGCAACTGACAAACAACTAATTTCAAAAATATACAAACAACTCCTACAGCTCAATTCCAGAAAAATAAATGACCCAATCAAAAAATGGGCCAAAGAATTAAATAGACATTTCTCCAAAAAAGACATATGGATGGCTAACAAACACATGAAAAGATGCCCAACATCACTTATTAATAGAGAAATGCAAATCAAGACCACAATGATGTACCATTTCACACCAGTCAGAATGGCTGTGATTCAAAAGTCTGCAAGCAATAAATGTTGGAGAGGGTGTGGAGAAAAGGGAACCCTCTTACACTGTTGGTGGGAATGCATACTAGTACAGCCACTATGGAAAACAGTGTGGAGATTCCTTAAGAAATTGCAAATAGAACTGCCATATGACCCAGCAATCCCACTGCTGGGCATACACACCAAGGAAACCAGAATTGAAAGAGCTGCATGTACCGCAATGTTCATTGCAGCACTGTTTATAATAGCCAGGATGCGGAAACAACCTAGATGTCCATCAGCAGATGAATGGATAAGAAAGCTGTGGTACATATACACAATGGAGTATTACTCAGCCATTAAAAAGAATACATTTGAATCAGTTCTAATGAGATGGGTGAAACTGGAGCCAATTATACAGGGTGAGGTAAGCCAGAAAGAAACACACCAATACAGTATACTAACACATATATATGGAATTTAGAAATATGGTAATGATAACCCTGTATGCGAGACAGCAAAAGAGACACAGATGTATAGAACGGACTTGGACTCTGAGGGAGAGGGAGAGGGTGGGATGCTTTGGGGAGAATGGCACTGAAACATGTATACTATCATGTAAGAAGTGAATAGCCAGTCTGTGTTCGATACAGGATACAGGATGCTTGGGACTGGTGCATGGGGATGATCCAGAGAGTTGATATGGGGTCGGAGGTGGGGCGGGGGGGGTTCAGGATTGGGAACTCATGTACACCTGAGATGGATTCATGTCAAGGTATGGCAAAACCAATACAGTAATGTAAAGTAAAAATAAATAATTAAAAAATAAATAAATAAATAGAGAGAAGGAAAAAAAAAGAGCTTACTCATTGGAAGGAAAGTTATGACCAACCTAGATAGCATATTCAAAAGCAGAGACATTACTTTACCAACTAAGGTCCATCTAGTCAAGGCTACGGTTTTTCCAGTAGTCATGTAGGGATGTGAGAATTGGACTGTGAAGGAAGCTGAGCACCGAAGAATTGATGCTTTTGAACTGTGGTGTTGGGGAAGACTCTTGAGAGTACCTTGCACTGCAAGGAGATCCAACCAGTCCATTCTGAAGGAGATCAGCCCTGGGATTTCTCGGAAGGAATGATGCTAAAGCTGAAGCTCCAGTTCTTTGGCCACCACATGTGAAGAGTTGACTCATTGGAAAAGACTCTGATGCTGGGAGAGGATGGGGGCAGGAGGAGAAAGGGACGACCAAGGATGAGATGGCTGGATGTCATCACTGACTCGATGGGTGTGTCTGAGTGAATTCTGGGAGTTGGTGATGAACAGGGAGGCCTGGCGTGCTGCGATTTATGGTGTCGCAAAGAGTCGGACACTACTGAGTGACTGAACTGAACTGAACTGAAGAAGACTTAATTGTTATGATCTTAATACTACCCAAAGCAAGCTACAGATTCAATGTAATCTCTATCAAAATATGAATAGTCCTTTTCACAAAAATGGGATTTAGAGGGGTTTAAAAAGTCCAAAAAGGAGAAAAAAACTAGAAGTCGCATAGTTACTGACTTTGAAGCTTACTAGAAAGCTGTAGTAGCTAAAACAGTATGGTATTTGCATGAGGGCAGACATGTAGACCAATGGCACAGAACAGAGAGCTCAGAAATATACCCTCACATGTATGGTAAATTGATTTTTGACAAAAGTGCCAAGACTATTCAATGGTAAAGTCTTTTCAACCAGTTCAGTTCAGGTCAGTCGCTCAGTCGTGTCCGATTCTTTGCGACCCCATGAATCGCAGCATGCCAGGCCTCCTTGTCCATCAGTAGTGCTAGGAAAACTGGAAATCTGCACAAAAAAGAGATTGGATCCTTACTTTATATTCAATGGAAATTCAATTCAAAATTAATCAAATATCTAAATTTTAGATCTAAAATTAAGAACTCAAGCTACATAAAACTCAGGGGAAATTTTTTTTTTAATCTTCATTACATTGGATTTAGTGGTGACTTAATGAACTATGACATCAAAGCACAGGTAACTAAAGAAAATATGATAAATTAGATTTGATCAAAATTAAATTTTGTGCACCAAAGGATACTATCAAACTATCAAAATTACTTAATAGCATGTAGAATCGAGTAAAATACTTGCAAGTTCAGTCTGATAGGGAATTAAAATCCAGAATATATAAAAAAAATTCTCACAACCTCACAAACCAAGTAATCCAGTTCAAAAATGGGCAAAAGACTTGAGTAGAAATTTCTCAAAGAAGATATACACATGGCTATTAAAGAATTTTGCTCCTTGGAAAAAAAGTTATGACCAACCTAGTTCAATTCAGTCACTCAGTCATGTCCGATTCTTGGTGACCCCATGAATCGCAGCACGCCAGGCCTCCTTGTCCATCACCAATTCCCAGAGTTCACTCAGACTCATGTCCATTGAGTCCGTGATGCCATCCAGCCATCTCATCCTCGGACGTCCCCTTCTCCTCCTGCCCCCAATTCCTCCCAGCATCAGAGTCTTTTCCAGTGAGTCAACTCTTCACATGAGGTGGCCAAAGTACTGGAGCCTCAGCTTCAGCACCATTCCTTCCAAAGAAATCCCAGGGCCGATCTCCTTCAGAATGGACTGTTTGGATCTCCTTGCAGTGCAAGGGACTCTCAAGAGTCTTCTCCAACACCACAGTTCAAAAGCATCAATTCTTTGGCACTCAGCCTTCTTTACAGTCCGACTCTCACATCCCTACATGACTACTGGAAAAACCATAGCCTTGACTAGATGGACCTTAGACAGCATATTAAAAAGCAGAGACATTGCTTTGCCAACAAAGGTCTGTCTTATCAAAGCTATGGTTTGAGTGTTCATTGGAAGAAATGATGCTGAAGCTGAAACTCCAGTATTTTGGCCCCTGATGCAAAAACTGACTCATTGGAAAAAACCGTGATCCTGGGAAAGATTGAAGGTGGGAGGAGAGGGGGACGACAGAGGATGAGATTGTTGGATGGCATCACCAATTCGATGGACATGAGTTTGAGCAGGCTCTGGGAGTTGGTGATGGATAGGGAAGTCTGGCATGCTTCAGTTCATGGGGTTGCAAAGAGTTGGACATGACTGAGCAACTGAACTGAACTGAATAAGCACATGAAAAGGTGCTCAATATCATTAGTCACTAGGAAACTGCAAATCATAACTACAATGAGATATCATTTTATACCTGTAAAATGGGTAGTTAAAAGAAAAGAAAACAGATGACAAGGATATAGAGAAATTGGTACTCTTCTGTATTGCTGGGGGAATGTAAAATTGTGCAGCTGCTGTAAAAAACAGTGTTAATTTTTCAGAAGACTAAACATGAAACTACTATATGACCCAGCAATTTCATTCCTAGATATACATTCAAAAGAATTAAAAGCAGGGAATTGAACATATGTATGTATACCAATTTCATAGCCACGTTATTTTCAATAACCAAAAGGTATAAACAATCTAAGAGTTCACAAGCAAATTACTGTACAAACAAATTGTGATATTACCATACAAAGAAATATTATTCAACCATAGAAAAATATGAAATTTTTATATATACTACAACAGGCTAAGTGAAATTGTCCAGACAAAAAACAGCAATCATTTGATGATTCACAGAGACAGAAAGTAGAATAGAGGTTACTAAGAACTGAGGTGAAAGGAGAAGAGGAATTACTGTTTAACTGATACAAAGTTTCTGGGGGGAATTACAACACAGTCAAAGGCTTTGGCATAGTCAATAAAGCAGAAATAGATGTTTTTCTGGAATTCTCTTGCTTTTTCAATGATTCAGCAGATGTTGGCAATTTGATCTCTGGTTCCTCTGCCTTTTCTAAAACCAACTTGAACATCAGGAAGTTCGCGGTTCACATATTGTTGAAGCCTGGCTTGGAAAATTTTGACATTACTTTACTAGTGTGTGAGATGAGTGCACTTGTGCGGTAGTTTGAGCATTCTTTGGCATTGCCTTTCTTTGGGATTGGAATTAAAACTGACCTTTTCCAGTCCTGTGGCCATTGCTGAGTTTTCCAAATTTGCTGGCATATTGAGTGCAGCACTTTCACAGCATCATCTTTCAGGATTTGAAATAG
Source organism: Aepyceros melampus (assembly GCA_006408695.1). Taxonomy (NCBI): domain Eukaryota; kingdom Metazoa; phylum Chordata; class Mammalia; order Artiodactyla; family Bovidae; genus Aepyceros; species Aepyceros melampus. The sequence continues at coordinate 5,741 of SJXQ01006040.1, forward strand.
CTCCGCTGGAATTCCATCACCTCCACTAGCTTTGTTAGTAGTGATGCTTTCTAAGGCCCACTTGACTTCCCATTCCAGGATTTCTGGCTCTAGATGAGTGATCACACCATTGTGATGCAAATAGATGGGAAAACAGTGGAAACCGTGTCAGACTTTATTTTTGGGGGCTCCAAAATCACTGCAGATGGTGACTGCAGCCATGAAATTAAAAGACGCTTACTCCTTGGAAGAAAAGTTATGACCAACCTAGATAGCGTATTCAAAAGCAGAGACATTACTTTGCCGACTAACTTCTGTCTAGTCAAGGCTATGGTTCTTCCTGTGGTCATATATGGATGTGAGATTTGGACTGTGAAGAAAGCTGAGCGCTGAAGAATTGATGCTTTTGAAGTGTGGTGTTGGAGAAGACTCTTGAGAGTCCCTTGGACTGCAAGAAGATTCAACCAGTCCATTCTGAAGGAGATCGGCCCTGGGATTTCTTTGGAAGGAATGATACTAAAGTTGAAACTCCTGTACTTGGCCACCTCATGCGAAGAGCTGATTCATTGGAAAAGACTCTGATGCTGGGAGGAATTGGGGGCAGGAGGAGAAGGGGATGACCGAGGATGAGATGGCTGGATGGCATCACAGACTCGATGGACGTAAGTCTGAGTGAACTCCAGGAGTTGGTGATGGACAAGGAGGCCTGGCGTGCTGCAATTCATTGGGTCTCAAAGAGTCGGACATGACTGAATGACTGAACTGAACTGAACTGAACTGATACATAGTAGTGATGGTTACACAACATTGAGAACTGAATTATATATCTTGGAACAGTTAAAATGATAAATATTTGGTATGCATATTTTACTACCATAAAGAAAAGATCTTCAATTTCTTTGAGGTTTATATAAAATAAGAGGGAATACTAGTTTTTAGAAACAAAATATAAAAATATAGGTTAATTGAGAAAAAGTTTTCTGGCAATGACTTTTAAGGAAAGTGTTTAAATTGGACCCGTACAGTAAAAATGTTATAAACATAATAGATAAAAATACTTGACAGAAGTTTCATAAGATTCATGGAGGTAGTTTTTAAAGTTATACTTTTTAAGGTTACTCTGCCTCTTCATTTTGACCTTATGTCAACCTGAGAAAATATAACCAGTTATGCCCAATAGTAATTCCAAAAAATTAAACAACAGGATGTTGCAAAGGTAGAAATCATTAATTATCCAGGGCACTACAGTCCAAATACAGTATCTATCTATACTGTTCTGGGTTAATTATTGAAATTTTAACAGAAACATTTTTTTAAAAAGAATTTGATTGAATGACCACTGAATATAAACTCAGGACAGTAGAGGCATATGTAGAATTTTACCATCTCTGATTGTTTCCAGAATTTCTTGGTGTATATAATGTGATTTTCCAACTCTAGAAAGATCACAGTGACTGGGAGAAGGGCTGCTTTCTTAATCTTGGCTTCTGATCCAAAATTTTCAGTGGTTTTTTCATTATCTAAAAGACAAAACCCAAATTCCTTAGTGTGATCTTATCTGAGGCTCAAAATATAATATTGCCAATCACTCCTCCAAGTGTTGAAGTCCTTCTAGAGTCATATTGCTTCTGTCAAGCAGTTATCACTGTTGTGATTCTGCTCAGGTGTGTGTTTCATTTCTCTCACTGTATTAGATTGTTATTTTTGCTCAGCACATATCCCTGTGCTCAGCAGTGATTAATTAATTAGTTAAGATTGTTAGAGCCATCTCTCTGAGCATCATCATTCCTATACATTTCCTTCCTATAAATTTCCTCACCTTTAATCTCCTATGAGGCCTTCTCATCTCTAGACTCTTACTACTCAATCCATAGGAAACAATCTTCTGATGCATTTGCTGAAGCCCAGTTTCATTGCCTCATACTTCAGCTCAGATATCTTTCTCTGTTTCTCAATAGGGCTTCCCTGATAGCTCAGTTGGTAAAGAATCTGCCTGCAATGCAGGAGGCTGCAGTTTGATTTCTGCATCGGGAAGGTCTGCTGGAGAAGGGATAGGCCATCACTCCAGTATTCTTGGGCATCCCTTGTGGCTCAGCTGGTAAAGAATCCATCTGCAATTCAGGAGACCTGAGTTTGATCTCTGGGTTGGGAAGATCCCCTGGAAAAGGGTTCCTCAATAATTTATATTCAGATCTCTACTTTCTTGGTTCTTGTCTTATATTTTGTTCCACTTATCAACCAAACCAGACTATTCACATTAGCCCCAAACATCCCTTTAGCTAATGGTATGTTCTCTGCCTCAAGCACCCCTCGGATTCTCTGTGCATTAAAACAATACCCAAGTTTCAAAAACAATTGGCCCAAAGGTCACTTCTTCCAGGTAGCTTTCCTATTATTGTCCTACCTCAAAGTGAGATTTTTGTTTTAAAATTCTCTGGCATTGGAGACATATCTCTTTCAAGGCATGTGTTATATTGGACTGATTAGTTACTTTTGTGAATGCTTACTTTTGCTAAAATCCTCTTGAAGTCATGGATTGAGCTGGATTTACCTCTGTGTCTATGGCACCCTGCAGAGAGTTGATACAGGCTCAGAGTGTTAGACAAGCTGGTTAAAATGACCCTGAACTGAGTGGGAGAGCAGGTGAAAAATGTAAGAGAAAGTGTGAGAGCCCTCTGACCCAGGCATTCTAAGCAGATCTTTAGTGAACAAGTTGATCTCAAGTCATTGCCGTTGCCCATCATATATCACCATCTCAATAGGCAAAATGGTGCTAGAAAAATGCATCTTTAGCTGTTAAATTTGTTTTTACTTAAGATACAAGAATCACACACATTACACACACAGTTTTTTTTTCATTTCTAACATACATACATACATAAAAAAATTTACGTTATTGTGCTTGTGTTCACCAAATAAAGTGATTGACATAACTGATGAGAGCAGAGTTTGTATGAGTTTCCTTATTCTAGACCTTGTTGGTTTTTTAAAGATTCTAAGGCTCAAAAAAACTAGTCTAATGAATCCAAGACTTATACAGCTAAAACTCTCATTGGGTGTATAATCTATTCTGTAAGCCTGGCATGTGGTGAAAATGCACAGCCTTACAATCATTTCGAGGTCAATCTAATATCATCATATGAAAGTGAAAGTGAAGTCGCTCAGTCGTGTCCAACTCTTTGCGACCCCGTGGACTGTAGCCCACCAGGCTCCTCCACCCATGGGATTCTCCAGGCAAGAATACTGGAGTGGGTTGCCATTTCCTTCTCCAGGGGATCTTCCCGACCCAGGGATTGAACCCAGGTTTCCCTGCATTGCAGGCAGACGCTTTAACCTCTGAGCCACCAGGGAAGCCCCTATTTTCACCTTAGAGCTCTTTTCTTGGACCCAAATTCCACAGCTCAGATACAGAACACAAAGAAAGAGCCCAAGCCTACCCACTTTATAGTTTAGTGGTGGTGGTCTGGTCAATGATTAGCAAAGAAGCCAAGAAACAAGCTTCAATTATGGCAACATCTGGCTTCATGCAGATTTCCACAGATGAAAGAAGAAAATAGGAGCGACAATGTAGGGCTGTTGTGTATTGCTATGCATGCCTTTCATTGCACAGTCTGTGCAGCGCTGGACAAAGTCAGATGAAGCAGTACTTACCGGTTTCTTCATCACTGTGCATCACCAGACTGGAAGAATATGAAGCAAATTTTCAAGAAGTAAAAGCTTGCTACATCCAAAGAACAAGTGAATCAAATTATCAGAAAGTAGCCAGAGGAAGAATAGGTGGAATTATTGTTCAACATCCTTACTGAGTGATATATTGAACTGACAACACATAGTTTAGTCTCTGGTGAAAAATCATGCCCCATTAAGATTTTCTATTCATAAATGTTACTTTCTTTGTTCTTTTAATAGTTATTTCAATAAAATTAATCAGATGTTCAGAGAGAAGATTAAGTATTGATCTTCAGTCCTCATCATTTTGGGCACCAGGGACCGATTTCATAGAAAACAATTTTTCCATGGGTTGGGAGGAGTGTGAGGATGATTTTGAGATGATTCAAGTGCAGTAGAGTTCCCGCTCATATGAGAATCTAATGCTACCATTGATCTGATAGGAAGCAGAGTTAAGACAGTAATCCAAGTGATGGGGAGCAGCTGTAAATACAGATGAAGTTTAGTGGCTCACCACTCACCTCCTGCTGTGTAGCCAGGTTCCTAACAGGTCATGGACAAATACCAGTCCATGGCCTGGTAGAAGCATTTCGTGTATTTCAAATGAAATACATAGTTCTGCCTGTGCATGTATGTCCAAGTTGTAAAACAAGTGATCTGAATGTGTTTAGCCCCCCTGCAATGGTAGAGAAATTAGACAACCTAAAACAAATTCAGTTATATTTATCGTGATTCAAACAAAAAGCATTTAGTATCTATCAATACTCATATATTTAAGGTACCTAAGCAAGTCCTTAAGTGTATTCATCTAATGTAGAAAAAGTTCTGGTGATCACATTCATATCCAGAGACCATACATTATGTAACCCACAAGAAAGAGCTTCAACTATGTATCTATTCTTCCAGTAGCTATTAAGTTATACTGTTATGCACACTAAAAATAATTTTTTCATGATTTATGTAAGTAAATTAGGCTTGGAATGTCATTCAAAATACATACATATATGCATAACAGAAAATTTTAAATATAAAATTATTTTGTAAGGAAAACTAAGTATGATAAAATAAGAATACAGTATAATTTTTGAAGCAAAATACTGTTTTCTATATTATTTTTATTTTAGATATATTTAGTTTTTACTAAAGTCACTATAGTTTGTTAACGACTTTGGGGAGGTTAAGAAATATTTTAACATATTGACAATCCCTTCTCTGCCATTACTCATGTATCTCTAAGGGAAAGAAAATCTGTATTTTAATTCTGGGAGGAGGAAAATACCTCAGTCAAGTCTGAAGTTGATAATTCAGAGTTTCTCTTTTTGCATAACCAACATTTTGTAGCTGCCATTTCTGACTGACTGATCAGGTTATACAGATTCTCATATTTTTCCCACCCCCTCCTTATTTCCATAATCAACCATTCCCCTCCCATATTGTTTATCTTAAATTGCACAGCCTTTATCAGGCTGCTGATCTTTATAATGAACCTTAGTTCCTGGGTTTCATTCTCCATTTCCATGTCTCTCCTCGCATTTCATGCTTCAGGGCATAAGTACAGATTCACAGTCAGACACACTTTCCCCATGACACTCACACTTCAAAAATTAAAAACAAGACATTAAAAAAATTACCATTGGTATTTCACAGGCTCAAAAACCAGGCTTATTTTACCATCTATATTTCCTCTAGAGTGGAGCTCCTATACTCCACTATATATGGTTAATATATTAAAATATTTTACAATTTCCTTACTGAATTTTTTTCTTCTATTGCTAAGCTCCAAATCTTTACATATCCTGAATATAAATCCTATGTCTAATGTATGTTTTACAAGTATCTTCTTTCAGTCTTTGACTTGACTTTTTAATTCCTTAACAGTGTATTTTAAAGAGCAAAAGCTTTTAAATTTAACAAAATCTAATTTATTAATAGATTGTGTCCTATATGAAAGCTTTCATAAATGTTTATATAAAAACTCAGAACTACAAATATCTCCTTGTGTTTTTTCTACAAGTTTCACAGTTTTAGCTCTCTGTTTAGGTCTGTGAGCCATTCTGAGTTAATCTTCTTACATGCTTTGAGGTAAGAGTCAAAGTTTATTTTATCACATATGCATATCTAATGGCTCTATCACCATTTATTAAAAATATCTTTCCCCTTTGAGTCACTTTGGCACATTTGTTGAAAATCAACAGATCATCCCTTTATGTGTGAATTTAATTCTGAACTCTATTCTCTTTCAGTGATTTACAAACCCACCTGTACATGTCTCATACTGACTTGATTGTAATAAACTTAAAATCAGTTAGGGCAACTTTCCCAACTTTGTTCTTATTTATCACAGTTGTTTTGAGCTAATAGCTTAAAAACAAATTCTTGCCTATTTTGGCCCTATTTCTGCCATATGCATTTTGGAATATGCTTGCCAGTTAAGTAAGAGCAACCACTGGGTTTTTATTAGAATTGTATTGTTTGTAGACACACGAGAAAAATTGATATTCTTTTATTAATGTACCTTAGGACTCATCCAACGTTTTTCAATAAAATTTGAAAATGTTTTTCCATAAAGACCTATTCATTTAGATTTATTCTTTGGCAGTATATATTTCTATAAATGATGTTTTCACATTTCCTAATAATTTGTTCCTGGGATATCTAACTGCAGTTTATTTTTAAGATATTTTTCTTATATCTTGCAAACTTGGCCAAACTCTCTTTGAAATTCAAAAATTTCAGGTTTTAGTTTTTAGTTGTTTGTAGTTTTTAGTTTCTAAGTTGACAGCTGTTTTGTCTACTGCTCATTATGGTTTTGTTTCCTTTATGTTTCTTATACACGATAGTTTCATTTCTTGTCTTGGTTTCCTTGCACAGTGTTGACAGAGCAGTGACAATGGGCATCTTTTCACGCTCCCTGTTTTAAAAGAAATGGTTTAAACATTTCACTTTCCTGTATGATATTCATTTTGTTTTGTTTTTTGGTTTTGTCTTTATCAAGGTAAGTAAGTATCTTATTTCTAGTCTGCTGAGGTTTATCTTGCTATTCTGGTAACTATAAAAGGATGTTAAATTGTGTCATGTGCCATTTTCTGTAAATACTCAGATAATCAAAAGCATCATGTCTTTTAATGTACTAACAGTGACTTACACTAATAATTTCTAAATGTTTTATCTTTTTTATTCCTGAGGCAATCCTTATTTTTTTCTTTCATTAGGTGTTACATTTTAATAAATATTCCACACACAACACCCCATCCTCAGCATCTATTTTCAGAGAATCTAACCTGCAATAATGGTTGATTACTGCATCTTAGGACATTTCAAGCCACCTGACTATGACATCCTTAAATATTCCAGTCCTAATGCAATGGCACCCCACTCCAATACTCTTGCCTGGAAAATCCCATGGATGGAGGAGCCTAATATGCTGCAGTCATGGGGTCGCTAAGAGTCGGATGCAACTGAGTGACTTCACTTTGACTTTTCACTTTCATGCATTGGAGAAGGAAATGGCAACCCACTCCAGTGTTCTTGCCTAGAGAATCCCAGGGACGGGGGAGCCCAGTGGGCTGCTGTCTATGGGGTCGCACAGAGTCGGACAAGACTGAAGGAACTTAGCGGCGGCAGCAGCAGCAATGGCTTCCAAACTTCTTGCCTGACACTCCCTCTTCTGCCACATTATAATCTTACCTATAGGTATATCCTGGAGAAGGAAATGGCAACCCACTCCAGTTTTCTTGTCTGAGAAATCCCATGGACAGAGGAACCTAGCGGGCTATAGTCCATGGGGTTACAAATGAGTTGGGCATGACTTAGTGACTAAACAACAAAAAGAACATAGATATATCCAGGCTAGACATCACATTTTCCACAAAATCTCTTTTTTAGTTTCCCTAAACTTTCTTACTGCATTACTTTCCACTCTGCTCCCAAGGTATTTTGTTGTTATGCGTGTTAGATTTATAAAGTAATAAAAATCAATTAAAACATTAATAACCATAAATTTGCTGTCAACTTTTTAGAGACTAGAGAAAATAGAGTGATTGGACATGGAAATAAAGTGATTGGACAAAACAATAGAGTCCAATAGAGTGATTGTCTAATCAGTCTTTGTCCAATAGAGTGATTGGACAAGGTAAACAATGAATGAGAAATTGGGTATCTAAAGTAGCAAACATGTTTACAGACTAATCTGTGGTAGTTGGTACCCAGTGGCCCATAGTGACCGAATAAGTCACGTGGCCAAGTGAATTGGGAGATCAAGACAAGTAGGAGTATCACGTTAGAACTAAGAACATGTTCACAACTGCGTCTCTGAGGATGCTTACCTCTCCCTTGCCTCCTGTAGAAATGCATACTAATTAATGCCACTGAGTTAAAAAGGTGAATTCATAATCCTTTTGGAAGTTGGTAATTGGCATAGACTCTAGCTTATTTCTCCCAAGTGGTATTTCTTTAATATCCCAATTCCATAATCCATGTGTCATTTCTTAAGGCTCAGCATGGCTTTAACTCTGGAGCTCCACATCTTTGTTTGAATTGGTGTGGCCGAATGTTTTTAAGAAGAGAAAACACAGAAGATAACATAAAAACACTAAGTGACTGACAGAGAGCACAAAAAGGAAAAAAGCACAGAAAAGTCAGTTGGAATGATACCATACACCAGAATTCTGCTGTTGCTTCTCACCCTACACTGAGACCTCTTTGGTTGTAAATATCATGTTTTACTGTACTTGCTGACTCTGCCATTTTCTTTAGCTCTCTCAATTAGAACAAATGACCGCCTCTTCCATATGTCCTTACAATTTTTGCAGACCTCTAGGTTTTCCTCAGTACACTGTTAATTTCTGTTGTCCCCCAATTCATTTTTGTTATCACCCCTCTCCATTTCAGCACCTAACTTGGGGTCATGCATATGGCAGACATAAAGCTGCTATGGTTTAGCTGCTAAAGTCATGTCTGATTCTTTTGCAGCCCCATGGTCTGTAGCCCACCAGGCTTCTCTGGCCATGGGATTTCCTAGGCAAGAATACTGGAGTGGATTGCCATTTCCTTCTCCAGGGACTCTTTCTAAGCCAGGATCAAACCCACATCTCCTGCATTAGCAGGTATATTCTCTACCACTGAGCCACCAGGGAAGCCCAGACAATAATGCAGGCTGAATAAATCAGTAAGAAAACAAATGAATACTTACTGATATCAAAACATACTTCTAAAATGATATATTTATTTTCAATCTAAATCTTTCTTTCACATTCCTAGTAGATAGTATTTTTTTCTGGTCTATTTCAGAGAAAGAGGGTAGACTTTCCTCTTAGAAGATGTTTGATCCATTTTTAATTTGCATCAAGGATGCAGGGTGTCTTAGTGTTCCATTAGCACAGTATTACTACCCTGTCATCAGTAGTAACTCAAGTTCAGCTTTCTTGATTCCACAGGAAATATTATGCTAAAGTATCACCTTGTCATCAACAATAACTCAATTTCTGCTTTCCTAAGCTGAAAATGAGTTATTGTTGATGATAAGCTAATACTATTCTAAAGTCTCTTAAAAAAATGTAAGAGTAATACAATCAATTGGCAAGAACACTGAAATGGCCGGAAACAATCAAGCAGAGCCCTAATATGGATTAGATAGCTTGGAAAAGGTTGTGGTGTGCATCATATAGTCATGTGACTCAGAGCATGCGAAATTAAGAGCCAATAGGCACATTTATCCCAAGTCATGTAATTCTGTTTTTCTTTCAAAGAAATAGAAACTTTATTGTACATATATTAAAGGGTTATTTAGTTGTCTTATAGAAGTCACATAATTCCTAGGCACTAATTCTGGAATTATCAAGTTGCTTTGTTCAAGTTTTCTAAATATATTTTCCATCTTTATAATATGTTAATTTTAATATAAACTCTGCTTTAAAGTCTGCCTATGGTATGCTTAGGGTTCTATCATTGTTAAAAATCGCACAAGTGATTAGTTATAAGAAAAGTCACAATTATGGGGAAAAAACACTTATTGAAAGAATAAATGAGTAAAATATTTACATGGGTATATATATATCCAGGTATGTGCATGTTTATATGTATAAGTATATATGCATATTAGATCTCTGTGCATGTACAAATTTTCCAAAGTTCTAAAGGTGACAGAGATGTCTTCCAGTTCCTCTGAATGAGGGAGCTGGAGAAGTGACAACTGCGTTGGTGATAATGCAATGGGAATTCCCCAGGTGGAAAATAAATTTCCTACTCTATTTTTTATTACTTGAAAATAATAAGCATCCCATGAATCAAGGACCATCAATAAACTCAAGTGACATTAATTCACAGCAGAATTAAACAAATACTGTAGATCTACCACAAGTGAGGCTCTATACTGCTCTCTATTAAAACACAGAACACCAACATTAAAAGGAAACTTGAAAGGCATTGATTTGATGTTCCATCGAAAAAAGCCTTTACTTAAAGTCATACACTAAGAAATACGCTATGCTATCTCCCTTTTGGACTGATCTAATTGTTACTAGAGAAGGTCTATTATGATGAAATTTGCTTCTAAAAATGTCATTTTCAAAATTGGCCCTAATTTTGTTCTATATTCTTCTGTGTCTTAAACAAAGGCAGTTCCTTAAATGAATAATCACTTAAGTTTGTTTCTATAGAGTCTACCATGCAGATCACTTGATTCTAGAAATATTCAATGTTTCTCTTAAAATGCAGAGTGGATGACAGAGCAAAGTGCTAGACATGGCCTCTTGCTGCGCAGCTGTTTGGCATTCTTCTACTTGTCTTTCTGTGCTAACAGACTTTCTTATATTTTGATAACATATTTATAACAAACACAGAGTGATGTATTTTCATTTTCAAAGAGTCATTTTCTGTATAGGTTCCTAGAAGCCTTCAAAGTCTATTGAAAGCCATTAAATGAATACAAAAGTATAAGTTAAAATTTTCTGTATATGATCAAATGTCAATTCATTTGATGCCATTAAAACTTTACAAAAACATTCAAAGTACCCAAAGGATCTACAATGCCTCAGGCTTCTTTGAGATACTTAAAAGAAAACATATATAAGTAAAAGTAAAAAGACAGATGCTTCTTAGGAGAATTTAGTGATCACACAGCTGTATCTGCAATATAAACCTCTTACCATGACCTTCAGGAGATACAGTGGGAGCCTCTACAGTTCAAAATCAAGTTCCTGAAAGGACAGCTCCCATGGAGTATAATGTGCCTTTCTATGTAATTGTTGATTACCTTTGGAAATGAAAGCCATCAAGCATATTTGCATGAAAAAGTAAAAAGCAGGAAGTTCAAATCTTTGGGCACCGTATACTTGTGGTTTTTTTTCTCTTTTTGGTCAACAAAAGTTTTCAAGTTTACTGTAACCATTTGCATAAATGTAATTGGGCTGTTGCTGTTCACTTACTCACTCCTGTCTGAATCTTTTGTGACTCCATGGAATGTAGCTCCTCTGTCCATGGGATTTCCCAGGCAAGAAGACTTGAGTGAGTTGCCATTCCTTTCTCCAGGGCATCTTCCACACCCAGGGATTGAGCCCAGGGATCTGTCATCTCTTGCACTGGCAGGCTGATTCTTTACTGCTGAGCCATCAGGGAAGCCCATAAATTGGAGTACCATCAGCAAAAAAAAAAAAAAAAAGTTTTTAGAAAGTCATATTACTCAGACTAGACTATGACAGATGTATATATTTATGCATGAATATACATACCTATTTTTGTAACCAAATGAAGTGCTCCTTCTCATTAAAGTCTACTCTTTGTAAATGAAAGCAACCTATCTCCATCTTGGAGAAAGTGAAAGTGCAAAGTGAAAGTGAAATCGTGCAGCCATATCTGACTCTTTGTAACCCCAGGGAGAGTGTAGCCTACAAGGGTCCTCTGTCCAAGGGATTTTCCAGGCAAGATTACTGGAGTGGGTTGCCATTTCCTTTTCCAGGAGATCTTCCTGACCCAGGGATTGAACCTGGGTCTCGCGCATTGTAGGCAGACACTTTACCATCTGAGCCACCAGGGAAGTCCTTCTTGGAGAAGGAAATGACAATCCATGGACAACAAAAGCATCCAAAATGCAGTACTTGGATGCAATCTCAAAAATGACAGAATGATCACTGTTCATTTCCAAGGCAAACCATTCAATTTCACAGTAACCCAAGTCTATGCCCCAACCAGTAATGCTGAAAAAGCTGAAGTTGAACAGCTCCACAAAGACCTACAAGACCTTTTAGAACTAACACCCCAAAAAGATGCCCTTTTCCTAATAGGGACTGGAATGCAAAAGTAGGAAGTCAAGAAACACCTGGAGTAACAGGTGAAATTGGCCTTGGAGTACAGAATGAAACAGGGCAAAGGCTAATAGAGTTTTGCCAAGAGAACACACTGGTCATAGCAAGCACCCTCTTCCAACAACACAGAGAAGACTCTACACATGGACATCATCAGATGGTCAACACTGAAATCAGATTGATTATATTCTTTGCAGCCAAAGATGGAGAAGCTTTATATAGTCAGCAAAAATAAGACCAGGAGATGACTGTGGCTCAGATCAAGAACTCCTAGTGCCAAATTCAGACTTAAATTGAAGAAAGTGGGGAAAACCACTAGACCATTCAGGGATAACCTAAATCAAATCCTTTATGATTATAGAGTAGAAGTGAGAAATAGATTTAAGGGACAAGATCTGATAGACAGAGTGCCTGATGAACTAAGGACGGAGGTTTCTGACATTGTACAGGAGACAGGGATCAAGACCATCCCCAAGAAAAAGAAATGCAAAAATGCAAAATGGTTGTCTGAGCAGGTCTTATAATAGCTATGAGAAGAAGAGAAGCAAAAAGCAAAGAAGAAAAGGAAAGATATACCCATTTGAATGCAGACTTCCAAAGAATAGCAAGGAGAGATAAGAAAGCCTTTCTCAGCGATCAGTGCAAAGAAATAGAAGAAAACAACAGAATAAGAAAGACTAGAGATCTCTTCAAGAAAATTAGAGATACAAAGGAAACATTTCATGCAAAGATGGGCACAATAAAGGACAGAAATGGTATGGACCTAACAGAAGCAGAAGATATTAAGAAGAGGTGGCAAGAATACACAGAACTATACAAAAAAGATCTTCCCAACCCAGATAATCATAATGGTGTGATCACTCACCTAAAGCCAGACATCCTGGAATGGGAAGTCAAGTGGGCCTTAGGAACCATTACTATGCACAAAGCTAGTGGAGGTGATGGAATTTCAGTTGAGATATTTCAAATCCTGAAAGATGATGCTGTGAAAGTGCTCCACTCAATATGCCAGCAAATTTGGAAAACATAGCTTGGCCACAAGACTGGAAAAGGTCAGTTTTCATTCCAATCCCAAAGAAAGGCAATGCCCAAAAATGCTCAAACTGCTGCACAATTGCACTCATCTCACATGCCAGTAAATTATTGCTCAAATTCTCCAAGCCAGGCTTCAGCAATACGTGAACTGTGAACTTCCAGATGTTAAAGCTGGTTTTAGAAAAAGCAGAGGAACCAAAGATCAAATTGCCAACATCCGTTGGATCATTGAAAAAGCAGGAGAAAAAACATATATTTCTGCTTTATTGACTACGCCAAATCTTTTGACTGTGTGGATCACAAGAAACTGTGGAAAATTCTGAAAGAGATGGGAATACCAGACCACCTGACCTGCTTCTTACATACAGAGAAATCTGTATGCAGTTCAGGAAGCAACAGTTAAAACTGGACATGGAACAACAGACTGGTTCCAAATAGGAAAAGGAATACATCAAGGCTGTATATTATTACCCTGCTTATTTAACTTATATGCAGAGTACATCATGAGAAACACTGGATGGAAGAAGCACAAGCTGGAATCAAGATTGCCGGGAGAAACATCAATAACCTCAGATATGCAGATGACACCACCCTTATGGCAGAAAGTAAAGAACTAAAGAGCCTCTTGATGAAAGTGAAAGAGGAGAGTGAAAAAGTTGGCTTAAAGCTCAGCATTCAGAAAACTAAGATCATGGCATCTGGTCCCATCACTTCATGGGAAATAGATGGCGAAACAGTGCAAACAGTGCCTGCCTTTATTTTGGGGGCTTCCAAATCACTGCAGATGGTGATTGCAACCACGAAATTAAAAGACACTTACTCCTTGGAAGGAAAGTTATGACCAACCTAGACAGCATATTAAAAAGAAGAGACATTACTTTATCAACAAAGGTCCATTTAGTCAAGGCTATGGTTTTTCCAGTAGTCATATATGGATGTGAAAATTGGACTATAAAGAAAGCTGAGCACAGAAGAATTGATGCTTTTGGACTGTGGTGTTGGGGAAGACTCTTGAGAGTCCCTTGGACTGCAAGGAGATCCAACCAGTTAATCCTAATGGAGATCAGCCCTGGGTGTTCATTGGAAGGACTGATGTTAAGCTGAAACTCCAATATTTTGGCCATCTGTTGCAAAGACTGATTTATTTGAAAAGACCCTGGTTTGGGGATAGATTGAAGGCATTAGAAAGAAGAGAATGACAGAGGATGAGATGGTTGGATGGCATCCTCAACTCAATGGACGTTAGTTTGGGTGAACTCCGGGAGTTGGTGATGGGCAGGGAGGCCTGGACTGCTGCAGTTCATGGGGTTGCAAAGAGTCAGACACGACTGAACGACTGAACTGAACTGAAACTGAAGAGCTTAAAAGTGTTTGATGAAAAACTGATACCATGTTCACAGCAGAGTTCAATAAAATAGATGGCAAATAGACGGGGAAGCATTCTCTGGTATCCTTGCTGATATCTATGTCCTGGGGAAAGGGTATAATTACTTTCATGCTGACCTAATCTTAATAGAAAGTAACAACAATATTATCAATGATAATAATAAACTATCATTTATTAAGCACCTATATTTTGTCAGATATATCCTAGATATTTTACATGTAAATTCTTGTGTAATTCATTCTAATATGTTCCTAATATGTTGGAAATACCATCTTTATTTTAAGGATAGTAAAACTCAGTCTAAGAAATGTGATATAACAAAATTAGGCAATTACTGAGTATATATTCATAGTTCAACACAGTTCTACTCCAAAGCCAAGAAAAACAATCACAATATACAAGAAAAACAGCATCAGTGAGAGCTTAAACAGCATCTTTGAAAAAACAAATGGGTCACAATAGTGCAAAGGTAAGGATTAGGACACAACTCTGATCTTCCTTGGTCATGACATAGAGATAAAGGAAGGTTACCAGACTGATCATTTGTTCACATGTGTTTCCCTGTGGTATGCTGCTGCTGCTGCTGCTGCTGAGTCACATCAGTTGTGTCCGACTCTGTGGAGCCCCATAGACGGCAGCCCACCAGGTCCCCCGTCCCTGGGGTTCTCCAGGCAGAAACACTGGAGTGGGCTGCCATTTCCTTCTCCAATGCATGAAAGTGGAAAGTGAAAGTGAAGTCGCTCAGTCGTGTCCGACTCTTAGCAACCCCATGACTGCAGCCCACCAGGCTCCTCCGCCCGTGGGATTTCCCAGGCAAGAGTGCTGGAGTGGGGCGCCATTGCCTCCTCTGTCCCGGTGGTATAGGCATCCTTTGTTGTCGTGGGGAGCCGCCCCCTTTAACACTCAGATTCTTTCTGAAGTACAAACATAGGTAAGAAGACAGACACCCTGAGTGCCAAAGGGGAACCTGCCAGAAAGCAGAAGCGCAGCGCAGCCGCAGAGGACGTGGAACAGTGGTCCCAGGGGCTGGGAAGCGCTGACTCCCAAGGGTCATTCAGAAAAGTAATACAATTATGCATGTTTGGACCCATGATTGGCACTTAGAGGGCACAGGTCAGGGATACTACACATCCTGTCACACATGGAGTTATCACAGTCAACGTCTGACTGTTCAAATACACATTCATACAGGTGAAAAAACTGTATTTACAAAGGTTTTGTCTTTCCTTCTCTTTTGATAAAGATGCTCTTGTCTAGGAAAACCTGGAATACTCATCTGGGCCTGCATTACTCATAACAGGCCCCCAAAGACATTTCTGCCTCCACTTGTGCTTAGACTGGCTCTTGTGGTTCTTATTATGATTGTTATAATTAGCAAAAATCATCAGGGAACTTTGACAAACATTATTTGTTATTCACAGGTCCTAAACGGCATGCTGGAGAAGGCAATGGCACCCCACTCCAGTACTCTTGCCTGGAAAATCCCATGGACAGAGGAGCCTGATGGACTGCAGTCCATGGGGTCGCTAAGAGTCGGACACGACTGAGCGACTTCCCTTTCACTTTTCACTTTCCTGCATTGGAGAAGGAAATGGCAACCCACTCCAGTGTTCTTGCCTGGAGAATCCCAGGGACGGGGGAGCCTGGCGGGCTGCCGTCTATGGGGTCGCACAGAGTCGGACACGACTGAAGCGACTTAGCAGCAGCAGCAGCAGCAGCAGCAGCAAACGGCATGCAGTAAGGTAATGAATTGAGAGGAAGAGAGTGGGGAGAGAACAGAGCTCTGCTTTTATAGGGTCAGAGGGTGGGATGTCTAGAACTTTGCAGATTCACTCCATGTTACCTACTTTTAAATTTTTTATTTTATATTAAATCGGCATGCAGTAAGGTAATGAATTGAGAGGAAGAGAGTGGGGAGAGAACAGAGCTCTGCTTTTATTAGGGTCAGAGGGTGGGATGTCTAGAACTTTGCAGATTCACTCCATGTTACCTACTTTTAAATTTTTTATTTTATATTAAATATAGTTGATGTACAAAGTTTGTTAATTTCAGGTGTACAGCAAAGTGATTCAGTTACACATATACATTTATCCAATATTTTTCAAAATCTTTTCCTATTTAGGTTATTACAGAGTATTGAGCAAAGTTCCCCTTGCTATACAGTAAGTCCCTGTTGGTTATTTATTTTAAATATAGCAGTGCAGCCATGTCAATCACAAACTTTCAATTTAATTTAAAGCAAGTGTGTGCATGCTAAGTCACTTCAGTCGCATCTGACTCTTTGCAAACCTATGGACCATAGCCCACCAGGCTCCTCTGTCCATAGAATTCTCTAGGCAACAATACTGGAATGGGTTTCTGTGCCCTCCCCCAGGGGATCTTCCCAACATATGGATCCAACCCTTGTCTCTTACATCTCCTATATTGACACGGTGGATTCTTTACAAGCAGCACCACCTGAGGAAACCAATTTAAAGCATCAGTTCAGTTCAGTCGCTCAATCATATCCGACTCTTTGCGACCCCATGAATCGCAGCATGCCAGGCCTCCCTGTCCATCACCAACTCCCAGAGTTCACCCAGACCCACGCCCATGGAGTCAGTGATNCCTATCTTTGCATGAAATGTTCCCTTGGTATCTCTGATTTTCTTGAAGAGATTTCTAGTCTTTCCCGTTCTGTTGTTTTCTTCTGTTTCTTTGCATTGATCACTGAGGAAGGCTTTCTTATTTCTTCTTGCAGTGTATTTAGCAGTATCAGTAAATTAACTGTATGATAAGCTCCACAAAAGACCTCCAGAAAAATATAGTGAAGCAATTCTAAGTTTATTACACTTACCACAGTAAGATAGAATACATTTTTAACATAGTTTTAGTGGTGTCTCAGAAGAGGGAATTCATGAAAGGATATTTATAGGATTCTTAAAGCCAAGGATAGACGATTACATGGTGACTTCTAAGTTAGGAAACTGGTTGGTATTGATAGAGTTTGCGAGCTAGTAGCTTTGGATTGGAAAGCAAGTGTCTTTAAGCAAGACTTGAAATGTCATTTTTTTATAAGTAAGGTTTTTTAACTGCTTCATAGTTTTCCAGGAGTATGTATTTCATGGGGCAGATAGCTAAGTTATTTGTGATTATTTTCAGTATTATTTAGCCTAGGAAAAGTAGTGTATGCTCAATATCAGTTTCATATAATATAGGACTCAAATTATGTTGTTTCAGTTTTTGGCTCACTTAGGAAAATGACATATTAGAAGATTCTTAGAACATTTTTAGTGAGACATTTTTGTGAAGCTTTTCATTATGATAGATTTTGGCTTTGAAGCTTTTTTACTATATACTTGAGTGATACAGGAACTATTGCATGTTAAGTCACTTCAGTTGTGTCCAACTCTTTGCAACCCCATGGACTGTAACCAGCCAGGCTCTGTAGTGGGTTGCCATTTCCTCCTCCAGGGGATCTTCCTGACCCAGGGATTTAACCCAAGTCTCTTATGCCTCTTGCATTGGCAGGCAGGTTCTTTACCACTAGTGCCATCTGGGAAGGCCAGATTAGGAATTTTATATATATATATATATTTTTTTTTTTTTTTCTCTCTCAATTAGATGATGTATATGTGGTAAAGAATCCACCTGCAATGTGGGAGACCCCAGTTCAATTCCTAGGTCAGAAAGATCTGCTGGAGAAAGGATAGGCTACCTCCAGTTTTCTTGGGCTTCCCTTGTGGCTCAGCTGGTAAAGAATCTGCTGCAGTGCTGGAGACCAGGGTTAGATTCCTGGGTTGGCAAGATCCCCTGGAGAAGGGAAAGGCTATCCACTTCAGTATTCTGGCCTAGAGAACTCTGTGGACAGCATAGTCCATGGGGTTACAGAGAGTTTGACATGACTGTGTATATATATATATATATATATATATATACACACACACACACACACACACACATATATAATACTGAATAATACATGATATTATTTTTGTGATATGATGATTTTCCTTCTTGTTTTACTTCTGCAGGGGGAGGTCTTTCCACAATATTGTAACGGAGGTTCTACAGCCTTACTACTATCAAATTCTTTTATTTATGTTTAATCCTGCATGTTTCATCTATGATAAGTCAGTTCTGAAAAATAAATTCAACATGACCGAATATATGTTTATCTGTTTTCTCTCTTCATGAAGTTCCCTTCTTTCTTTGTGCACCTAGTTAGTGCTTTGTTATCCTTCAAGACTAATTCAAGCATTTCATTCTTAGGGAAAACTTCTAATGGCTTCAGGCCATTTAATTTTATTTAATTTTCCCTAATTAATGCACTATACACGGTTTTGGAAGGAAATGGAAACCCACTCCAGTACTCTTGCCTGGAACATCCCATGGACCGAGGAGTCTGAGAGGCTACAGTCCATGGGGTCACAAAAAGGCAGACACAACTGAGCAAATTCACTTTCACTTTCAATCCTGCATGTTTCATCTATGGTGAGTCAGTTCTGAAAAATAAATTCATCATTACCGGATATATTTTTGTCTGTGTTTTTCTGTCTTCATGAGGTTCCCTTCTTTCTTTGTGCACCGAGTTAGTGCTTTGTTATCCTTCAAGATTGATTACAATTATTTCATTCTTAGGGAAAACTTCTTTGGCTTCAGTCCATTTAATTTTATTTAATTTTCCCTAATTAATGCACTATACACAGTTTTGGAAAATAATTAATAATCATGAGATACATTATTGACAATACAAATAATGACAAAAATATATTTAAAAATGTATTCATTCATCAAAGATAAAGCAGAGAAGGGAAAAAGTGGTATCACAGAAACCAAAGGTAGAAAGCTGCATTGGAATAAATGAAACCTAAAGAAAACCAGTTTGCAAAGTGTCAAAAAATGCAGAATAGAAAAGTACAGTGACAGTGAATTGAACATAAAAGTTTTAAGAAATTTGAGGTAATTTTGTCAAAGTAGCTTAAATGTAAGAGTGGAAATAAAAGTTGGGTTTAAGGGGCTGAGATGTGATTGAGAAGGGAGGAACAATTATAGTCCATACTCAAAAGGTTGGGCTTGATAGTGGAGAGAAATTAGATAAAGGAAGGGAACTCTTTTACTTTGTAGGATGGACAAATAACAGATGGAACATTTATAACCTAGAAAGAAGGTAAAATTGTATCAAAATCCAAGAAGATGTCAAATAAGGTAGTAATGAGGTAAAACATGAGTAGTAGTATTTCTCTTGAAGTGGAAAAGTGGTATAGGTTACAGAGATGGGGGAAAGAATGGCTGCAGATGTAAATAAGTGCCTAAATCAAGATTAATGTGTATATGAAGATGGATGCAAAGGAATCTGTAAAAGAAGGGTGTGCTGTATGAGTAGGAGACTTGAGGGTAGGAGGTCTGGAATAGCAATTACAATAATAAAAGTTGCTCATCATGGATAACTAAAAAGATTAATAAATTATTTGAGAGGTCTAAGTTTGGAAACTTAGAATGTATAATGGAAACCAAGTACTTATTTCTATAATTTTTTTCAGAAGCTCTTAGAATGTGAATTGGTGTCAGTTAGGGAAAACCATAAGAGAAGGCAGTGGCACCCCACTCCAGTACTCTTGCCTGGAAAATCCAATGGATGGAGGAGCCTGGTAGGCTGCAGTCCATGGAGTCTTAAGTACTTATTTCTATAATTTTTTTCAGAAGCTCTTAGAATGTGAATTGGTGTCAGTTAGGGAAAACCATAAGAGAAGGCAGTGGCACCCCACTCCAGTACTCTTGCCTGGAAAATCCAATGGATGGAGGAGCCTGGTAGGCTGCAGTCCATGGAGTCTCTAGCAGTCAGACATGACTGAGTGACTTCACTTTCACTTTTCACTTTCATGCATTGGAGAAGGAAATGGCAACCACTCCAGTGTTCTTGCCTGAAGAATCTCAGGGACGGGGGAGCCTGGTGGGCTGCCGTCTCTGAGGTTGCACAGAGGCAGGCACGACTGAAGTGACTTAGCAGCAGCAGCAGGGAAAATCATATTTAAAGATGGAGATCTTTTTGAGGACTTTTTGCATGTAAGGCAGAAAGGCAAGGAGGAGAAGAGAATGCTGGTGAAAGATACTTGGCCAGTGGGGCTCAATTTGGGTATGTGAGTCAGCTCTCCATGTGGCAACCAACAACCCTAAAATCTTAGTGGATAATGGCAAAAAGCTTTTAAGTTTTGATGACAGATCTTCAGGTCACACTGGGTTTGGCTCCATTTTACTCTTTGTCTTCTTAAAAGAATCTTTTCTAATATTGGACTTGTTGTGGCCACTGACATCTCATTGGCCAAAGCAAGCCGTTTCACATGGTCAAGCCTGATCATGGGATATGTTAATACATTTATCCTATAGGGAGGCCTGGAAGATTAAGAAATATAAAACTATTCAGGGAAGGAGGTGGATACTTGGAAGAATAATAAAATGTATCACATTGAACTGGAAAAAATGTATGGCTTAGTGGTAGTTTATGGGTTAAAATAAAATGAAATGGAAAGGGATTGAAGATTAAAACAGTAACAAGTTTAAAGAGAAGAAAGGACTGAGACAGCTCAGATTTATAATGGATGGTTGCTAAAGTTTCTGAGGTAGGCCACATTCTAGACCTTTGCACTGATGCTAAATGGTCTACTGTAGAAATTTCAGCTACCCTCCGACAGAAGGTCTAGATTGAGGTCTTGATAAATGTTGCTTAAATAGTAGGATGGTGGTGGATTTTATTATAGTTTGGAGGGATATTTGTGTGAATAGAATTTAGGATTGTCACCATATTAATGTTGAAAATATCTAATTTAATAATGAGAGCAGTGGGGGGAAAATAAGTCAGTGAAATTCCCAAACTTCCAAAAAAGTGGAGGAGTAGCCTGGAGGGTAAATACCCGTCTAAATGTAGAGCAGTGTTGAGGACTTTAATTTTCATTTTCTGAAAATTAGCTTGAAAGTCTCCACTCTGTCCTAACAACAAATAAAAAGCTAAACAGACTGGAAAACTAATAACTATTCTTGGATCTTTAAGAGAGGGGAGGACACAGGGCAAGCTACTGCCCTGAGAATGGACAGATAGACTGGCAAATACACCGAGTCTCACCTTACCAGAGCAGAGACTCATGAGCAGAAACTGCTGTGGGAATCAGCACCGGCAGCCAGTACCTGCATGAGAAAGCCAGAACTGTAGTCGATGAATTGCTAGAAGCTAGGTGTGGACAAATCTGAGTTTAAATAATCCATGGGGACCCACTGCTAGATGTCCCCCTGCAGTCTTGTGTGGTTTATGTCTAGCTCAATGAAATTCCCACAATAAATATCAGAGAAAAATTGCCTCAAATAGTGCTGGAGGAGAGAAAAAGGAACTGTTTTTTTTTTTTTTTTTTTTAATGGCTTGCTTGGAGGGCAGGTTGGGGAGTTGGAGGTGGGTGTGGAATGAGGTAGCACTTGGGGTGAGGTGGGTATGGGGAGGGCAGGTGGTGGGGAGGGCGGAGAGTAAGAAGCCAGGGCACTTGGCTCTTCTCAACAAGGCCTGTCCTCAGGGGAAACCAAAGCTTGAATGGCTGGGATATTATCAGAGACTGCCTTACCCGGGGAAGGAAAATATCCAACTCTAGCCCATTCTAGTCATCCTCTTCCACCTAAGGGGTAGAAAAAAAAAATTAAACACTTGTGAAGTTCAAAGTCCAGAAGCATAGGCTCACTAAGAGACTGAGACCCAATCAAAGGACTATAGAACCCTTCCTTTCCACCATATTACTAAAGATCTATTTGTTGCCGTTCCTTTTACCCAGTACATCTTGTCTGACTATCAAGAAAACTACAAAACATACAGAAAGGCAGAAAAACACAGTAGATAAATACACAGGAGTTTAATACAGATGGTCCTCAAAGAGCCAGTCCAAACAGAATTTCTCCACTGGAAAAAATCTACTCAGAGAGATGTTATTGTTTGAAGTTACTCATAGCAACTTTGAATGTACACAGGAAATCAAGACATGTCTTAGACTTTTTCCTCTATGTTTTTACTGACCTTCTAAGGTTATTTTATAAGAAAATTAGTTTCAACTCTGTGTTCTTTTATAAGTTAAGCAAACATTGTTATCTGCATCTTACAAAACTTTGAAAACCCTTGTCCAAGCCTACAGCTATATAGGCAGGTTGTAAGCTTTTAACATTGCAAATTACATACCTTTTTTAGTTTTAGAAAAAAGATCTTAATAGTATTACAACTCATGGGTACTAGCTTGATTCCATTAAATTTTTGTAAAACTTCAAGTATTTACTTGTCACATACTTACAAAAAAAAAGAAAAAATCAATTCCATACAAGCTTCCAAATGTAAAATACACAACAAATGTCTGTTGCTGCTTAACAAATCACACCAAAAATTAATGACTTAAAAACAACTTACCTGTTGTATCTTAGTTTCTATGGCTCAGGCATCTGGGTGTGGCTTGCCAAAGTTCTCCGTTTAGCCTATCACCAAGTTGAACCAAGGCCAAAGTCTGTAGTGTCATCTGATAGCTCAACTAGAAAAGGATCTAATTTCAAGCTCAGAAAGTAGTTGTTGACAGCGTTTGGTTGTTAAGTGTTGTTGGGACTGAGGACCACAGCTTCTCATTGACTGTTGGTCAGAGGCCCTGTAGTTCATTGCCATGTTGGCCTTAACTGCCTGGCAGTTTCCTACATCAACCATGTAAACCAAGAAACCAATAGTGAAACCTGCTAGCAGTAAAGAAGTCACAGTCGTTTATAATACAATCACAGAAATGAGATCCGTTTCCATGCAGCATTCTACTGGTGGAAAACAAATCATGTGTTCCACCAAAACCCAGAGTATACAAGACATGAGTACTGAGAGATAGAAAGCATTGGGGACCATTTTAGATGTCAACCTATCACATTTCCTTAGTTTTATCTCTCTTTCTGTTTTCTATTCTTAACTTTTTTCAGCTTATTTACATATAATTGACATATAATATGTGCAAGTTTAAAGTGTACAATATTACAATTTGATATGTGTGTGATGTTGTGAAGTGTTTACCATGATAAAGTTAGTTTATACATCCATCACCTCACATAGTTACAATATTTTTTTTTTCTGCAGTGAGGATTTTTTGAAGATTTAGTAACTTTCATATATGCAAGTTTACCAGCTGAGCCACAAGGGAAGTCCAAGAATACTGGAGTGGATAGCCTATCCCCCACTAGGGGATCTTCCTGACCCAGGAATCAAACTGGGCTCTCCTGCATTGCAGGCGGATTCTTTACCAACTGAGCTATTGGAGAAGCCTTTCAGATATGTAATACAGTATTATTTATCCCATAGCTAGAAGTTTATACCCTTTGACAGCCTACACCCATTTATTACCATCCGCCCCCATCCACACACACACACACACACACACACACACACACCCCTGGCATTTACCAATCTGTTCTCTGTTTCTATAAGTTAAAGATTTTTTTAAATTTCACATAAAAATTAGATCATAAAATATTTTGTCTTTCTCTGACTTATTTCACTTAACATGGTGTCCTCAAGGTCATCCATGTTGTGGCAAATGGCAAGCCTTCCTTTGTCTTGTGGTTGAATAATATTCTCCTGTATGTATACCACATTTTCTTCATCCATTTATTTTTGTATGACACTTTGGTTGTTTCCATGTCTTGGCTATTATGAATAATGCTGCAGTAACGAGGGAGTACAGATACCTCTTTGAGTTAATGTTTTGTTTTTTTCCTTGAATGTATACCCAGAAGTGGAATTGCAAGTTCATATGGTAGTTCTTTATTTCATTTTTTTTAAGAATCTCCATACTATTTTTTTCCAATAATGGCCATACCAATTTATATTCACACCAACTGTGAACAAGAGTTTCCTTTTCCCTGCATTTTCAGCAGCAATAGTTAACTCTTGACTTTTTGATAGCAGCTATTGTAACATGTGTGGGATAATGTCTCACTATGGTTTTATTTTCATTTGCTATCACATACATAAAATCCTTTCTAAGACCAGTGTCAAAGAGGTTCTCCCCTCTGTTTTCTTCTGGGAGTTATAGTTTCAAGTCTTATATTTCAGTCTTGAATCCATTTTATGTTAATTTTTCTGAGTGGTCTAAAATAGGGGTTTAGTTTCATTCTTTTGTGTGTGAACATCTCTTTTTCCCAGTACCATTGTTGAAGAGACTATCCTTTTCCCATTGTTTACTCTTGGCACTCTTGCTGAAACCAGTTGATTTTAAATACATGGGTTTATTTCTGGGCTTTATAATTAATTCATTAATATGTATGTTTTTATGCCAGTACCTAACTAGTTTGAATACTTTACCTTGTATTTTGAAATCAGGAAGTGTGATGCTTATAGGCTTAGGTAACTGCACGTAGGTTTATCACCCATGATTTTTGTTCAACATAGGATGTTATTTAATATTGGGTATTAATAGATCCAGTTTACTACTACATGGAAAGCAGTCTGTCTCTGGATTATGTCTCCTGTATTCCAAAAAATAACATGTTTCAATAATGATCATTTAGTGAATTGCTTCTTTTACAACTTGGCCTATTAGACTTAGGCGGTCATTGTGAACAGTTTTGCAAAATTCAGTTTTATTTTTTTATTTTTGGAAGTATAGTTGATATACAGTGTATGCACTTTATTTAAATATACATATATTCTCCTATGGGGCTTCCCAGGTGGCCAATGAAGGAGATGTAAAAGATGAGAGTTCAGTCCCTGGGTCAAGAAGATCCCCTGGAGGAGGGCATAGCAACCCACAGCAATCCTATGGCAACCCATGGATTCATGCCTGGGGAATCCCATGGACAGAGGAGCTTGGAGAGCTACAGTGCATAGGATTGCAAAGAGTCAATCATGACTGAAGCAGCTTAACACACACATTCTGGCTTCCCTGTCCTTCACTATCATGGAGTTTGCTCAGACTCATGTCCTTTGAGTCAGTGGTACCATCCAACCATCTCATCCTTTGTCATATATTATATATGTGTGTGTGTGTGTGTATATATATATATATGTACACTCACAGTTTCTTTTTCCGTTCATTTTTTAATGGAATGTAGGTTGTTTCTATGTGCTGGCTATTGTAAATAGTGCAGATATGAACATAGAGGTGCATGTATCTTTTTAAATTATAATTTTGCCAAGGTATATGTCCAGGAATGGGATTTCTGGATTATACGGCAACTCTATTTTTAGATTTTTGAGGAACTTCCATGCTGTTCTCCATACTGGCTGTACCAATTTACATTCCTACCAACCATGTAGGAGAGTTCCCTTTTTCCCACACTCTAGTCAGCATTTGTTAGTTGTAGACATTTTAATGTTGGTCATTCTTACTGGTGTGAAGTGGTACTTCATTGTAATTTTGGTGGGCATTTTTCTAATAATTAGCCATGTTGACCATCTTTTCATGTGCCTGTTGACTGTATGTCTTCTTGGAGAAATATCTGTTTAGGTCTTCTGCCTATTTTTAGCTGGATTGTTTGTTTTTCTGTTATTGACTTGTGTGAGCTATCTGCATATTTTGGAAATTATGCCCTTGTTGGTCACCCAGTCAGTGGTTGTCTTTTATTTTGTTTATGATTTCCTTTGTTCTGCAAAAGTTTATGTTTGATTAGGTCCCAGTTGTTTATTTTTGCTTTTATTTCTGTTGCCTTGGTAAACTGATCTAGGAAAACAATGGTACAATTTATGTCAGCAAATGTTTCCCTTCTGTTCTCTGGCAGGAGTTTTATGGTGCCCTGTCTTTATTTAAGCCTTTAAACCAGTTTGAGTTTATTTTTGTGTATGGTGTTGAAGGTTTGTTCTAACTTCATTGATTTAAATGAGGCTATTCAACTTTATCAACACCGCTTGCTGAAAAGACTGTCTTTTCCCCATTGTATGTTCTAGTCTCTTTTGTTGAAGATCAATTGACTATAGGTGTGTGGGTTTATCTCTAGATTCTCTATTCTGTTGAAGTTCAAATTTAAAATTTATATGATTTGGCAACAGGTTGCCAAAAATATACAAGCAAGCAACCAATTATCATCCAAGAATTTGATCTCAAATAATTTATTCTGAAAGTGAAAGTGAAGCCGCTCAGTTGTGTCTGACTCTTTGTGACGTCATGGACTGTAGTCCACCAGGCTCCTCCATCCATGGCATTTTCCAGGCAAGAGTGCTGGAGTGGGTTGCCATTTCCTTCTCCAGGGTATCTTCCTGACCCAGGGATCACACCCAGGTCTCCCACATTGCAGGCAGACACTTTTACCATCTGAGCCACCAGGGAAGCCCAATTTATTCTGAGAATCTATCAAATACCAACATTCCAACTTTAATTGGTGTCTCTCTTGTTCCAGAAGCATCTGAAAATTTCACTGATAGAACTTTTAAATTAATTTTTACTATAACTATTTTGATTATAGACAATAACAAAAACACGTATTTACTAGGATCTTTCCCAGAACCAGTAACTTTATATATGTCATCTAGCCTAATTCATTAAACTAATCTACAATACAAATTATATAAGGTGACTATTTTAATAGAGAAAAAAAATTACCTAGGGATCAAGATTGGAATAGATGACTTTGAAAAAACTTTTGTATAATGGAAAGTTACTGTCCTTTCTAATTCAAAATCCTTTAGATATGGCATTAAAGGTAAATGCGGAGAATAATTACAATGAAGTACATTTGTAAAGCACCATTCGTATGAATAGCTCAAAGCACTTTTTATTGCATTACCTCATTAATCTTTGTGGTATCCTACTGAGTGAGGGTGGCAGGAATTTTTATTTCTCCTTTATGGATTTTTCTTAGTGAAATAAAAACTTTTAACTTCCAGGTGTTTTCTCTGTGGCGTATTCATGACTGCTTGAACTAAGAAGTGGTAGGCTTAGATTTCCTATTCTAAAATACTTCATTAATTTATTAAATCATACTTTCAGCTAGTAGTTATTGAGTGCAAATGTACATTATAGAATTATTAAAATGAAGGCCCTGAAAGCTACAATCTAACAGAAAAAAGTCTTCAATATAGGCTCTTTTGTTAATGGATATATTACATAGTGAGGGCCCTGGAAGGGCTTAAATTGGGGGTGAAATAATAAAAGCTTCAACCTAGCATTTTAAAATTTCATTTTTATCAAGTATATAGGGAAGCAATCTCTGAGCTTTGTGAAAAGGCATACCCTAGAACTTTGTCTTAACAACTTCTGTCCAAGATTTGCATCGAAGCAAGGCTTAAGGAGATTTAATCTGTTGTCTTAATTCAAGACATATCGAGGAAGCACCTGTTGTAGCCAAGGTGCTGAATGTAGAAGTGAAAATACCTGTTCCTAAAAAATATTCATTCCCATAGGGAGGATGAAACAAATACTTAAAAATCTCTAGTATGTGGCAGATGATAATCATTATTAGAGAGGTGAAACAAGGTGCAGTTGATATAAAAAGGAGGAAGAAAACTCATGCAAATCAAGAGATTTCAGAAAATAACTCCTCCAGTATAACACATACACCTGTGAATGAAGCCATTTGTCTGTATTGTACCCATGGTGGTTTGAAGAAATAGAACTGCAGTGTGCTCATATGACATGAATGTGAGAGGACATTCCTCCAAAGGAAAACCTTTTTTAAAAGGCAAGAATAAGCATTTATTGTGCAACAATTACTACTCATGAAATTTACCTTGAGAGCAATTACATAGAAAGAATCTATCACCGTCAGGAAAGATGACTTTGAAAGGTTTTTAATACCAAATTTACTTCATTTATGGTATGATATTATGTATGTGGTTCATCACAAAGCAAAGTAATTTTTAACTAATAATATGTTGTTATTTTATTTTTTGGAATGATTTTTTTCATAGTTTCTAATTGTTTTATTTTAAATTGTATTTTAGCCTTTACTGCCCTGATGATCTTCTAACACCTTGCCTTTACCATCTGGACACTATTTTCTCCTGCTTTCAGTTGTAATGTTTACACTGGACGCTTGGTGCATAACTATTAATGTCATTGTGCACGTCCCTTCAATATCTCCTGCCTATTTGCTTTTCCCTGGTATTCCATCTTCTTCCTCGTTTTGATTTACTCTTTTAGTTTGCTTCTGTACATCTGCAGGTAACTTCCTAGACAGAGATGGATAGGAGATAAAATTTCTTATGTTTAATTCTGTATTCATACTTTAAAATTTTAATTTAATGGACATATAACTCATAGAGAAAATTGCTTCCATATAAAGCTTTGGAGTAATTTTCCATTTTCTGTTACCTTCCACTGTGTAATTTTTTTCTGATGCAAACTCCATTCTAACTTTTGTTCCGTTTTTGTTTTAGATTTTGGTATTTGTTTTGGTGGTGGTTGTTTTTTATTTGCTTTCTGTAACCTATTCTTCATCCTTGGCATATGGGAAAAATCATGGTGAGATGTTTATTTGAAGTCATTTGTAGCCATGTGTGTTCGTGTGTGTATATGCTTAATCCTTTTCTATGTTTACGAGGCCTACCAATTTTAAGGCTCCTGTCACTTTTTATTACTGTAAAATTTTGTTATTAGTTTTTTTTTACAGTCTATATTTTCTCTCTTCAGAAATTCTATTATTGTTTGTCTATTTGTCAATAGAGTATACCTTTATGTCTCTCACATTTTCAGTTTGTTTTGCTCTAAGTTCTACAAGATTTTCTCAGTTCTATCATTTTCTCAGTGTTCCTAATTTTCAGGGGCTATTATGCATTCCATCTTTTTTTCTCCTGATATTTCATAGAATGTCATTCTGTTTTTTTTTTTTTTTTTAATGAATAAAAACTTGAGAATTTTTCTAAGGATATCAGTTAGATATAGGTTTTTTCTTTTCTCCCTCCAGTGTTTGAAATAACATTCTTTTATCTGCGACCAGGGGTTAGCTTTCTTATTTGTATTGAAAGTTTCTTTCACATATTTGGTTATACTTGAATATACACTTTCTCATAGTGGATGGGGCTTTCAGGCTGGCAGACTTCAGCTAAGAATGTGCTGGCAGGAATTTAGCTATTTAGGTTTACCGAAACCCATAACATCAAATAAGCATGGAGACTCATCACTGGACAGATATCTCATCGCTCTATTTTTTCTAAGACTGTTTGTTCAAACTCTTTAGAGATGACTTACTTTGGATCTGTGTGCTATTTTCTGTAACTGGACTAGAAAAAGTGGGTCAAGAGTGAAGGAAAAGTTGTATTTACATGTACTCAGTGCCTCCAGTTCCCATCACTTCTCATCTCTACCTCTGCTGTCATTATATTCCTGGAACCCAGGAATGATTTCCTTGCTATTCTTCAGGGCCATCATACTGTATCTTCTGCTACTGTTAACATTTTTTAAACCCCTTGTTTTTATTTTATCTGTCCACTCACCTCTATTTTTCATCTTCCAGAGAAGTTCTATAATTTCTTACCCACATTCTACATTATATAAAGTTAATCGGTGTATATACTTTTCTATTTTATTCTTGTGTTAGTATATTCTTAAGTGGGAGAGATTATAAACATTTAATAATAATTTAATAGTGAGCTCTATCTGAGGCCTCTGATCTCCTCAGCAGCTCTCACTTGAAGGAAATCTTGGCCTGCATCAGATACCTGGGGCATGGAAGGCAGCTAGCCAAACAAGGCTGCATTGCTGAAGACTCTGCTAGAGCAAGGTAGGGCACTAAGTATGGTAGAGGTGGCAGAGGCAGGCAGTTCTGAACTGTTGTTCAGGTTGTAAGGCTTTCCATAGGCTAACCAACACAGCATGGGTTGTTGGTTTATCTTCTTAGGTTGGGTTCCAGGAGGAATGAGGTCAAACCACATTTCACTTCCTCTGTATTTTTACTGGACCCTTTACAGTGAATTTGCATAGACTTTTGGCTTCTCAAGCTATCTCTGTCTTGGGTCTTTCCCATGGCCACCTGTACCCATCCCCAGGTTTCATCCATTTCCTCCAGATCAGCAATGAATTGCCCAACATCATAAATATCTTGTCTCACAACTGGGCTCAGCATGGGATATCAGTATCCCATACCAGGTGCTGGGATGAGCTGGAGTATTTTAGCTTTCATCCCTGCAGTGAATGTGGCACAGAAAGCTTTCAGAGACAGGGATATAGGTAGTCTGTCTTAGTCCCAACTCCCTTAGAGTTTGTTGTACCTCATCTATAGTTTTCAAGGGCCACATGTCCCTGATCACTGGACTCGGCTGCCTTGCAGATTAGAATAATCCGGTCAATAAGGGAGAGAGCCCCTTGAACCCCCTAAGTGCCACACAGGTGCTGGAGGGCAGAGTGTGTGTGGTGATATTGCTCCTCCTCTGTCTCCTGCCTGAGAAATGCCGTGGCTTCCTGTATCCCACAGCAGGACTAGCCATGCCTGGTACTCATGCCTTTTGTTGGAACTCGGCAGCAGTATCAGTAGCTCAGCAGATGTACCTTTTCTCCCCATGAATGCTTCCTGAATCTGAAGCTGCCCTGCTGGCTGGGCTTGTTGCTGCTCGTCATTTCTCTCCTTTGTTTTAGGGATCAGATGGCAGGGGTTGTCCCATTTGTTTCACTGTCAGTCATCACAACATCTTTCTCCTGTTCTCCTGACTTTCCCAGAGACTCCACCTCTTAGCATCCCAATCAGGCTTTGTAAAAAGTGCTCAGACCTTAATCTAAGGGAGTCCGTACCATCCTAGTTTTGTAAAATGACACATTTATTATCCTGCTTTCCCACTTTGTCTGCCAGCCTTGAAGCTGGCAGAGTAGTAGAAAACTTTTAAGTCCTTCAACTTCAGCTCTTCCAACTTTCTAACTTGAGCTTTTAGCCTCTCATTGGGCATTGAGTGTCCAGTGAACTGCCAGCCCACCCTGGCAGCCATTGGTTTCCCTTCTTTGCCATAGTGTGCTGTGTGTAGTTCTTCAAACAAATATATTAAACCAGCTGGCATTAGGGAGGCATCCCTGAATTCATGAGCATCTAAAATTCAGGCAACCTCTCCTCATGTGGAGGTCAAAGCCAACCTAGGATTTCACCCCTTGGATGTTTCTCACAAGACCAGTGTCTTCTGTCTCCTGGTTGGTTTACCAGTTGCTGGTTTACAACCTCAAGAGTTCCTTGGGGGAAATTCAACATGGCCTGCATACAGAAAGAGACCAAAGAAAGAGGCAGTCCATTCCAGGTTGATTTTGTTGTTGTCAGTAGCTAAGTCATGTCTGACTCTTTGCAACCCTATGGACTGCAGCACCTTAGACTTCCTTGTCCTTCCCTTTCTCCCTGAGTTTGCCCAAACCAATGTCCACTGAGCCAATGAAGCCATCCAACCATCTCTTCTGTCACCCCCTTCTTCACCTGCCCTCAATTTTTCCCAGCCTCAGGTTCTTTTCCAGTGACCCACCTCTTTGCATCAGGTGGCCAAAGTATTGAAGCTTCAGCTTCAACATCAGTGCTTCCGATGCATATTAAGAACTGATTTTCAGATGGATATGGTGCAGTTTTAATAAGCAAGGGATCAAGGACTGCAAGATGAATTGATCTCTGCACCCACTCGCCATATTCTTTAAGAGTTTTATACAGAGACCTTAATGGAGTTGAGTCACATACATAGTCCAGATGATTTCAGGAATACAGTACTCTCTCAAAGGTGTGTCCTTGAAGCAGCTCCTAGTGCAGGAATGGTATGCAGGCTATACATTCCAAAGACAGGGGAGGAGGCAAGTCGCCTATGTTTTCCTAAGACCAGCTAGAAGGTCATCTAACAGTCACATCCTCTTGATGATCTCAATGATCTCCTCCAACAGGGTCTTAGCAGAGAGTTTCCTTCAAATCTGGAGGCTCAGCAAACACCCCTGCTTGACAGCCAGGTGGGTTTTAAGAAAGTACAGAATGTGGAGCATATCCCCATGTCTTTAGAGCCATGTGGCTTTTCATTTCTACAACCGAGAGAGACATGTACATTGGGGACACTCCCTTGGGATCTGCACTGTGATCATAGAGAGCATCAGGAAGGAGACTGTTCCCCTGAGGAAGGATTGATTTGTGTGATTCCCTGGTGGCTCAGATAGTAAAGAATCTGCCTGCAATGTGGGAGACCTGGATTCGATCCCTGGGTTGGGAAGATCCCCTGGAGGAGGGCATGGCAACCCACTCCAGTATCTTGCCTGGAGACTTCCCATGGACAGAGGAGCATGGTAGGCTACAGTCCATGAGGTCATAAAGAGTCAGACATGGCTGAGTGACTAAGCACAAATTACACAGTTCAAAACTGGTTAAGGAATAATTTGTTTTATTAAAAAATAAAATGTGGAGTACTCATTTTGTCACAAACAAACAGAAAATTACATATATATATTTGTATCAATGGTTAAGAATCCACCTGCCAATGCAAGAAAAGTGGGTTGATCCCCTGGAGGAGGAAATGGCAACCCATTCCAGTATTCTTGCCTGAGAAATCCCAAGGACAAGAGGGAGTCTGGTGGGCTACAGTCCATGAAGTCATAAAGAGTTGGACATGACTTAGCTACTAAACAACAAAAATATATATAACACAGGCACACAAGTACACACATCCTTACTGAGGAATATTAGCTTGGATTGGTGTTTTCAGTAGGAAAGAGGGAGAGGAATTTGGAAACTCACTGTATAGTGTGTATAACTGCGCTTTGTGCTGTGCTCTGCTTAGTTGCTCAGTCGTATCCAACTCTTTGCAGCCCCATGTACTGCAGCCCCCCAGGCTCCTCTGTCCTTGGGAATTCTCTAGGCAAGAATACTGGAGTGGGTTGCCATGCCCTCCTCCAGGGGATCTTCTCAACCCAGGAATCGAATCCAGGTCTCCCACATAGCAGGCAAATTCTTGACCATCTGAGCCACCAGGGAAGTCCAGAATTGCACTTTATGTCCTTATATTCAGTGTCCCTTTGTTGCTTTCATCCCTCTTTTAGGTAGATCTGAGTTTGGGTCCCTCTAGTTCATTTATTTAGACCAAAAATTGACATACTTTTTCCTTAAAAGAGTCAGATAGTATGTATTTTTGACCTTGTGGAACACATGGTCTCTTTTACAACTGCAGTTGACCCTTGAACAACATGTGTTTGAACTGCAACTGTCCACTGAACAGGCATTTTTCTTTTTTTTTTCAATAGAAATAACACAATACTACAATCAAACTAATCCATAGTTGATTGATGTGGATCGTGCATATGAAGGAACTATGATTACAGGGGGCCAGCTATATGTTTTATGTGAATTTTTGATGGCAGAGAATGTCAGCACCCCAACCCCTGCATTGTTCAATGGTCAACTGTATTCACCTCCACACACAAGCAGTGATAGAAAGTATGTAAAGGAACAGACATAGCTGTGTTTCACTAGTTATTTACAAAATCAGTGGCAGGATAGATATGACCAGCAGGTTGTAGTTCTCTGACTTATGATCTACAGTATAAAAGTCAGATTTTCTGCCTGATGAGAGAGAGAGTATAGAATGTAGATGGAAGGTTAACTTCTTTTCCACATCCCAATCAAAATCTGAATTTTAACCTCAAACTACCCCTTTCCTGCACTTCCTGGCCTCTCTGGGGTTCTATAAGTAAATTTGTTTACTTTCTATCAGTTTATGCCTGTGTAGGAATTGAAGTATTCTCAAAAGTTCTTGGAATTTATTTGCTCTGAAAAGTCAGTAATTTCTCACACAGCTGCTTTCAGTCTTTGCAAAAGGCAAAGGATAAAACAGACCACTTTTATTTGCACTTTTTATTTTATGTTTTGCCTTTACCCTTTTGAGCTTGCACGTTATACCTGTGCTGTATTTTATTAGAGTAATCAGAAAGAAGTAGAAGGAAAGGCATGTCTTTAGCTGCTTGTCTTCTGCCAGAAGCTGACCTCCTTCTCTTGAATCCAGTTTTCTCCTGGTTAACTTCTCCAAATTTCGCAAGTTTTAATTTTAGTACAGTAATGATTATTTAATGACAATTTAATCCATTTATGAAGCACTCTTTTTTTTCCCAGTGAAATTGTATTGAGTGTATGGTGAACATGACAATTTGCAACTGTATATTTGTTGTAACTGAATCATGCGTGTTGACATTGCCTCTTATCCAGAAGTTTGTCTTAATCTTTTCTTCTTTTAAAATGGAATTAATATAGTAACAAGAATAATAACTAGAGCTTGAGGCCTGTGTGTTTTTTTCTACTTAAATAATTATTAAAATTATTAAAGTTAAAAAATAAGTTATTATAGCTACAGTAGATTTTACAAAGGCATGTATGTTAATAATCAAACCAGTTTGATTCTATTTAATAACTACTATTGTAATTAAAATGGACTGTTTGAATATAATTAATTCTTTTGGTATCAGTTATACTATATTTTTTCCAATTAATTTTTAAAATAAAATATTTCAGATAGTTGACCTTCATCTGGATATAATCTAAGTTTATATAGTGAAGGTTGTATATTAATTTATTAATTTTGTATAACAATCAGTTGCTTAATCTTTCAGTATCTTTACATCTTATCATTTTGCCAATAGGCCTCCTACCTCCAAAGAATATTAAAGAGAAACTGAGACTGGCTTCTCTATTTTTTTTTTTTTTAACTTCCCTTTAGTAAGAACAGTAGGATGATATTTTAGGATATGAACCAGTGCCAAAATTTAACTCTCCCTGTTATTTGTTTCATCTTCAAGTTTTCTTTTCATTTTATAGCAAAAGGATCAATTGTATAAATTAAGCTTAATCCAATGCATTTCCCATCTTGACTGCTGTAAACTAGGGTGGCATAGTGTTCTGCTGCTGCTGCTAAGTCGCTTCAGTCGTAGTGTGTCTAGTTATATTCTATCCATTTTATTCAGCTATATGGGGAGAAAACCTTACATTAAGGTATATTTATGATCTAAAGGGAACTTTTCCATCTCAGCAAGCTGTAGGAGCTGATAAGTCCTTCAGCTACTCACCCGTAAACCACTGTGCAGTGAAAAGTTTTCTCTCACTGAGATATTCTGTAGCATTCTGCACAGAAGCCAGTACACTGTGGAAAGACCTGAGAAATGGTAAGTTCAGTCATGAGACCAATTCTTCTCATGGTAAGAATCTAAATAGAGAGCCTAAGTCTAAAATCATTGAATTTTTATCTTGGCAGCACACACATACATTGATGGATGATTTATAAACCTGCAGTACAAACTAGACATTATAATGTATTCTTATATTTCTTATGAAGAGCTGGGGCCCAGTAAATCTCCTGAGTTATTATACACATTTGTAAGAAATATGTTCTTTGTTTTCTATTAAACTAAGCCTAGGGTGTAGGCAGAAGATAAGTGTATCCTATACAATATACTCCCAACCAAAGAGGTAATCATAGAGAAAAATATTATGGTAATTGGTTCACTTTCTAAGTTTCAGAGATTTTACCACTGTGCACATATCCTATCAAGCAGAAATGGTTGACCTTACAGAAAGGTGGATTGGCCGACTCAGGCTCTGTTAATATGCTTTCTGATGGTGGAGGCATGTTGTACAAACTTCAGTATACGCTTTGAGCCAGCAGCCAGTAAATAGGTTTCTTTCTCCTCTAAGTGTAAAGTGTGAGTTCAGGAACTAAGCGTGAATGTGGGATTGGCTCTCTGTTGATTTTATTAATCACCAGTGTGTTCTTTATTGTGCCCAGCTGTGCATGGAATGTCCCCTAGGTATCTCTAATTTTCCTGAAGAGATCGCTAGTCTTTCCCATTCTATTGTTTTCCTTTATTTCTTTGAACTGATCATGGAGGCTTTCTTATCTCTCCTTGCTATTCTTTGGAACTCTGCATTCAGATGGGTATACCTTTCCTTTTCTCCTTTGCCTTTCACTTCTCTTCTTTCCTCAGCTATTTGTAAGGCCTCCTCAGACAATCATTTTGCCTGTTTGCAATTCTTTTTCTTGAGGATGGCTTTGATCACCACCTTCTATACAATATTATGAACCTCCGTCCATAGAACTGGCACTCCATCAGATCTAATCCCTTGAATCTATTTGTCATTTCCACCATAATCATAAGGGATTTGATTTAGATAATTCCTGAATGGCCTAGTGGTTTCCCCTACTTTCTTCCATTTAAGTCTGAATTTGGCAGTAAGAAGTTCATAGTCTGAGACACAGTCAGCTCCAGGTCTTGTTTTTGCTAATAGAAGCAGAAGAAGTGGCAGGAATACACAGAATATCTATTAAAAAAAAAAAGGTTGTAATGACCTGGACAACTGTGTGGTGTGATCACTCACCTAGAGTCACACATCCTGGAATATGAAATCAAATGGGTCTTAGGAAGCACTACTGACAAAGCTAGTGGAGGTGATAGAATTCAGCTGAGCTGTTTCAGATCCTAAAAGACAATGCTATGAAAGTGCTGCATTCAATACATCAGCAAATTTGGAAAACTCAGCAGTGGCCACAAGACTGGAAAAGGTCAGTTTTCATTCCAATCCCAAAGAAAGGCAATGACAGAGAATTGCAGTCATTTCACATATTAGCAGAGTAATGCTCAAAATCCTTCAAACTTGGTTTCAACAGTATGTGAACTGAGAACTTCCAAATGTTCTAGCTGGATTTAGAAAAGGCACAGGAACCAGAGATCAAACTGCCAACATCTGCTAGATCATAGAAGAAGGAAGGAGATTCCAGAAAAACATCTACTTTTCTTTCATTGACCACACTAAAGTCTTTGACTGTTTGGATCACAACAAACTGTGGAAAATTCTTAAGGAGACAGGACTACTGGACCACCTTACCAGTCTCCTGAGAAACCTGTATTCAGGTCAAGAAGCAACAGTTAGAACCAGATATTCAACAGACAGATTCAAAATTGAGAAAGGAGTGTGTCAAGGCTGTATATTTTCACCCTGCTTATTTAACTTATATGCAGGGGACATCATGCGAAATGCTGGACTGAGGAAGCTCAAGCTGGAATAAAGCTACCTGGGAAAAAATTCAGTAACCTCAGATATTCAGGTGATAACCACACTAATGGCAGAAAGTGAAGTGGAACTAAAGAGTCTTTTGATGAAGTTGAAAGATTAAAGTGGGAAAGCTGACTTAAAACTCAGCATTAAAAAAAAAGAAGATCATGGCATCTGGTCCCATCACTTCATGGCATAGAGATGAGGTTAAAGGAAATAATGACAGACTTTATTTTTTTGGGCTCTAAGATCACTCTTGTAGGTGACTGTAGCCTTGAAATTAAAAGACGCTTGCTCCTTTGAAGAAAAGCTATGACAAACCTAGATACCAATTAAAAGGGAGAGACATCATTTTGCCGACCATGATCCATATAGTCAAAGTTATGGATTTCCAGTAGTCATGTATGGATGTGAGAGTTGGACCATAAGGAAGGCTGAGTGCCAAAGAATTGATGCTTTCAAACTGTAGTGCTGGAGAAGACTCTTAAGAGTCCCTTGGAAAGCAGGGAGATCAAACCAGTCAATCCTAAAGGAAATCAACCTTGAATAATCACTGGATGGAATGATGCTGAAGCTCCAATACTTTGGACACCTGATGTGAAGTGCTGACTCATTGGAAAAGACTCTGGAGCTGGGAAAGATTGAGTGCAGGAGGAGAAGGGGAAGACAGAGCATGAGGTGGTTGGATGACATTGCTGATTCAACGGATATGAGTTTGAGCAATCTCCGGGAGATGGTGAAGGGCAGGGAAGCCTGGCATGTTACAGTCAGTGGGGTCACAAAGAGTCGGACATACTGCGCAACTAAACAACAACAATCACCAATGTTACTTTACAGGGTTAAATACTATCAGTCTAAAATTTTTAGTTTACAAAGAATAATATATTCACTAATATGAACAATGTTTCACCAGACTCAATGCTGAGACTACCAACTGATTCCCTATATACTGAACTAATACAGAGGTACACTGTATTCTAGTACTCCTGTCAGTGATTAGCCTTCCGCTACTTGGGTTAGTTTATTTTCAAGTGTGTCATCAGGGCTTCCCTGGTGGTTCAGTAAAGATTCAGTAAAGAATCTGCCTGCAATGCAGGAGATGTGGGTTCAGCCCCTGAGTTGGGAAGGTCTCCTGGAGAAGAAAATGGCAACCCACTCCAGTATTCTTGCCTGGGAAATCCCATGTGTAGAGGAGCCTGGCGGTCTACAATCCATGGACTATAGTCAGACAGTTGCAAGAGGTGGACATGTATGGTAACTAAGCTACCACTACCAGAGTTTATCTTCATTTTCCCCCCTTCCCTGGTCTCTTTAATATCCCCATTCTTCACTCTGTTCTGAGATGCTGAATGGATAAACCACATTAACAGTCTCTGATTTCAGTTTGGTTTAAGCCTGCACTGGAGCAACTGTGAGGAGATACCCTACATCCAAGGGCAGAGAAGCCCCAGCAAGATGGTAAGAGGGGCAAATCACATTTAGAATCAAACCCCATACCCACCAGAGATGCTCAGAGGGCTTAAATATACCTGTGTGCACCAGGACCCAGAGATCCCACAGGAACTGAGATAGAACTGTGTTTGGGTGTCTCCTGAGGAGGGAGCAGGGGTTCTGGGTGCAGCAGACCTGGGTATGGCATAAGCCCTCTTGGAGGAGGTCACCATTAACGCCACCACAGAGCTGCCAGAACTTTCACAGGACTGGAGAAACAGACTCTGGGAGGGCACAAACAACCTTGTGCACACCAGGACCAAGGAGAAAGGAGCAGTGACACCACAAGAGACTGACCCAGACTTGCCTATCAGTGTCCAGGGGTCTCTTGGTAGAGGTATCGGTGGGTGACGCCCTCTGCAGGGTTGGGGGCATTGAGTGTAGCAGTGTATGCATGGGACATTTTGAAGGAAGTCAGTCATTATCTTCAGTACCTCCACCATAGTTTGGCTTCAGGTCAGATAACAGGGAGGGAACACAGCCCACCAACAGATAATTGGATTAAAGATTTACTGAGCATGGCCCTGCCCATCAGAACAAGACCCAGTTTCCCCCACAGTCAGTCCCATCAGGAAGCTTCCATAAGCACCTTATCCTATTCCATGAGAGGGCAGACAGTCTGAAAATCACAAAAATCTAACCAATCTGAACACATGGATCACAGCCTTGTCAGACTCAATGAAACTATGAGCCATGCCATATAGGACCACCCAAGATGGATGGGTCGTGGTGGAGAGTTCTGACAAAACATGGTCCACTGGAGAAAGGGAATGGCAAGTCACTTCAGTATTCTTGCCTTGAGAACCCTATGAACAGTATGAAAGGCAAAAAAATAGAACACTGAGAGATAAACTCCCCAGGTCGATAGGTGCCCAGTATGCTACGGAGATCAGTGGAGAAATAACTCCAAAAAGAATGAAGAGACAGAGCCAAAGCAAAAACAACACCCAGTTATGGATGTGACTGGTGACAGAAACAAGATCCAATGCTGTAAAGAACAATATTGCATAGGAACCTGGAATGTTAGGTACATGAATCACAGAAAACTTAAAGGGGTCAAACGAGATGACAGTAGTGAACATCGACATTTTAGGAATCAGCGAACTAACATGGACTGGAATGGGTGAATTAAACTCAAGTGAGCATTCTCTCTACTACTGTGGGCAAGAATCCGTTAGAAATGGAGTAGCCATCGTAGTCAACAAAAGAGTCTAAAATGCAGTACTTGGATGCAATCTCAAAAATGACAGAATGATCTCTGTTCATTTCCAAGGCAAAGCATTCAATATCACAGTAATCCAAGTCTATGCCCTGACCAATAATGCTTAAGCTGAATTTGAATGGTTCTATGAAAACCTATAAGACTTTCTAGAACTAATACCCCCAAAATATGTCCTTTTCATTATAGGGGACTGGAATGCAAAAGTAGGAAGTCAAGAAACACCTGGAGTAATAGGCAAATTTGGCCTTGGAGTACAGAATGAAGCAGGGCAAAGGCTAAGAGAGTTCTGCCAAGAGAATTCACTGGTCATAGCAAACACCCTCTTCCAATAACACAAGAGAAGACTCTACACATGGGCATCACCAGATGGTCAATACTGAAATCAAAATGATTATATTCTTTGCAGCCAAAGATGGAGAAGCTCCATACAGTCAGCAAAAACAAGACTGGGAGCTGACTATGGCTCAGATCATGAACTCCTTATTGCCAAATCAGACTTAAAGAAAGTGTGGAAAACCATTCAGGTAAGTGTCAGACTTTATTTTGGGGGGGCTCCAAAATCACTGCAGATGGTGACTGCAGCCATGAAATTAAAAGACGCTTACTCCTTGGAAGAAAAGTTATGACCAACCTAGATAGTATATTCAAAAGCAGAGACATTACTTTGCCGACTAAGGTCCGTCTAGTCAAGGCTATGGTTTTTCCTGTGGTCATGTATGGATGTGAGAGTTGGACTGTGAAGAAGGCTGAGCACCGAAGAATTGATGCTTTTGAACTGTGGTGTTGGAGAAGACTCTTGAGAGTCCCTTGGACTGCAAGGAGATCCAACCAGTCCATTCTGAAGGAGATCAACCCTGGGATTTCTTTGGAAGGAATGATGCTAAAACTGAAGCTCCAGTACTTTGGGCACCTTATGCGAAGAGTTGACTCATTGGAAAAGACCGTGATGCTGGGAGGGATTGGGGACAGGAGGAGAAGGGGACGACCGAGGATGAGATGGCTGGATGGCATCACGGACTCAATGGACGTGAGTCTGGGTGAACTCCGGGAGTTGGTGATGGACAGGGAGGCCTGGCGTACTGCGATTCATGGGGTCGCAAAGAGTCGGACACGACTGAGCGACTGAACTGAACTGAACTGAAGCAGAAGAGGAAAGATAATGCATATTCCTTAATCTTGGCTAGAACAAACGTTTTGCAGCCATTAATATTTCAGATGTGTTGACAGTGTATAATGATTCACAGAAAATGATCAAAGTTTTTATGAAAATCCTGTCTCTGGGTGCATATCTTAGTAATAGTAGTGTAGTGTCTGACCCTGTGCGACCACATGGACTGTAGCCCACCAGGTTCCTCTGTCCATGGGGTCCTCCAGGCAAGAATACTGGAGTGGGTCTCCACTTCCTTCTCCATGGTACATATCTTAAGCAGCTCTAAAAATGAAAGAGATACTATGCACATAAAAATATTCTGTACAGCATTATTTGTGATGGGGAGTTGAAAT
Organism: Aepyceros melampus; assembly: GCA_006408695.1. NCBI lineage: Eukaryota > Metazoa > Chordata > Mammalia > Artiodactyla > Bovidae > Aepyceros > Aepyceros melampus. The sequence continues at coordinate 47,256 of SJXQ01006040.1, forward strand.
CTAAGAAAAGGAGAGTGGTTAAAATTACAGCATATCTATGCACTGAAATATTAGGGGTTATTTTAAATGATAATTCCAAAGATTTTCAATGTTAAAAATGCTTAATATTTAATATTAAATCCATTAATGATATGGTAATTAATATACCATGGTATATCATCATTTGTTGTTGTTTTTCATCATTAAAACCTCATAAAACATAATCTGGATAAAGACAAAGAGAATACACCAAATGACAGCATTTTAGGGAGATTGAATAGATTTAAAGAATGTATTCATCATTGTCCTGGAATCCATCAATTTGTAATTAATTTGGGAATAATTCTTTTAAATTTATCACAAAATACTTGAAGTATTAAAAGATATAAAGAAAAATAAGATAGCTGTGGACACACTGTTAACCTTAAGACATAAAAATTAACAGTGCCATTGACACCGCCTTGCATGGCACCCAGCAGTTAAGTCTTTCTTTCCCTCCTGTCCTGACTACTACCCATATTAATCTCCCATCCTTTTACAGTCCTGTGTATATGTTTGCAAACTTCTTATAAATGTATTATGTTGTTCTGTGATTTAACAAAATTAGACTCATCCTGGTGTATTTATTTTTGTCTTAGAGTAGCATATTTGTGTATGAATACACAGTTTCGTGAGCCGTCTCCTGATCACGGGCATTTGAGTTGCCTCAATTATTCAGTGTTACAAACACTGATGTTATTAAAATTCTTATATGTATGTCCTTGTGCATGTGTGTGAGAATTTCTCTAGGTTAGAACATGTTAGTATGACAGAAGTTACAGATTTGTGAGGCTGACAGTTATGTTTGATGGAGCTGGGTTTCATAACCTTTCTCATTTTACCTGTTCTCTGGAAGAAAGGTTGCTTTACATCTCCAGATGTGTATTAAAAAGATTGTAAATTGATTCTTAATAAAAGAAAAGTACCATAAGTTGCATTGTTAATCAGATGAACTGAAATTTAAATGACAATCTGAAACCTTCCTGGTTAATCCTTATAGCTGTGCCTTAGTTGTGTAGAGTCAGGGGAGTCCCTTAAGAGTTTCAGTATCGATTTTGGCACCACTGATAAGATGATTCCTTATGTGTAAGCCACTGTGTGAGGGGCTCCTGGGATTGTCCTGTTGGCCCACCCTCGGCGGCAGTCATCTCCCAGCAGCCGTGTGAGCTTCAGTGCATGCAGTCTGTGCCCACGTTCTCATCCAAAGCCCTGTGCTCAGCTCAGCCGTCCGCCCTGGCTCCTCCACAGCCTGCCCTGTTGCCACCAGTGTTTTCACAGGATAGGAGGACCACCTGGCTCCGGCCCCCACCTTGTTGTCACATGTTGTGAAAAACTGTCTTCTCTCTGCTGACCTTCTCCTTGGACCACAGCCAGCCATCACTTCCTGATGTCTCTTGATGGTTTCATGGAGGTGGGTTCTTCTGGGGCCTGTTCAGCTTCTCAGGGAGGGATGAGGGGGAACAGCTGGAAGATTTCAGAACCCTCCGCCTCTGATCACCTCCCTAAGGCAAGACCACCTATCAGCTGGGGACCCAGTGGCGTTGCTTCCCCTCTCAAGGCCCCTCTCTCTAACACTGCGGCTCTTGGCTCTCAGAGAGAGGAGGAGAGAAAGATGAGCCTCAGGGCCTACTGTGGCTTCGATCCACCTCCCCACCCCAAACCCCACCCCCAGAAGGAGGCTTTTTAAAGTAAGACTAGCTGACTTTATTCTTTTCTCATTTCTAATAGACTGCGATTTGTATGTGATTATTATTTACTAATTACATACCATTCAGCTGCAGTGCCTGCCAGTATCTCCACCTCCTCTGTTAAAGGAGTACCTTTAGCACTTTGCTTGGACAGAACACATTCGTGGTTTGTTTTTTTTTTTTAAATAACTTTGTGGCTTGTATTTTATTCATTTATTTTTGTTGGGGTCTAGTTGCTTTACTGTGTTGTATTAGTTTCTGCTGTACAATGAAGTGAATTAGCTGTATGTATTCATTTATTCCTGTCTTCTTGAATCTCCCTCTCACCCGCCCCGCCAATCCCATCCATCTAGGTCACCACAGAGCACCAAGCTGAGCTCTTGGTGCTATATGGCAGGTTGATTTTTAAATATTTTCTCTTTTTCATTTATTTTCAGGGGAGGCAGTGCTGTTTTGCATGTGGGATCGTAGTTCCCTGACCAGGGATCGAACCCATGCTCCCTGCATTGGAAGCATGTAGTCTTAACCACTGAGCCACCAGGGAAGTCCCGAACACACTCATGTTTTAAACCGATCTGCACAGTGAGTTTTCCTCCTTGTGAAAGGTTGGTGCTCCCTGAAGACGTGTCTGTTTCGGTTTTCATTCCTGTCTTATTCTGAGCTCCTGTCTCCAACTTGCTTCCTCTGTAGACCTCTTTCTTCCCAGCAGTCCCTGGCTTCCTTCTCCTCCATCAGAAGTCAAAGAGAGCTCTTCATGGGGGTGACTAAGGGCCACAGAAATGGTCAGGTGTCCCTTCTTTATGTATTAGTAGGAGCATATGCAGTGCTTGTCTGGCCTGAAGCTTATATGAGTTGGGGTACAAAAGTGAAGATTTTAGAATGAGAAGACGAGTCACAACAAATTACAGATTATTAAAGGTTGAAGATACCATAGACTATCTCAAAAACTAGAAAAAAATCTTAATGTTTTTATTACTCATCTCACTAACATGCTTCAATAATACATTGTTTCCTGTATTTTTTGACTATTTTCTAACCTCTTAATGCTGCAGTAATGTTTATCACATTTTTCTATAGAGAAAGCAAGGAAGTAATTCAGTCTTTGTTCTGGTATGATCAATTAAAATTTGTTTTATATTATTGATAATTTAGAGTGAAGATCAGCAAACTTTTTCTGTAAAGGATCAGATGATAAATATTTCGGGGCTTGGGAGCCACGTGGCCTGTGTAGCACCTGATCAACTCTGTCTTTCTGTGTACAAGCAGTCCTGCTCAGTATGTATGTATGTAGCTGTATCCCAACAAAACTTTATTTATAAAAACAGGCAATGGAGCAGATTTGGTCAATGGGCTGTAGTTTGTTGGACCGTAGTTTTGCCAACCCTTGCTTTAGACTGTTTCTTTCATCTTCACAGGTCATTTATGGTAATCGCTTGGAAATGTCTAGGATATTTGCAAATGGGAGGGGGGGGACTTCCGTTAGTGTTCTTTCATGTAAGAGCTGTAGGAATTGGAAGTGTATACCATAGACAAGCTTCCAGCTCTTTCCATCCAAAGTGCTGGTTTTCCTCCCTTGTACTTGAGGGTTCCTCACACGGAGGTCACATTCATATTGCAGTCTGAGCTCTGGGCCTGCCCCTTGGGTCACTCAGTCCACTGAGTTGCCACACCGGGCAGCAGAATATTTTAAGGAATCATTCCTTCATTGGGACAACCAGCAAAAATCTAACTGTACGTGGAAGAAATGGTAAACCATGTAGATACATCCCACTAAACCCCTACTTCACTTCCCTGAGCTGGATCTTCCAAATACTCATGATGGTTCTACTACCTGCCATCTGAGAAAGTGTGATGGAGGGAACCAGCATGGATACAGACCGTGGGCTCAAGTGATGACGTTAAAGTGCTTTCCTTTTGCAAGTCACATAAAAACATGAGGCCATCAAACGCATGGCTAGGGCCCTTCCCGAGGTCTAGGAAGAGTCAGGGCCTTATACTGGTACTAATAACCCCTGTCCCCAGCATAGGTTACATTGATCTCCTAGCGGATGGAAGCTTGAACCTTACTTTTCTTTGTGGAAAGGAGGCACATACCCACTGAAAATGAGTTTCAGTAAACTGGGAAGAGGCATAATTTCCACGGCCTGTTTCTTCTGGGGCCCCCGAAATCATAGCCTGAATGCAGCAGACTTCTTCCCCTGCTCTTGAGTCTGAGTTTGGAGGAAGTGACATGTGTTAGTGTGTCCTTGGGCACCAGGAGGGAGTGTGTTGCATCTTGGCCTGATAACTGGCGTGAAGAGGGATACACATTGCTGAAATTCTTCTCTGACTTAGAAATGCCGCCTGCTGCTGCTCCCGTCTGCCCCTGGGACTTCAGGCTGGGCTTTGCATGTCCCCACTTAGAGCCTGTTCGCCTGTAAGCTGACCTTGAGGCCAGAGCTCCCCCAGGAGGGAGTTGAGGGCCCTTGTAAGGGTGTGGAGGGTGCTGGCACATAGAATCTGCTAATGGAAATCGTGGCAGGCAACTGTATATATTCTGATCATCCTCTTATTTCACTTGGAAAGGCATGACCAGTAGTTCCTCAAGCTTGCAAGAGCCAAATAGGTATTGTCATCTCTTACTTGGTTTTCCCTGCAGCCCCCTGAGAAACATCACCATCTCATTTTTTCGGAGGAAGGATTTGAAGCATCAGAGGTCAAATCGCTTATACAGAGTTGCTTGTTTAATAAGAGGTGATGCTGCCTGGCCTCAGACCCGTGTTTCCTGGCTTCTGGACCCATACCTGTGACCACTTCCCTGGCCTACCCACTGGTTCTCTTCTTCCAAGGCTGATGTGGAGCGAGGGGTCCAAGCATTCGCCATTCCTGACAGCTCTGTCCATTTGGGTGAGGGGGATCCGGTCAAATGGACCTAGCAGGGTGCCTGGCACTTAGCAGATGCTTGTGGCTGCTGGCATGAATGAATGCTTTGTCAGTCCTGGGAAAGGCTGAGAGAGTCTGGGCCAAACGGAAGGCAGTGCCTCGCACAGATTGCTGTACAATGTGCTGCTAAGACGAGCGTGAATTCTGCAGCAAAGCTGCACACTAGTCTTCAATGAAAACTTTTCATAGTTTTTTACTTTAAATTTATTTATTTTTTAAGTGAAGGATAATTGCTTTACAGAGTTGTGTTGGTTTCTGCCACACATCAACATGAATCAGCCATTGTTTTCTTTCTTTTTTCAGTTGTAAAGAGCAAATGGGTTGCTTATTTTGTGTTGAAAGAGAATCTTTAATTGTAGGGTATAAAGCAGTGTTAGTCAGTTGTTTTTCAAATGATCACCTTCCTTGGGAGCCTTTTAATATACATGTTGTCCTTAATTACCCTCATTCAACCCCCATGAAGTTTTAATGTCCCAGACTCTGTATTTGTGTTTGTATTTATGTACTATGTCCCTGTAGAGGAACATAAATTATTTGAATATATATTGAAGGTATTTTTGCCTCCAAGAACCAATTTTCTTGTGCTCACCCCTGATGAGAATGCATGGTCTAAAGTGTTTATTCAGTTTTAGTAGCTGGTGACTTGTGAAATGCTCATATGTTCATAGAAATGAAAACAAAGTACTTGCCAATGACAGCTCTTAATGACCATTAGCATGGCAAGACAATCAGCTCTAATGAACATGTGATTACAGCTGCCAGGAAATAGCTATTAAATGAATGCGAGTCTAATGTGCTGGCCGTGGAGAGGGGATGGGTGGTGGCAAAGTCCACGGACGCGTGGCCTTGTGGCCTCATCAGCTCCACGGAGGTGGTACTAGTTTTAAACCTGCTTGTGCCCAGGGAGGCGCCCAGCACTGTTGGAGCTCACACTCAGCGCCAGAGACATCATCTTGATTGCTTTGGGGATTTCCCGCCGTGGATATTAGGCCATTGGTTTTTAGTCAAGTAGTGTTTTGATATGATTTTATTTTTACTTATGGTAGTAAGATATATATAATGTTATATTTACCATTATTACTATTTTTATTGTACAGTTCAGTGATATTAATTACCTTTACAAGGTTGCACTAAAATTGCCACTGTCTCCTAAACTTTTTCATCACCCAGACAAAATCTGTACCCATTAAGCGGTAACGCCTCATTCTCTCCTCCCCTACCCCCTTTTCTTGTCTCTCTGAATTTGCTTGTTGTAGACATTTCATGTAAATACAGTCATCCAATATGTGTCCTTTTGTGACTGGCTAATTACACTTGGTATGAATTTTTTCAAGGTTCACTCCTGAGTCTAATAGGATTGTTAAATGTGCCTCTGTTAAATGCATTCACACATACTTCAGTTTTTTGGAATGAAGATAATAGTGGACATGCACAACCAATGGAGAGATTTATTATTTACTTTTCTCATATTAAAGGAAATTCATTATTTTTCTTCTCTGCCTTTCTTTGAATGTGACCAACTTGACAGATATGAATGAGTCACAATAGGAAGGTTTCTAATTCTGTGACTATTAAGCATATTTTGGTTTTGTTCTAGATCATAAAATACACATAAAATAATATCATAAAATACATTTGGCAAGCTCGTAATACTTCTAAAGAATTCAGGCTTGGCATGAACTGTGGAAAATATTGTCAATAAGCCTGCAGGCACTCAAAAAAAAAAAATAGTAGTATGAGAGGACATCCTTGACTGATTCCTGATATCAGGGAGAAAACATTGAGTTTTTTCATCAAATACAATGTTAGTTGTAAGTTCTTTTTTTTTTTTCCATAGAGGACATACCAAGTGTAATTAGCCAGTCACAAAAGGACACATATTGGATGTCAAGTCTAGAAAGCTTCCCTCTGTTCTTAATTTGCTGAAATTTTTTTTATGGCTGAATGTTGGGTTTCGTCAGATGCTTTACCTCCATCAGTTGATGTGATCATCTAATTTCTCTCCTATAGACAATTGATATGATATACTACATTGAGTTTTGCATATTGAACCAGCTGCTGTGTTCTTGAATAGACTCCCCTTCATTATGAGTAATTAAAATATATATTATATATCAAAGCAAAAAAAAAAAAAAAGAGTTCAGGTTTGGGACTTCCCTGGTGAACCAGTGGCTAAGACACTACCCTCCCAGTTTCGATCCCTGCTCAGGGAACTAGATCCCACATGTGTTAGTTGCTCAGTCGTGTCTGACTCTTTGCAACCCCACGGACTGTAGCCCACCAGGCTTCTCTGTTCGTGGAATTCTCCAGGCAAGAATACTGGAGTGGATTGCCATTCCCTTCTCCAGAGGAACTTCCCAACCCAGGAATTGAACCCTGGTCTCCTGCATGGCAGGCAGATTAGGCAGATCCCACATACTGCAACTAAATATCTTGCATGCCACAGGCTCAGCCAAATAAATAAATAAATATTAAAAAAAATAATTTAGGTTTAACTAAGTTGTAGGCAAGTGACTACTACGTAGGATCCACTTTTTAAAAAAATCCTTGAAATTCCACTGCAGAGGTTCACAATAAGGTAATTGAATCCTCTGGGAAGAAGGGAAGGGATTGTCATATTTAAAAACATAATTTTTTGTATTACATGATGCTGTGATTTTAAAATAATGTTGTTTACAAGTGAAAATTTGGACTTGTGTCTATCAAACAGGCACCTGTGTAAAGCTTGGCAAACGTGAGGAGGCCCAGGAGCCATTTCTAGCTATTTGGAGCTTGGGGGCAAGCAGGCTGGGCTGGTGCTCATTTCACATGCTAGCAAGGTCATGCTCAAAATCCTTCGAGCCAGATGTACAAGCTAGGTTTAGAAAAGGCAGAGGAACCAGAGGTCAAATTGCCAACATCTGTTGGATCATCAAAAAAGCAAGAGAGGTCCAAAAAACATTTACTTCTGCTTCACTGACTACACTAAAGCCTTTGGTTTTATGGATCACAACAAACTGGAAAATTATTAAAGAGATGGGAATACCAGACCATCTTACCCATCTCCTGAGAAACCTGTATGTAGGTCAAGAAGCAACAGAACTGTACACGGAACAACAGACTGGTTTGGAATGGGAAAGGAGTATAGCAAGGCTGTATGTTGTCACCCTGCTTATTTAACTTCTATGCAGAGTACATCATCGAAATGCTGGGCTGGATGAATCATAACCTGGGATCAAGATCGCTGGGAGAAATATCAACCTCATGTATGCAGATGATACGACTCTAATGGCAGAAAGCAAAGAGGAACTAAGGAGCCTCTTAATGAGAAGAGTGAAAAAGCTGGTTTAAAACTCAACATTCATAAACCTAAGATCATGGCATCCGGTCCCATCACTTCATGGCAAAAGAAGAGGAAAAACTTGAAACAGTGACAGATTTCTCTTCTTGGGCTCGAAAATCACTGTGGATGATGACTGCAGCCATGTAATTAAAAGACACTTGTTCCTTGGAAGGAAAGCTATGACAAACCTAGGCAGCATATTAAAAAGCAGAGACATCAATTTGCTGACAAAGGTCCATATACTCAGAGCTATGGGTTTTCCAGTAGTCATTTACATATATGAAAGTTGGACCATAAAGAAGACTGAGGGCCAAAGGCTGATGCATTTTGAATTGTGGTGCTGGAGAAGACTCTTGAGAGTCTCTTGGACAGCCAGGAGATCAAAGCAGTCAATCCTACAGGAAATCAACCCTGAATATTCTTTGGAAGGACTGATGTTGAAACTGAAGCTTCAATACTTTGGCCACCTGATATGAAGAGCTGACTCATTGGAAAAGACCCTGATGCTGGGAAAGATTGAGGGCAAGAGGAGAAGGGGGTGGCAGAGGATGAGATGGTTGGATGGCATCACCAACTCAATGGACATGAGTTTGAGTGAACTCTAGGAGATAGTGAAAGATAGGGAAGCCTGGCCTGCTGCAGTCCATGGGGTCCCAAAGAGTCGGACATGACCGAGTGACTGAACACAGCAGAGCTGGGCTGGTGGGAACCAGCCCCACATACCTGGTCCCCATCATCACTGCCCCAGAGAGGTCAGGGAAAGTGGTCATCAGGATGTGGGAACATTATTTTTCCTGTTTGCCTTTGAGTTGATTAGAAGCAGGTGCTGATAGATCGTGTGGGGAGAGCCCTACCTAACCAGGCATTGCCCTCAGGTCATGGTTTGGTTTAGCAGTGGCCAGGGGTTCACATCTCCTGGCTATGCAGGAGAATCACTGTGGATGATTTTGACAGAAATAGATGACAGTTAAATCAGATGTGGGGCTGGAGAGGTTAGTGCGTGTGTGAGTGCTGAATTGCTTCAGTCATGCCCGACTCTGCGACTCCATGGACTGTATCCTGCCAGGCTCCTCTGTCCATGGGATTCTCCAGGCACGAATACTAGAGTGGGTTGCCATTCCCTCCTCCAAGGGGTCTTCCCCACCCAGGGATCGAGCCCACATTTCTTATGTCTCCTGCATTGGCGGGCGGGTTCTCTATCACTGGTGCCACCTGTGAAGCCCAGAGGGCCTGGGGAGCTGTGGTTTAAGGCTTCTGAGGCAATGATTTTTCCCTGAGAACCCTGAGTAGGTCAGTGTCTTGGATGCTGGTCGCCAAGATAATCACAGGATTCAGGTCCTTTTCAAGGGGCAGCGAGGGGACACCCAGGAAGGAGCCAGCACCCTGTAGGGGGGCCTGCAGCAAATCCTGTCCAGATGCTGATTCTCTAGCAGTTGGTAGAATTTTAGTAAGGGAAGGAGTTTGATAAGGTAGGTTTTTCTGGAAGTTAAAATTCTAAACATGTTGAAATCGTAAATGGAGAGAAATGCAGAATTAATATACTGGAAAATACTTCGATTGTTTTAGGTAGTGCTCCAAAGTAAACTGTTTGAGTGGAGTCTCATCTGGGATTCCAGAACTGCAAGTATTAATATAAAGACAGACCTATTAGAAGAGTGCCTCCTAGTGCCAGACACTTAGTATTACATCTCCCTAGGGACTTGAATATTCGTTTCGGAAATGTAGGATTTTGGAGCTGGAGGGCTTTGGAGGGCTTCAGGATTAATCCTCTATCTCCCAGATGATGGACTTAAAGCCCAGAGAGATTAACTAGCATAATGTCATCAACAAGAATGCCTGACCATCACCAAGTGTATGCTAATACATAATCCCATTTCATCCTGACAACATAGAGTCCAGATGGGATGGTTCTTCCAATTTACAGATGTGTAAACTGAGGCCCAGGAGGCTGGGTACCTTGTACATTTTTGAGAACTAGGGAATGGTGGGGGCAGCATGAAGGCTGGCTTCTCCCTGTGCTGCCCTGAAAGAGGAAATGAGCAGAAGCATGGAGGTACCTTTTCTCTTCTGCCAAGGAGCTCCTCTGTCTCCCCAAAGCTCAGTATGTCCCCTCCTTTACGGTTTGGCTCTGTCCTCCTCCTCCAGGAAACCTGTAATTACTCAGGCTCACACCAACCCTGCCCTTCCCTGAATTCGGGTGTTTTATGAGCTCTGTCCCACCCTGCTTGGGCTTAATTGCTCTCTCCAATCTTCATACCTCTTGCCTCTGTCACAGAGGCTCACAAAGGAAAGCCGTGCACGAGGGGATGTCCCGTGTGTATGCCTCCTGCGTGTCCCTTCCCCTGGGCAGGGGAGGAGCTGCTTCTCCCGGGGTCCATCAAGGGAGCCCTTGCTGCTGACACACGGTGCTGCCCCAGGTCCCTGTGGGAACAGCAGGGTTAGATTGAGTCCATGAGGTGAGCAGGACGGCCCAGTCACTGCTGAACCTGTGGAGTCCACTTCTGGTTCATTTCATCTCTGGCTCGGGGGTGTCTTGGGAAGGCTATGGGCTTCCACTAGTATTTCACTGGATGTAAGTCCTGGAGATCATTATAGAGCAGATGATTAAAATGGCTGTTTTTCTTTTCATGGAGACATTAGGAGTCTGCCAACATGGTTTAGAAGCTCAGGACCTGCTAATACAGTAAACCTGTCTTTATTCCTTTGGTTCGTCCTTATCTGAAAAATGGAAGAATGTGGAATGACAGAGACTGAGCAGAGGTGTAATTGAGGCCACGGAGGCCCAGCAGTATTAAGACTCCCTTCATGGAGGCTTACTTTGAAACCTTTAGCAGGGGGATCTGGAATTTAAACTTGATGCTGATGGGCAGGTAAAGGAATGGGGCAGAACAACATCCTGTATGTGGCATTAGATAAGAGATGAGGATGCAGAGAGTTTTGCTACATGATATCCTGGTAGGAAGGTCCAGCAGGAAGAACAGACAGAAAATCCTGTTTTAAGGGCCCTGCATGGCCTCTCTTTGGAGAGTTAACTTAACAGTTGAGGCTTACAAGTGTTAAGAGAGGCCCTTAGGCCTCATGTATTTTAAAATTTATTATAGGGACCTTTTTTGTTTTTAGGAAACGGGCATTCAGGGGTAGAGAGAGGTTAGTCAATTTTTCCAAGAACACTTTTGAAAATTTGCATTGCAAATACTGCTAAATGTCAGCAGGGGACTCAAAACTTTGACACCTTGTTGGAGCTCTTGGTGCTGATTAAATTCTTGTCTCCAGTCTAGAATTGGCAGCTTATTCTCCTTAATTTTCACGCAGTAATCAGTGCTGAAAGACTATTTCTTTGACAGTTGCCCTTGGGGAAAACTGGGCCTGCGCTTGTTATTTAGAGCGAACAGGACAGGGGAAGAGGATAGTAACAAGGCAGACGCCAAGATCTCCACTTAGTTCCAAGAATGTCAACCGTATCAACCTCTCTTCAATATTTACTGTGTGTTTTGGTGCTTAATGGAAATTGGGGATTGGCAAATCCATTTCAGAGTTAAGAAGAGTAAATTTTAATGGTCTGATAAAAGTTAAGTTGAAATCCCTTTTTAAGATGAATTAGCTCTTTCCAGAAGATAAGGTTTTAGTGATGGACATGGTTTTTTCCTTTCAGAAGATAACCTTAAGAACTCTCATGGCAGAGAGCCAGAACCACTGTGTTCTGGTTTAAGAAAGTGTCGTCCATGATCTTGTGCCTCCAAGGCCTCTCAGGGGACAGGGAATAGTGAATATAGCCAACCACACAGCAACATTCATCTTCACTCCCAATGGGCAAGTCACAGACCATCCTATTCCAAAAAAAAAAAAAAAAATCCCAAAACAAGAAAACCAACTCTGGGACCACTCATAATGGTTTGCAGCAGAAAGCTGCCTTTGTGGGTAAGGTCATTTTTCTTTAATTTTTCATATGTCCAGTCTGTTATTTTCTGTACTTTTAGTTGAAATAAATAGACATTATTTGCATTCACATTTTCAAGTGGTAAAATCTCTGATCCAGTAGAATGGCTGTAGAATAGATTTTCCTTCCTACTGCTTTTGTCAAATGAAAATCAAATCAAGAATGAGAAAATGCAGTTGAGGAGGTCTAGGGAGCTAAAGTCTAGGCATGATAACTGTGATTAACAATACTGTGTTGAATTCTGAAAGTTTGCTGAGAGTAGAATTGTGTTCTTTCAGCATGCATACAAATGGTAACTATGTGAGGAGGTTTTAGGTGAATTAGCTTGACTTCATGATCATTTCATTGTGTACGTGTATCACATCATCATGATATATACCTTAAATATAAACATTTTTTATTTAAAAATATAAATTTAAAAGTTCAGGAAAAGAGAATGAAAAAGTAAATGGTACACAACATAAACAATTAGTGGAGCTGTGTAAAATGTCTTTGGGTAAACAAGAGTTACTTGCACTGTTTCTGCAACTTTTTTTATTATTTTGAAATTATATCAAAATTAAAAGTTACCTCAAGATGCAAAAAATAAGTAGTAGGGAGGTGATGCACAAAGGTACATTGAAATACTCAGAGAAATCTTTTGTTTCATGGTGAAGCTTTCGAGTCAAATATGCAAGTGGATGGTTAATTTACAAATAAAAGCTTTGTCCAGGACATAAAAAAGGGCTAGTTTGTAGTCAAATGTGTGATGTGCCTACAGTTATTTCAGTGCTTTTTTTAAAACCCAACCACATTACGTTAAAAAATCCTTTGGCCTAAACTGTATAATTCCCTTAAGAAGGTCATGCAGCTCTGGAATCTCCGAGCCAATTTACAGAGTACTTGTGACCTATAATTTCACTGTAATATTGAAGGAAAGAATGGATGAGGGGCTCATTAAAAGACTACTCAGGGCAGCAGTGTTAAGAGCTCTTTGTTTAAAAAGTCAGATGACTCTGCCAGGAAGGAATTATCTTTCAGCTTCTTCCATGGCATTTCTGGCATCTTTGGTCAAAGGAGAGGACATGAACAAGCAGGCAAATAACTGATGGGGGCTTGTTTTCTTGGGGTTGTGGTCTCTGATGTATAAGAAGTTCTTTTTTAGAAAACAATTAAAAAATTCTATCTTAAAAATTAGCTCTGGTTTTTGGAATTAATATTAATATTTTATATTTAAGAACTTTTCTTAAAAGCAAGACACATGTAACTAATTCAAGTTTGATAGTCTTAGGATTGAAGCCCTTCATGGGAGCAGAAGGTTCAGAGGTAAAGGAGCCCAGATGGGGTGAACAGGAAGTTGAAAGGTAGGTTAGAGGCTGGGGATGAAAGGGACCTTGGGCCTTATCCCCAGGTGGAGGGAGCCAGACGGTCTGCCAGCTTCAGTTGATTTAGTTAATGGTTTAGAAGATTCAATGGCAGCATCTTTCATGGATTAGAAAGAATAAAATCAAGGTAGGTGGACCATCTGGGTCATCAGTTGCTGTAATCCAAGAGAGACATTGGAAGCTGGACCTGAGGCAGTGATGGAGGGAAGGAAAGGTGAATTTGAGGCCTGTTTCAGAGGAAAATGGAGGGAATTAGAGGAATCATTGAAGGTGAAGGATAACAGAAGGGAATGAGTTTGGAATAATAGATTCCAAACTTTTGTGGCTGAGATCTATAGGAGAAAACTCAT
>SJXQ01006040.1:66452-137044 GCA_006408695.1 Aepyceros melampus
TCCAAAATCACTGCAGATGGTGACTGCAGCCATGAAATTAAAAGACGCTTACTCCTTGGAAGAAAAGTTATGACCAACCTAGATAGTATATTCAAAAGCAGAGACATTACTTTGCCGACTAAGGTCCGTCTAGTCAAGGCTATGGTTTTTCCTGTGGTCATGTATGGATGTGAGAGTTGGACTGTGAAGAAGGCTGAGCGCAGAAGAATTGATGCTTTTGAACTGTGGTGTTGGAGAAGACTCTTGAGAGTCCCTTGGACTGCAAGGAGATCCAACCAGTCCATTCTGAAGGAGATGAGCCCTGGGATTTCTTTGGAAGGAATGATGTTAAAGCTGAAGCTCCAGTACTTTGGCCACCTCATGCGAAGAGTTGATTCATTGGAAAAGACTCTGATGTTGGGAGGGATTGGGGGCAGGAGGAGAAGGGGATGATCAGGGATGAGATGGCTGGATGGCATCACGGACTCAATGGGTGTGACTCTAAGTGAACTCCGGGAGATGGTGATGCACAGGGGGGCCTGGCGTGCTGCGATTCATGGGGTCGCAAATAGTCGGACACGACTGAGTGACTGAACTGAACTGAACTCTGCGTGTAAGTTAAATAAGCAGGGTGACAATATACAGCCTTGAAGTACCCCTTTTCTGATTTGGAAACCTGCATACAGATTTCTCAGGAGTCGGGTCAGGTGGCCTGGTATTCCCATCTTTTTCAGATTACTCAGACATAAAAAAAAAAAAAAAGAAGAATGAAATAATATCATATGCAGAAACATGAATGGGCCTAGAGATTTTCATTTTAAGTGAAGCAAGTCAGACAAAGATATGTATCATATGATATCATTTATATGTGGAAGCTAAAAAAAAAAAAAAAAAAATGTGACAATATACAGCCTTGAAGTACCCCTTTTCTGATTTGGAAACCTGCATACAGATTTCTCAGGAGTCGGGTCAGGTGGCCTGGTATTCCCATCTTTTTCAGATTACTCAGACATAAAAAAAAAAAAAAAGAAGAATGAAATAATATCATATGCAGAAACATGAATGGGCCTAGAGATTTTCATTTTAAGTGAAGCAAGTCAGACAAAGATATGTATCATATGATATCATTTATATGTGGAAGCTAAAAAAAAAAAAAAAAAAAAGGATGGATTCTTCTAGTAGTCCAGGGATAAAGACTTCAGGGGGTGAGAGTTCAATCCCTGGTCAGGGAGTTAAGATCCCACTTACCACATAGCCAAAAAATCAAAACAAGGCAGAAACACTATTGTAAGAAATTCAATGAAGACTTTAAAAATGTCCCCCATCAAAAAAAAAATCTAAAAAAGAAATAAAAATTAATGTAAAAAAAGATGGACCTTGCATTTGTAATGTATTATGAACTTTGTAACCCAAAGGCTTGTGTTGTTCTCCCAAATTGGTGGTCAGAGAGCCGGGGTGCAATATATCCCTATGAGTGATGCTCATACTATGAGTTAAGAGCATCAAGAGGTGAAATGAAGGAGGAAACAGAACGGGTTCCATCTTGAAAGCAGGACTCCATCTTGAGCTGGACTGCGGACTTTGAGCTATATGCCCTGTATCTATGGAAACATTATACAAACTGGAAAATCAGACCCCGGATGGAAGAGCCCCAGGGTTCATACCTAGACTCTCTGTAGCCTACAAAAATAACCTAATTATCTGTGCAACTGAATAGAATCATAAATTCTATTATGCTTCTTGGGGTATGACCACGGGCCTATTGATAATTGTCCATTGTTAACTAGCCAGGCTTAAGTCATACAAATCACAGGTTTAAGGTATACGGGGTTAACTTTGATTCTATCTTTCTTTTCCTTTGTTCAGACTAGTTTCAGAGAGTTTGAGGAGGTAGGTTTGAGTACATACACTTAAAGTATATAAGGTTTTCACAAAAACTGGTCAGGGTCCTTGGCTAAGAGGAGACTCGGCCTTGGGCCCGCTGGTGTAATAAACTCCACTTCACCATGCAAAAAAAAAAAAAGATACAAATGAACTTATTTACAAAATGGAAATAGACTCACAAACATAGAAAATAAATTTATGGTTATAAAAGGAGAGGTGGGGAGAGGGACAATTTAGGAGTTTGGGATTAACAGATATACACTACTATGTATAAAACAGGCTGCCCAGGTGGTCCAGTGGTAAAGAATTCACCTCCCAGTGCAGGAGACACAGGAGATGTGGGTTCAATCCCTGGGCAGGGAAGATCTCCTGAAGGAGGAAACGGCAACCTTCTCGAGTATTCTTGACTGGGAAATCCCATGGACAGAGAAGCCTGGCAGGCTACAGTCCATGGGGTTGCAAAGAGTCAGGCAAGACTGAGCAACTGAGCATGTAGTATAAAATAAGTAAACCAACAAGGGCCTGCTGTATAACATAGAGAACTATACTCAATATCTTGTAATGAACTATAATGAAAGAGAATGTAAAAAAAGAATACATATATTTATATATATATAAATATATATATGTATAATTGAATCACTTTACTGTACACATAAAACTAACACAGCAATGTAAATCAACTACATTTCAATAAAGACAAAGAGAAATAAACAAAAGAAAACAATAAATTAAACAAATCACATTAAGAAGAGATAGAAAGAAAATGGCCTCGGGTGCTCTGCCTTGTGGACCTTGGGAGAACAACTGAGCTTCAAATGAGTGCGTATATCCCTCTTCATTTATGCTCATTCATTTATGCTCACGTCCTTCAAGTGAGATGTGAGGCATGTAAGTGCTATGGTTAGGGTGTAGGGCAGGCAGGCCCCCAAACACAACATTCCTAGCATTACAAGAAAGTTGATGTGCATGCCAATTCCAGAAGACTCAGAAGTGAGCCAGTGCTCAGATTGTCCCGTATCACTGCCCAAGGTGTCCTGGACATCTTTATGCCGAGGAACAATGTAGAGAAACGGTATCAGTGGCGGAATTCAGTGAAGCATGGGTCAGGGGCTTCTTTCCATCCCTCACCAACTCCTCATGCCATAATGCAATAAGCCCCTGACCCAAAAACAAAGGCACAAAGAACTTGGCTTCC
This sequence comes from Aepyceros melampus, assembly GCA_006408695.1. Lineage (NCBI taxonomy): Eukaryota > Metazoa > Chordata > Mammalia > Artiodactyla > Bovidae > Aepyceros > Aepyceros melampus. The sequence goes on from SJXQ01006040.1 coordinate 69,514, forward strand.
CACAGCAAACACTTGCATTGGCTGAGCACTTCCTGCAAGGAACGGAGAAATCTGAAACAGACTAGGTAATTTTCTACTGTCAAGCCAGAATGAGATTTTATGATGGAAAATGAGATATTTTTTAAATTATATTTTGCCTTCTTTATTGGCTTTTTAGACTGCAGCTATGAAACTTAGGCATGGTTTTAAACTTTATTTTCAAAACAGAAATGTTTTAAAAGCTTTATTGAAGTAGAAGTGGCATAAAATAAACTGCACAGAAAGTGTACAGTTTCATAGATTTTGATATATGTGTGTCCATGAAATCATCAGCATAATTAAGATAGCAAACACATCCATCACCCCCCAAAGTTTCCTCAAGCCCTTTTATAACCCCTCCTTCCAGCTCTCCCCATTCCTCCCACCCCTAGATCACCATGCAACTATTTTTTGTAATGATAGATTTATTTTAATTTTCTAGGAGTTCATATGTATAGACACAGTATTTTTTTCTAGCTTCTTTCCCTCAGCATAATTGAGATTAATCATGCTGTTATATGTACCAACTCCCTTTTATTGTCGTGTATTATTCTATTGTAGGGATATATCATACTCCCTTTATCCATTCACTTGTTGACACATATTGGGGTTATTTACTGGTTTGGGCTGTTATCAGTAAACCTGTTATGAACATCCATATACATGTCTTTGTGCAGATATATGATTTATGTGCCATGGGTAATATCTAGGCATAGAATGGCTGGATTATATGACAGGTTTATGTTTGGTTTTTTAAGAAATTGCAAAACAGGTACCTTCTAAGAATATTAAAATCACTGATTTTTGCCAAATGCCAAAGGTAAGTGTACAATAGTCTTTATCCCTTTATCACTTTTGTTTTTCACTTTGAAATGAGAATTTCTCTCCCCTCTAGTACTAAAACATGTTACTGACCAAAGCAAGCTATGTGAAAAATATCTCATTCTTTTTAATATTATTCTTTGATTATTATATTTTTTTTGCTCCTCAGAACACACTTCCCTGCTATTCCAGACCCACATATGTGGGAATGGGGGTACTGTATCAAACTGTCTCCCAAGTGACAGGACATTAATTACTGAGACAAGAAAAACCATGGCCTAATTATCATTAATCCAAGTACATCTCTATTGCAGAAAAGCAGAATGCTGTGAAGGGCAGAGAAGAGCACTATTCACAACATTGTGTCACTACTAAGTAACTTGTGATCTATTTCAACTTCTCTACTGATATCTCAAGTCCAGAAATTCTTTCTAAGAAATGCCTGAAAAAAAATAACTGTTTTACCCACTGATTTTATTTTCCTGGCCCTCAGAAAATGCCATCATATTAAGCAGACTAAGGGTGTAAGGGTGAAAGTTGCTCAGTCGTGTCCAACACTTTGCAACCCCATAGACTATAGCCCATCAGGCTCCATGGAATTCTCCAGGCAAGAATACTGGAGTGGGTTGCCATTCCCTTCTCCAGGGGATCTTCCCAACCCAGGGATCACACCCAGATTTCCTGCATTGCAGGCAGAGTCTTTACCATCTGAACCACCAGGGAAGCCCTATTAAGCAGATTGGATTATATTCCGAGTTTCTCTGCAGGCTCTTTCCAATTCACCTTTCCCCAGTGAGGTTTAACTCATCCATGACGGGTAAGATTCTTCTGTGAGTGGATTACACTCAGTGGTTGACATATGCTCGCCTGTCCTCAGTGCTCCCATTTTCTATTGTCTGTCAGATCCCCTAAAGCAAGTTTGCTTTCATTTTTCTGGTATTCTTACTAAAATAAACAAAAAGGTTATCAGTGCCGCTGTTTTCATTTGCCTCAGTAAAGGCTGAATTCAGGAATAAATCACAAGCTTTTTCTTTCTTTAGCTGCACTGGGTCTTTTTTGCTTTGCTCAAAGTTTCTCAGGTTGCTATAAGCAGTGGCTACTCTCTTTTGCAGTGTGTGCGCTTCTCACCAAGTTGGCTTCTTTTGTGGAGCATGGGCTCGGAGCTCAGGCTAGGTAGCTATGGCACACAGACTTAGCTGCTCTGTGGCATGCGGAATCTTCCCAGATCAGGGATCGAATCCATGTCACCTGCATTGACAGGTGGATTCTTAACCGCTGGAACATTAGGGAAGTCCACAAACTTTTTAGTGAGGATTTGTTCCTACTTTTAATCTTCCCAGGTGGCTTAGTGGTAAAGAACCCATCTGCAAAGTCAGAGATGCCGGAGATGTAGGTTCTGTTTCTGGGTGGGAAAGATCCTCTGGAGGATAAAACAGAAAATCACTCCAGTACTCTTGCCTGGAGAACCCCACAGACGGAGGAGCCTGGTGCACTGTAGTCCATGGGGTAACAAAGTCAGACACTACTGGGAACAAACATGCATGCACACAAAGGTATAATTCAAAAACTGCAATTATAATAACGTGACCATCTTCACATGATTCACTGTATGAGGCCTGTGGATAAACAGTGCTATTTAATTTCCATTATATATACAAAGTGTTCTACTGGGAAAACAGCAAAGTAAGAGATGATTTGGAGAATTTAGAGGGAATAATTCCCAGGTACTCTAGACTTGGGATCCGTGATTTATTCCTGACATCAGTCGTAACTGAAGTAAATGAAAGCCTAAGCACTGATTGCCTTTTCTTTTCTTTCAGTAAGGGAAAGGTACTAGAAAAATGGATCATGAGAGGCCACATGAAATTCTATGCTAAGGAAGTAAAAATATTATATATCACCTTTTCCAGTTGTCACATAACAAAATGCTACTCCTTAGAGAAACACATCCCAATCCATCCTGGTAAAGTGGTTAAGACACAGGGCCTGAATCAATGCCCAACTCATCCAATATGTAACCAGAACCATAACTAAATTGTCTTCCCAGTTTCAGAGTAGAACTATTGGTGGAAACAAACAAACAAACAAACAAAAGAGATCACAGAGACATCCTCAGAAGAGAAAAGAACTCACCTTTAGGCAGGGCTCGCTGTGTTGGAGCTACTAGGTGAGCATATTGTGCCCTTCCATAAGATTTGACATCTTGCTGCAAGAATTACACACCTTGAAACCTTTTGCCAAGGTCTGGGTCACATGGAGAGCAGCGGCTGAGAATATGCAATGGATGCAGCAATAAATAGAAACCATGGACCCAACCCAACAGCAGAGACTAAGGCAGCAGGTAGCAGCACCTTGAGGACTTCCCAGGTAACACTGATGATAAAGAACCTACCTGCCAATGCAGGTAGATATAAGAGACATAGGTTCAGTTCTTGAGTTGGGAAGATCCCCTGGAGGAGGGCATGGCAACCCACTCCAGTATTCTTGCCTAGAGAACCCCATGGCAGAGGAACCTGGTGGCCCAGTCCATGGGGTCGCAAAGAGTTGGACATGACTGAAGCGACTGAGCAAACATGCACAGCAGCACTTTGAAAAGTCTAAAATACCCTCATAAAGTATGAAAGGGATAAATAATAATGACAAATAATATAAATAATAACTTGTGATGATGCATACATTATTATTTATATGTTGTTTAGGATGCACTGAATTTATAAAACCAGAGAAGAAGGATCCATAAAAAGTATGATGACACAGGCAGTGTCACCAAGTCGATGAGCAGGGCAAGAACTCTGGTTCCTGGGAAAAGAGAAATTGCACTGAAAGTTACAGGACAGTGGAGGGGCTCAGGGCTCCCAGGAGGGGCTCTACAACAGCCACAGTTGTCAAACACTTCTGCTCCAAAGCTTGGCTCCAAAACTCTGGCTTGATTGATTTTTAAGAGGTCTTCTTTTTACTCAGTATACCCCTGAGAAAGACAGATTCTCTGTACCAGTGAGATAAAAAGGAAGGAAAATGTGATTCTTCTCTCTCCTTAGAGACTGCTATTCCTCCAGCCTGCTCTTATCCTGCAAGAATGGGAGACCCTAGATACCAAAGGCACATTACAGGGTTTATCAATTAAAAACACTCAAAAGAAATATAACCCTTCTAGGTTCCTTCTTCTAAGAACACCTCCCAACGTCCACTCCCAGGACCACCCATTCTGAGGGAGAATGAGGAGAATCAGCTCCATCGTGCACACAGCTCTGCATGTCTGGCTCCGACCAACTATACCGGCACAAACACTGACCGCCCTGTCAGAGAAGGGTCAGGTCCCACGTTCCCATCAATCCTGACTAAGCCGGTCCTTGTTCTGGCAATGCTTCATCATTCTCTTTGTGAAGACTTCCTTCAAATCTTTAAGTGTTTAATGTTTCTTATTTTTAGGTACCATGTTTCTTTCCTGTATGCATGGTACACATTTGCAAGCAAAGGTGATTCTTCATTGATTACTGTGTGGAGGGCACTCTGTACTGTTTTTGCTAATGGAATTTAATCTACATAAACCCTCCATGGCAAACGTTATCATTCTTGTTTTAAATAAGACTCAGGAGGATTAAATTGTCAGTGGATAATCCACCAATAAAGAGAACCAGGTCTGTCCAATTCTAGAATCTCCAATTTTTCACTATGCTAAGCTGTGTCCAAGAATAAGAGATGCAGTCATTTAACAAATAGATCTGCTAAATAATCTATAACACACCATGATTAATCCAGGACTGAGAATAGTTTATTAATGAACTAAGTACATCTCATCTATATCATATGGCCATAATTAATAGAGAATGTTTTTCAAAGTCATAGGAATAAAACTGTCAAAAACACAAACTCATACGTCCAAGTGAAAGTTTTAAGAAAAGTTTCCCTAGCAAAAATATGTTACATTGCCATTCGGATATATTTCCTCTAAGGAAATTTTGTTTGGTCTCTTTATTAGTGGCATACAAGACAATGATAAGGACATATATATTATACCCCCTGTCCCTTCAAACCATAAATCAATTATCTTATTAGATTATCCTTCCATCTAATAAGAAAAATCTTGTTTATGTTTCTTACTTCAAAGGAAATTAAGGCAAATTCATCTCATTTAAGAATTTTATCTGCTTCAGAGTTATTAGGAAATAACTAACAAAATAATTTAAAGTATTTTTAAAGCACTAAGAAAGAAATGTCTAGTACTGTGTAAAGATGTCCATAAAGGACTGTTGCAGAAATTCTGCACTCTGGATCTGCACAGTGAGCTGAAGTTAAAGATGCTGATTAGCTGCATATAAGAACATTCCATACAAGAGTCTAAGAAATTAGACTCAACAATTCTAAGGGCAAGAAAAAAAGAAAGAAAACCATGTCTTAGCAACTTTAAGCTAATTATTAAGTATAGATCTTCCATTTTGATTAATATTCCATAATTATCTAGTCCATATGCTTCCACTGCATCCATTAACTATACAGATGACACAATCCTGTTTGTGACAGAGGAACTAACAAAAATAAGACTTTATTTTTCACCTTAGAAATTCTATTACCTGGCTGGTGAGGATGTAGAGAAAAGGGAATCTTAATACACTGTGGGGGGGAATATAAATTGGTGAGTCCATTGTGGAAAACAGTGTGGAGGTCCCTCAAAAAACTAAAAATAGAGCTACTGTATGCTTCAATATGGAGAAGGAAAGGGCAACCCACTCCAGTATTCTTGCCTGGAGAATCCCATGGACAGAGGAGCCTGATGGGCTACAGTTCATGGGGTCACAAAGAGTCAGACACTACTTAGTGACTCAACAACGTTTCAGGGTATATATATCCAAATTTTAAAAAATCACTATTTCAAAAAGATACAGGCACCCCAAAGTTCATAGCAGCATTATTTACATTAACTAAGACTTAGAAGCAAGCTAAGTGTATATTAATAAATGAATGGATAAAGAACATGTGGTATATGTACAGTGGAATATTACCCAGCCATTTAAAAAAGGATATTTTGCCATTTGCAACAATATAGATGAATCTGAAGGGTATTACACTTAGTGAAATAAGTCAGAGAAAAACAAATACTATATGTTATCATTTCTACATGGAATCTTAAAAATAAGCAAATAGGTGAATATAACAAAACAGAAATAGATTCATGGTTATAAAGCACAAACTAGTGGTTACCAATGGGGAGAGAGAAAGGGAGATGGGCAAAGTGGGGTAAAAGATTAAAGGCACAAACTGCTATATATGAAATAAGTAAGCTACATGGATTCATTGTGCAGCACAGGGAATATAGCCAATATTTTATAATAATATCTTTAAATGGAGTATAATCTGTAAAAAATATTGAATTGCCATGTTGTATGCCTGAAACTAATATAATATTGAAAATCAACAATACTTCAATAAAAAGAAAAAGTAAAAGGAAAGCTTATAACCTAGAGATGCAAATATCTATGCATCAACATATTTTCCACTAGTGAGAGAGGTGGTTGCTAAGCATCATGGGTCCTCCTTTAAGGAAACTACTCTGTTAGAAACAACAAGCCATGATAACAGCTGTATCCAAGGCTCCAGATCACTCAGACTATTTGCTCTGTGATATAAACTGCTGTCAATCAGTCCTTCCGTAGCTGCCAAGACCAACAGACATGTATAGAAATGTTCACTATGAAATATGTTAGAATTGTTATTACAGTGTGATTTGGAATAGCCTCAAACTGGAAACTATGAAATGCTCATCAAAAACATGAAGGAGAATAAATTGCAAATGTAAAGTGGAAAACAACATAGCAACTAGCATAAACACACTACCGCTACATATAATAATACAGTTGAATACAGAAACATAATGTTATGCAAAAGGAACCTATGACAAAAGAGTACATATTGCAAGATCTCACTTATATGCTGGAGTCCCCAACCTTTTTGGCACCAGGGACCGCTTTCATAGGCGACAATTTTTTCCAAGGACTGTTGAGAGAGATGGTTCAGGATGATTCAAGCACATTACCTTTATTGTGCTTTTATTTTTAAAAATCTAATGCCACTGCTGATCTGACAAGATGTATTGGTCCATGGCTCAGAGGTTGGAGAACCCTGAATAAAGAGCAAGAACAGGAAATATCAAGTTACATACGACTCAATGACAAAAAGACAAATTATAAGACAAGCAAAGCATTCGAATAGACATTTTCCCAGAGAAGCTATGCAAATGGTCACCAACCACTTGAAAAGATGCTCCACATCATCATTGAGGAAATGCAAATCAAAGCCATAATAAGATACCACTTTATATCCACTAGAATTGGCTATCATCAAAACAGTGGAAAACATGAACTGCTGGCAAGCATATAGAAAGATCAAAACCCTTGTCCACTGCTAGTAAGAGTGAAAAATGGTACAGTCAGTAATGGAAAACACTTTGACATTTCCTAAAAAATGTAAACTTAAAATTACTACAATTCTACTCCTAGGTACATATTCTAAGTGTTAGTTGCTCAGTCGTGTCCAGCTCTTTGTGACCCCGTGGACTGTAGCCCACCAGGTTCCTCTCTCCATGGAGTTAACCAGGCAAGAATACTGGAGTGGGTTGCCATTTCCTCTTCCAGGGGATCTTCCCAACCCAGGGATAGAACCTGCATCTCCTAATTGCAGGCAGACTCTTTACCATCTTGGCCACCAGGGCCCCATATATTCCAAACATATGTGTAAATAAAAACTTCTATGTAAATGTTAATAGTTACACTATTCACAATATCCAAAAAGTAAAAACAAAGAAAAAAGTTTGAAAAGACTATTTTTAATATCAGCCAAAAGCAAACATTGGTGAGATTTGAAATCCTAGTCTACTCCCTGCATGCTGGAGGTCATCACATTGTACTTTCCAAAAATCTTTACATGTGACATTTATCCCCTCAGTCCATATTGAAATAGAAACATCCAGCAAACCTGTATTTTTCCTAATTCAACATCTGGATCTCATAATCTAAATGAGATTTCAATGCATTTCATTTAGGCTTAGGGTCATACATATCTGGTAAAAGGAATCCTCTTCCATCTTCAGAGCTAGCTGGTTCTCAGAACTCTGTTTCACTGGCCTGATGCTAATGAATCTTATGTGTGGATTCTAGCTCTGTAAGTGGTCACAGGAACATGCAACCCTCTGAAGAGAGCTGTTGAACAACAACTTGCTAAGTCCCATCCAACTCTCTGTGGCCCATGGCTGGCAGCACACCAGGCTTCCCTGTCCTTCACTATCTCCAAGTTATTTCACTGAATCAGTGGTGCTATCCAACCATCTCATCCTCTGCCACCCTTTTCTCCTTTTGCCTTCAATCTTTCCCAGCATCAGGATCTTTACCAAAGAGTCAGCTGTTCAAGTCAGGTAGCCAAAGTATTAGAGCTTCTAGATCCTTCCTAAATCTCCACCACCAACATCCTTTGCATTATTCCAAAGGTTTGACTATATACATTATAAGACTTTTAATGAGTATGTGGGCAGTCTGTACGTCACACATCAGTCACTTTCCTCTCCCTCAAAATAGGATTATTTTGTTACTTTAAAGAATCTAAGAGGGAATATCTTAGAAAGCCTGGTTGAGGGAGGGGGTTGAGTACAATAGGGCAATGTCTAGAACCCAAAAACCCTGCTGGTTTGTCTCTATTACTTGTCTGGGCTTCTGTTAACTTTCAGAACAGAAGTGAGGCAATTTGTTCCTGCGTCTTCCTCAGCATCCTTCTAGGCCAGGACACCATCACAGTGGAAGGTCTCTTCTTAGAGTCACCTGTGCTAGCAAGGGACAGATGGGATATTGATGAGTACTAAGGAAAACATCAAGGCTGTATATTGTCACCCTGCTTATTTAACTTCTATGCAGAGTACATCATAATAAACGCTGGACTGGAAGAAACACAAGCTGGAATCAAGATTGCTGGGAGAAATATCAATAACTTCAGATATGCAGATGACACCACCCTTATGGCAGAAAGTGAAGAGGAGCTAAAAAGCCTCTTAATGAAAGTGAAAGAGGAGAGTGAAAAAGTTGGCTTAAAGCTCAACATTCAGAAAACAAAGATCATGGCATCTGGTCCCATCACTTCATGGGAAATAGATGGGGAAACAGTAGAAACAGTGTCAGACTTTATTTTTTTAGGCTCCAATATCACTGCAGATGGTGACTGCAGCCATGAAATTAAAAGACGCTTGCTCCTTGGAAGAAAAGTTATGACCAACCTAGATAGCATATTAAAAAGCAGAGACAATATTTTGCCAACAAAGGTCTGTCTAGTCAAGCTATGGTTTTTCCATTAGTCACGTATGGATGTGAGAGTTGAACTATAAAGAAAGCTGAGCACCGAAGAATTGAGGCTTTTGAACTGGTGTTGGAGAAGACTCTTGAGAGTCCCTTGGACTGCAAGGAGATCCAACCAGTCCATTCTGAAGGAGATCAGCCCTGGGATTTCTTTGGAAGGAATGATACTAAAGCTGAAGCTCCAGTAATTTGGCCACCTCATGCGAAGAGTTGACTCATTGGAAAAGACTCTGATGCTGGGAGGGATTGGGGGCAGGAGGAGAAGGGGATGACCGAGGATGAGATGGCTGGATGGCATCACGGACTTGATGGACGTGAGTCTGAGTGAACTCCGGGAGATGGTGATGGACAGGGAGATCTGGCGTGCTGCGATTCATGGGGTCGCAAAGAGTCGGACACGACTGAGCAACTGAACTGAACTGAAGGAAAACATCAGGGCTTCCCTGGGGGCTCAATGGTAAAGAGTCCGCCTGCAATGCAGGAGAGGCAGGTTTGATCCCTGGGTTGGGAAGATTGCCTGGAGGAGGGTATGGCAACCCACTCTAGTATTCTTGCCTGGAGTATCCCATGGACAGAGAAGCCTGGTGGGCTACAGTCGATGGGGTCACAAAGAGTTGGGCATGACTGAAGCGACATGAAATGCATGCAAGAAAAACATGAACTGTCAGGCATTGACAGGAAGAGTAGGAAGCTCTCACTTTTGTGAGATGGAGCCCACTTGCAATGCATATTTCACTTTACATATGCATATACATAAACATAAATATATACATAAACTGGAGATTTTAAAGGTAACTTATTTTTATCTGTTCCTGAAATGATGCTCCCCTTCTCACTGCAGAAGTCTTAGAGTACTTTCTGTTACTTTACCATTTAACATTCAGGGATCTGAGCCAGGAATTCCTTGAAGGTGACATATTCACACTGTACTTTTTTTGGCTCTCACAAAAGTAAAATCATTTATTTTTATATATAACTTTCCTCTACTTTTCCTTGAAAGAGTTAGAGAAATAAGCAAAAGGCATCAATCAATCCCAAGCATGCATTGATTTTCTGCTACAGACAAGCAGTTATGTGGCTCCTGGAGTCATAGAATGAGTTTCCTGCCAGCAAAGACCATAGACTCTGGCAGAAGCACAACAAAGATGTACCCAGTCAATCAATAACTGCCCACTGAACAGTGCACGTGGAAGGCAATCTGCTGAGAACCAGAGACTCAGAGATCAACAAATGATAGACCCTGTAGTCTTCCCATCTACAAAGAGAGGATGCCAGACTGGAAGGAGAGGTATGATTGAACATATGGAGGTAATGGAAGCCATATAGTGAAACTGGTTAATATATAAAATGCCTTAAGAACAGCCTATTGTAGGTCAATAACACTGAGTATTCATAACTATAAAGTCTCTTACAACAGTTGATCAAGACCAGAAAACTAGTTAAACAGAGCTTTTAAGAGAAACAAAGAGCATGATCATGAATTCTTAGTCCTTTTCCTAGAGTTAACCTTGCATGCTGGCATTTAGAGTAAATGTGTTAGTTATCCACCACTGCATAACAACATTCCTAGGAAGGGCCTAAACCACTTTTTTTTTTTTGCTCACAATTCTATTCGGGCCAGCCTCAGCTTTAAAGTTCTTTTGCTTGTCTCATCTGAGAATATTCAGGTGGCCTTTAAACTGGGGACTGATTCATCCAGGGGGACCTCAGCTAAGAGACTTCATCTCAGCTCTATGTGGCCTCATATTTTATGAGGCTATTTCAGACTTCCTCACACAAACACATTACATTCTATGGGGGAAAAGGAAGTTACAAATTCCTTTGAGTCTTAGATCAGATTGTCGCAAATATCTCTCACTCCACATTCTTTGGGACAAAGCCAGTGACAAGACCATTCTAGGTAAATAAATGGGATAAAAGACTCTTAAAATATGGACAGTAAAGCTGCATATTTCAAAGAGGTGTGTGTATAAGAAATGCAGAATTGCTGTAGTCATCAATTTAACAATGTCTTAATACTTAGGTTACAAATATCTAATGCTTACCACATCTGAAATATCTCATTTCTCACTTGTCACAACATAAATATTCCTAATTTCATATCTAAATTCCTAAAGTCTAAATATGCTGTATTGATAGCACTTTTACTTCCTGGGCTATGTATAATATTTTTGCCATGTGAATTACTAAAGTAAATAATAAGGATAATAATAACTATGTTCCCTGTTCCAAAATTATTCCCCACTACTAGGGCCAGCATTTGAGGACTTTTGATTAACATAACTTTCTTTTATATTTGACATTAGTTTTAAGACATCAATTAAAAGTATTGAGTTGTCCAGAAAATTTGCTCAGATTTTTCCATTACCTCTTATGGAAAAATCTGACCAAATTTATTGACCAACCAACATGTGACTTTTCATGGAACCTTCACTCCATCAACACATCTCCTCCTCTCCCAGGTACCTGAAGTCAAACAACCATAAACGAATGAGTAATTCTGATTTTTAGCCTTTCCTGGTGGCTCAGACAGTAAGGAATCAGCCTGCTTCAAGAGACCTGGGTTCGATCCCTGGGCTGGGACGATCCCCTGGAGGAGGGCATGGCAACACACTCCAGTTTTCCTGCCAGACGAATCCCCATGGACAGAGGAGCCTGGTGGGCTATGTGGTTGCAAAGAGTTGGACACGACTGAGCGATTAAGCACACAATTCTGATTTTTATATAATATTGAATACAATGTGCAGTTTTTCTTTTCCAGATAAGAGGGATAGAAAGAAGAAAGCATTGGAATGTAGTTTTTTGAAGCTCTCGATTAAAGACAATGTGTTTTGCTTTTGTTTATAAGTCAAACTGACTGTAATGCTTTAAGCACAATGATATTCACTTACTATTGAACAAGAGATGACTAGTCTCAAAAATAAACTTCCTATGTTCTTCCAAGGTAATTTTATCACAACTGCTTCTGCTAGAAAAGAGGGAAAGTGTGGATGATACACTCAAAATTTCCATTAAGAGAGGCTGTCTGAATAGTATCCTATCACCTGTGATATTCATGAACAAGTTCCCTTGCCGCTCTCAGCTACCACAAGGTCACTTGGCAAGGTTCTGAGATAGCCTTCTCTGATTTCGTTTGGCAGACTGAGGCAGTTTTTCTACTCTGTGATTGATTGCAGCATTATCTGAATATTCTTAGTCCAAGCTCCCATGTGAAAGTCTTGAATAATTTGTAACTCCTGCCATGAGCTCAGCACCTGATTTATTACACCTCATTATTGCAGCTGCCTATCTGTGTACAGAGGCAACAGGTAGTGAGAACACAGTGTAGAGAGGAGAAGACAGTCACAATACCTACACAGCAACCTAAACAAGACAGACAACAGAATTTGATTCTACATTACAAAATTCCAAACTAAACACAAAAGCTTTCCTGTTAAAGACTTAGTCAGTGTGGACCCAGCCAATGACTCCACTCTACTTTTCCCATGACTTTCACCCTACCTGTATCCTAGCCAAATGCTAGACCCACAGTGAAATTATTCCCCATGTAGTTCTATCGTAAATGAATCCATTTTGAATTGAACTAAATAAAAAAAAAAACATGAAAAACAATATAAGCATGGGTTTGTTTTCTAAGTCTATTTCATAAATAAGTTCATTTGTATCTTTTTTTGTAGATTCTACATGTAAGGGATGTCATACAATATTTCTGTTTCTCTGTCTGACTTACTTTCTTCACTCAGTATGACAATCTCTAGGTCCATCCACGTTGCTGCAAATGGTGTTATTTCATTCTTTTTAATGGCTGAGTAATATTCCATTAATATTACTGTAATACTAATATTCCATTTAATATTAATATCATATTACTAAGCCATGTGATATCTATGTATCACATCTTATTTATCCATATTCCTCTGTCAATGAGCATTTAGGTTGCTTCCATGTCTTGGCTATTGCCAACAGCTCTGCAGATACTGGGGTACATGTATCCTTTCGGACCATGTTTCTCTCCAGATATAGGCCCAGGAGTGAGATTTCAGGGTCATATGGCTTTGCTGTGCACCTAAACTGTCACAACATTATTAATAACTGGCTAAACTCCAATATAAGATAAAAAATTTAAAACAACCACCACCAAAATCAATATAAGCATGCAAATGGCCAAGACCTATATTTATAAAAAACAGTCAAAATTCATTCATAATTATCTCATGAAGAATTTCTCACAAAATAGTCTAGTTCATAGCATAAATGTTCATGTTTTTGAGTGTCATTGTCAATAATCAATTCTCTTTATGTGTGAAAGATTTCCAAACATCCACCTTTATCACATTTTTGTTTCATTTAAGAATAAATTTCCCTTGAGGACTTCTCTGGCAGTCAAGTTGTTGAGACTTCACCTTCCAATTCAGAGGGTGTAGGTTCAATTCCTGGTCAGAGAGGTAAGATCTCACATGCTTCAAGGCCAAAAAAAAAAAAAAAAACAGAAGCAATATTGTAACACATTCAATAAAAGAAGGGGAAAAAAGCCTTCTCTCAATACTTACAGAAGGACTCCTCTGTTGAATTATATGTTTGAAATGCATTAATTCCAAGGTATGTTGATCATATCCCCCAAAATGCCTGAAAAACGGAGAGAGGTTAGTGTCTGCTAAGTTTATCCCAGGATTACTGAACTCTGATTCTCAGAGATAAGTGGTTAATCCTCTCCCAGTGCATAGGAGCATGTGTGCATGCTAAGTCACTTCAGTTGTGTCCAACCCTTTGCAAACCCATGGATGATAGCCTGCCAGGCTCCTCTGTCTATGGGATTCTCCAGGCAAAAATAATGAACTGGGGTGTCATTTCTTCCTCCAGGGGATCTTCCCAACCCAGGGATAGAACCCACATCTCCTGAATTGGTAGGCAGATTCTTTATCACTAGCACCATCTGGGAAGCCCTGTATAGGATCATATATCCTACATAAGCTGGAGAAATGGGTTTTATGATTATTTTAAATTCAATGATAAATGTAGAGGGTTACCTCTTATGTACTCCTCAAACTCATATGCTGAAGCTCTAAACCCCAAAGTGATGCTATTTGATGTAGGCCTTTAGGAGGTAATCAAGTTTAGATGAGATCAGTGGAAACAGTGGCTGACTTTATTTTGGGGGGCTTCAAAATCACTGCAGATGGTGACTGCACCCACGAAATTAAAAGACACTTACTCCTTGGTGGGAAAGTTATGACCAACCTAGACAGCATTTTAATAAAGCCGAGAACTTACTTTACCAATAAAGGTCCGTCTAGTCAGTTCACTTCAGTTAAGTCACTCAGTCGTGTCTAACTCTTTGCTACCCCATGAATCACAGCACTTCAGGCCTTCCTGTCCATCACCAACTCCCTGATGGAGTTGGATCTGGAGATGAGATGGATCTAGCCTTGACTAGATGGACCTTTGTTGACAAAGTAATGTCTCTGCTTTTTAATATGCTGTCTAGGTTGGTCACAACTTTCAGGCTATGGTTTTTCCAGTAGTCATATATGGATGTGAGAGTTGGACTATAAAGAAAGCTGAGTGCCAAAGAATTGAAGTTTTTGAACTGTGGTATTGGAGAAGACTCTTGAGAGTCCCTTGGACTGCAAGAAGATCCAACCAGTCCATCCTAAAGGAGATCAGTCCTGAGTGTTCATTGGAAGGACTGATGTTGAAGCTGAAACTCCAATATTTTGACCATCTGATGAGAAGAACTGATTCATTTTAAAGGACCCTGATGCTGGGAAAGATAGAAGGCAGGAGAAGAAGGTGATGATAGAGGATGAGGTGGTTGGATGGCATCACCAACTCAATGGACATGAGTTTGGGTAAACTGGGAGTTGGTGATGGACAGGGAGGCCTGATGTGCTGCAGTCCATGGGGTCGCAAAGAGTAAGAAATGACTGAGTGACTGAACTGAACTGAACTGAGATCATAAGAATGGGGCCCCCATATTGAGATTAGTGTCCTTAAGAGACTAGAGCTTGCTCACTCTCTCCACTATGTAAGAACATAGCAGGAAGGTGGCCATCTGCAAGACAGGAAAAGGGTCTTCACCAGGAACTGAATCTGCCAGTACCTTGATGCTAGAATTCAGCCTGCAGAATTATGAGAAATAAACATCTATTCTTAAGCTACTGAGTCTGTGGTATTTTGTTAAAGCAACCCAAGCAGATTAATACACAACAGACTGGTTCCAAATAGGAAAAGGAGTGTGTCAAGACTGTATATTGTCACCCTGCTTATTTAACTTATATGCAAAGTACATCATGAGAAACACTGGGCTGGAAGAAGCACAAGCTAGAATCAAGATTGTCAGGAGAAATATCAATAACCTCAGATATGCAGATGACATCATGCTTATGGCAGAAAGTGAAGAGGACTAAAAAGCCTTTTGGTGAAAGTGAAAGAGGAGAGTGAAAAAGTTGGCTTAAAGCTCAACATTCAGAAAACAAAGATCATGGCATCTGGTTCCATTACTTCATGGGAAATAGATGGGGAAACAGTGGAAACAGTGACTGACTTTATTTTTTGGGCTTCAAAATCACTGCAGATGGTGACTGCAGCCATGAAATTAAAAGACGCTTACTCTTTGGAAGGAAAGTTATGACCAACCTAGATAGCATATTAAAAAGCAAAGATATTATTTTGCCAACAAAGGTCCATCTAGTGAAGGCTATGGTTTTTCCAGTGGTTATGTATGGATGTGAGAGTTGGACTGTGAAGAAAGCTGAGTGCCGAAGAATTGATGTGTTTGAAGTGTGGTGTTGGAGAAGACTCTTGAGAGTCCCTTGGAATGCAAGGAGATCCAACCAGTCCATCCTAAAGGAGACCAGTCCTGGGTGTTCATTGGAAGGACTGATGCTAAAGCTGAAATTCCAATACTTTGGCCACCTGATGTGAAGAGTTGACTCACTAGAAAAGACGCTGATGCTGGGAGGGATTGGGGGCAGGAGGAGAAGGGGATGACCGAGGATGAGATGGCTGGATGGCATCACTGACTCGATGGACGTGAGTCTGAGTGAACTCCGGGAGTTGGTGATGGACAGGGAGGCCTGACATGCTGCGATTCATGGGGTTGCAAAGAGTCGGACACGACTGAGTGACTGAACTAACTGAACTGATAGCTCAGTTGGTAAAGAATCTACCTGAAGAAGATCCCAGTTTGATTCCTGGGTTGGGAAATCTGCTGGAGAAGGGATAGTCTATCCACTCCAATATTCTTGGCTTCCCCTGTGGCTTAGCTGGTAAAGAATCTGCCTGCAATGCAGGAGATATGGGTTCAATCCCTGGGTTGGGAAGATCTCCTGGATGAAGGGAAGGCTACCCACTCCAGTATTCTAGCCTGGAGAATTCCATGGACTGTATAGTCCACGGGGTCACAAAGAGTCAGACACTACTGAGCAACTGAACAGAACTGAACTGACTGAGGCATCTTTAAAGTATGCTATCTTCTTTATATTTAAGTGCCTTTACCTAAGGCATTGGGCATCAGATTGTTACTAAAGCTTGTAGTATTTGAAATTTTTCCACCCAAGGGGCAAACAAAAGACATCTGTTTTGATAGTGTATGTGATTTGGGGAATCCCTTTAAGCATGTTTTGTAAGGAGAAAATGGCATAGGCTTTTAAGATGTCTTGAGAAGAGTCAGAGAAAAAATCATTTAAGTCAAGTCAATAAAGGAAAAGTTTCTTGAAAAGACTTTATATCAATTTTGCTAAAAATTGTTGCAGGGAAGAAGCCAACTCTGACTCCATATTGGAAACTGTTTCTTTGACTTGCTTTTTGTTGTTGTTATTATAATCATACTTACTGGCTTGCCTGGAGGACCCTGCCCCTCTGCTTGACTCTGAATTTTGTTTAGCTTATGGAGAGATAGTTAGTCCCTGCCCATCTTTGAACAGAAGATTAACACACCCCTTCCAAAGGCTGGCCATTCCCTTGAAGGTGTTTTGCAAGACTGAAGACCCTTTTGCTTTATTTCCCCACTGCCTCTCCTTCTCTATTCTGCCTTTTGTCTTTAGTTTCTCATTGTTTCTTTCTCTCTTATCTATAAAAGTACCTGGCATCCAGACCCCGATAAATGGTTATTTTGAGGCACTAGCTTGCTATCTTCTCAGTCAGCTGCTTTCCAATTAAGTTGTTTTCCTTGCCTCAACATCTTGTCTCTTGGATTCATTGGCCTGTCATCTGGGTGAGTAGAGCAAGCTTGGATTTGGTAACAACACGGCAGTAACAAAATATCTAATTGGCTCCTTCTTCCTGATACATCTACCTTCCGCACCAACATCAGAAACAAACACAGCATGTTTGAAATAGTCTATGAGGTGATCCTGAAGGAGGAAGGCTTATAGCCTGACTCAAATTCTTGTCTGTAAGCCAATGAATTGCAGGGCCTCCCAGTTAGTGCAGTTAGTAAGAATTTGCCTGTCAATGAAAGAGATGTGGGCTTGATCCTTGGGTCAGGAAGATGCTCTGGAGTAGGAAATGGCAACCTACTCTAGTATTCTTTCCTGGACAACCCCATGGACAGAGGAGCCTGGCAGGCTACAGTCCATGGAGTCACAAAGAGTTGGACACGACTGAGCACCTAGACACATACAATGGATCATAATCCTATGCATAGTTATTTAATGAATACATAGTTACCTGTTAAATTCTGTCTCTAAAAGTTTTTTCTCCTTTTGTCTATAGAAAAAAGCTGTTTTCAGGTTTCATAAAAAGAAGCTGCCACATCTATACCTGAAAAAGCCAAGTCTCATGGAGTCCTGCTTCTTGTTCTTCTTTGAAGAGACACTCACTGCTTGATACCCCTATATTACACCCACATTGTTTTTATTTTTGAAAAAATTAAATAATTGCCAGTGACAACCAAGTTCTTTTTAAAAGAATAAAACACTTCACATGTTTTAATTAATGAAAAACAAGGAATGTTACATTTGAAAAGCTACAATGATTGCCCCAGGAAGAAAATTATCGTAGGACCATTTCTCTACATGATTATTCTGTGTGAAAGGCATACCAACACTTTCATAGGGTGGTGTTCCCAGGCACAGAGGAGGCCTTTAACAAAAAAAACAAAAAAACAAAAACCAGAAGGAAATAGGAGAAAATGATCAGATGTCTAAAGTAATTACTAAATGAACACAGTGATCTAAGTGATAATTTTGTTGGAGCATAAATCTCCCTAGAAAATACTCATCACAAAGACCTCCTCTAGTACAGGGAAGAAAGAAGAATATTTGGCTGGAAGCCCCAGGGACAGGTCTGTAGCAGTAACTCTCTAACAGAAGGGAGATAAGAATTTGTAGTGGCATAATGCAAAAGCACAGCACAGAGGCAAGAATATTCAGGGTAGCACAGGGGAGAGCGAGTGCTTATACAGGTAGAAATGATTCGTTAGTAAGAAAGTACTAATGGGGAAGTACTTGAAGGCCTCAGGTGCCATGATAAGGCTTAGGAATGGCATCCTGCCCTCAAGACCAGCACACTGAAGGTGTGTAGCGTGAACCATGTGTCATCATATCCAGCAGACTCATTTATGTATCAGTACAACCGAACCCTGGTAACGATCATATCTGTGCTTTAGGATGACAACTCTGCTAACAGAGAGTATGGTAGCAGAGCACAGAAGACAGAAAACTATAGCAGCAAGAATGGTTAAGGGCCTCCCTAGAGAACTGATTGTACCAACATAGGGCAAAAGAGCAGCCATTAAAAATCATGATCTTAAAAAAAAAAGGTGCTATTTTTTTAAAAAGAACATGTTTAGGATATTAAAAGAAAAATGGAAATACTAAACTCTTATATTTCTAGGTTTTTGTAATTATGTAAAAAAAAATGCACAAGGAAAATGTTAGTAGTATATCCAACATACAAAGTCCATTTCCAAGTTGACATCATGAGAAGCTTCATGGACCTTCTGAGGCTTCACACTGCTTCACACTGTGGAAAAAACAGATTTCAAAAAATATATCTTAGCAGATCACTAAACAAAGAAGCAAACAACAAGTCAGGAGAGTAGTGAGGGGAATCAGTATCCAGAGTTGCCACAATATATTACCTAAAATATTCAACTTTCAACAACAGTATGAGAGGTGTAAAGGAAGAGGAACATTTGACACATACTCAGGCAAAAAAAAACAAGGAACAGAAACTGCCTTTGAGAAGAACCAGATGCAGATTTAACAAGACAAAGACTTCAAAACAACCATTGAAAAATACATTCAAAAACTAAAATAAATCATGCTTAAAGCCTGATATGAAGACATCATTTCATCAAATAGACTTACCAATAAAGAGGCAAAAATTATTTTTTTAAAAATGGAGGGGCTTCCCTGGTGGCCTAGTGGTTGAGAGTCTGCCTTGCAATGCAGAGGACATGGGTTCAATCCCTTGTCCAGGAGGATCCCACATGCCATGGAGCAACTAAGCCTGTACTGTATTACTGAGCCTGTGGGCCCAAGAGCCCATGCTCCACAACTACTGAAGCCTACATACTGTAGAGTCCATGTTAAAATACATTATTAAAGTAAAATAAAGAAATCAACTCAATATTCTGAATGAGTAATGGAAAGATGGTGGTTGAATGGACTAGAAAGTGGAGTTGCTGAGAAGACTGGTTTGCCCTTCTTCAGTCTGGTAACTCATCCTGAAGCCATATGGTTGTGTGCTATGTTTTCTTGATCTGATTTTATACTTGTCTTAAGATGATTCAGTGATAAAGAAATTTGCCTACCAAGCAGGAGATGTGGGTTCAATCCCTGGGTCAGGAAGAACCCATGGAGAAGGAAATGGCAATCACTCCAGTATGCTTGTTTGGGAAATCCCATGGACAGAGAAGCCTGGCAGGCCACAGTCCAAGGGGTCACAGAGAATTGGCCATGACTTAGCAACTAAACAACAACAACACGTTGCTACTAATTTTCCTAGACTTTGGGGTAACAACAATATCATATACTTGAATTATACCATGTTAAAAATAAAAGTCACCTAGTCAAAATAAAACCAGTAAGGATGATGATTTGGGTGGAAGGAAATATAAACCAGCAATGTTTAGAAAGTTTAAAATGATATTGTCCTTATGAAGCTCTTTTGCTTACTATGCCAGTGTCCACAATTGCCAAATAACCCATCTCTGATCTCTTTCCATGGCCCTCCTTGAGTTTATCCAACAATTATCATACCAATGCCATAACTCCCTAAGGGGAATTATCTATTTAAGGTGCCCCAATTTCCACCTACCCTAATTTTTTAATTTAAGCCAGTTATTCTCAATTTGTGTTGTTATAATTGTTTTAATTACTCAGATGATTGACTCAGAAAATAAATCATTTCAGATGCTATTTCATCAGGCTCTTCTATATTAGGAAGTGACATAAATATTCTCTAGTATTGTTGCATATAGCTTCCCAGGTGGTGCTAGTGATAAAGAATCTGCCTGCCAATGCAGGAGACCTAAAAGACACATGTTCGATCCCTGGGTTGGGAAGATTCCCTAGAGGAGGGCATGGCAATGCACTCCAGTTTTCTTGCCTGGAGAATCCCATGAACAGAGGAGCCTGGAGGGCTACAGTCCATATGGTCATAGAGTTGGATGTGACTGAAGTAACTTAACATGCACATTGTTGTATATGCTCTCATTTTTCCTTTGGAAACAAAGTATATATAATCTCAAGAGCATAAAGAAAAATTGAGTAGTTACACAAATATCACTGCTTCCTTTTGTTCTGAGTTCTGCCTCCCAAAACATACAATCCCTCTTAGAGATTCCAACACAAGCTTGTGAATCAGATTCAAGGGGTTGAAAAACCTGAGGAATTTTGCATGCAATTGTAGATGAGTGTGTGTAGATGAATAAGTTTCATTGTATGTGGTACATTCCATAATTTTCATCTGATTCTCAGAAATATTCATAACATTTAAAGGTCAAAAATCAAAACACTAAAATGACCTCAATTCTTGGTTGTTTCTTCTCTTGGGCTCAAATTAAATTGCTCGATAAAAAATGGCAGTGTAAAAAGTGTCAAAAATCTCTCACAGATTCAAGAGGAGAAAGTCAATTAGATATAAAATAATCCACTAAACTGACTCAATAGGTATTCTACCTTCAAAGGATTTCTTAAACAAGAAATTTATTTCAATAATGTCAATCAGTTCAGTTCATTTCAGTTCAGTCACTCAGTGATGTCCGACTCTTTGCGACCCCATGAATTGCAGCACGCAGGCCTCCCTGACCATCACCAACTCCCGGAGTTCACTCAAACTCATATCCATCGAGTCAGTGATGCCATCCAGCCATCTCATCCTCTGTCATCCCCTTCTCCTCCTGCCCCCTATTCCTCCCAGCATCAGAGTCTTTTCCAATGAGTCAACTCTTCGCATGAGGTGGTGAAAGTATTGGAGTTTCAGCTTTAGCATCAGTTTTTCCAGTGAACACCCATGACTGATCTCCTTTAGGATGGACTGGTTGGACCTCCTTGCAGTCCACATAGGGTATACATTTAAATGAGTTAATTTCTTCTTAAATTTTTTTATTATTATTAAGGAAAACCTTATTCAAAGGGCATTAGTCAGGTCCAGTTTCCACAACATAGGAAAGAAGATACCAAGCATTACAAAATGATATCAAAGCAACCTCTTGTGCAAATAAGCACCTAAGGGCAGATTGATGCTGAGAGAGTAGATGGTGGGGAAAGGAAGGCATTTCAGCAGTTGGAGAAAGAAAAGGATTAAAAAGAGTGATTTCACTTTCTTAGTCCATTTGGGCTGCTATACTATGATACCATGAAGTTTATGGCTTATAAATAACAGAAATTTGATTTTCATAGTCCTTGTGAAGGACAGCAAGTGTAACAAGGTGCATACAGATCTGGAGCCTGGTGGGATCCCACTTCCAATTTATAAAAGACCTTCTTCTGGTTGTCCTCACACAGCGAGGGCAGTGGAGCGCGGAGCTCTCTGGAGTCTATCATAAGAGCATTACAGGCATACCTCGTTTTGTCGTGCTTCACAAATGTTGCATTTTTTTTTAAGTTGAAGGTTTGTGAAAACCCTGCCTCCAACAAGTCTATTCATGCCCTTTTCCAAGGGCATTTGCTCACCTTGTGTCTCTGTGTCATATTTGGCTAATTCTCACAATATTCTAAACATGTTTATTACAGTGATCAGTGATCTCTGATGTTACAATTGTGACTGGAGGGGGCATCACAAACCATGCCAGCATAAGACAGCAAACATAACTGAGAGTGCTCTGTGTGTTTGTTCCACTAACCAGCCATTCTTCCATCTCCCTCTCATCAGGACTCCCTATTCCCTGAGGTATGGTAACATTAAATTTAGGCCAATTAATAAGCTTACAGTGGCTTAGCAAAGTGTTCAGGCAAAGGAAAGAGTCACATATCTCTCACTTTAAATTATTAATAAAATCTAGATTAGGCTTAGTGAGGAAGCTGTGTGAGAAGCTGAAAATCCTTCCTTCCAGGAAATCCCTTCAGCTCTCAGCAAATTAGGACATCTGGTCACTCTATGCCAAGGCTACATAGCTAACAGGAAAGCATGAACTCCAGCCAAGGTTTGTCTGCCTTGATGATTCATTCTCAAGTTATGAATGCAAACAAAAAGTTCTTGAAGGAAATTTAAAGTGGTACTCCAGTGAACACATGAATGATTAAAAAAAAAAAAAAGGCAAAGTAGTCTTATTACTGATGTGGAGAAAGTTTTAGTTGTCTTAATAGAAGACCAAGCTAGTCACAGCATTCCCTAAGCCTCAACCAGAGCGGTCCTAACTCTCTTCATTTCTATGAAAAGTGAAAAAAAGTAAAGAACCTGCAGAAAATAAAATTAAACCTAGGAGAAGTTGATACATGAGGCCCAGGAAAGAAGCCATCTTTATAATCATAACATTTCAAGAGGAAGCAGCAAGTACTGATGTAGAAGCTATGGCAGGTTATCCAGAAGTTCTAGGTAAGAAGATTAATGAATGTGGCTACATTATATAACAGAGTTTTAATGTAGATGAAATATTCTTCTATTGCCAGAAGATGCCATCTTGGACTTTCATAGATGCAGAATACAAGCTAATAACTGGTTTCCAAGATCCAAAGGACAGATTGATTCTCTTATTAGGGTTAATGCATCTGGTTGAAGCCAATACTCACTTACCATTCCAAAAATCTTAGGGCCCTTAAGAATAACACTAAACTGATTCTCCCTGAGCTCTCTAAATGGATTGACAAAGCCTGAATGACAACACATTTGTTGAAAACATGGTTTACGGAATATTTTAAGTCCACTGGAGACTTACTTCTCAGAAAAAAGTTTCCTTAATATGAATGTTTATTAAAAATGCACCTGATCACCCAAAGATGCTGATGGAGATGTACAATGAGAATAATTTTGTTTTCATGCTTGCTAACACAACATCCATTCTGCAGCCATGGGTCAAGGAATAATTTTGACCTTCAAGTCTTATATAAGAAACACATTTTGTAATGCTCTGGCTGCCACATATAGTGATTCCTCTAATGAATCTAAGTAAAATCCATTGAAAACATTCTGGAAAGGATTTACCTTTCTAAATGCCATTAAAAACACTGTGATTCATACAAAGAGGTCAAAATATCAACATACACAGAAGTTTGGAAGAATTTGATTCCAAATTTCTTGGGTGATTTGAGGGGTTCAAGACTTCACTGGAAGAAGTAACTACAGATGTGGTGAAAGGGAACCAAAAGAAAAGTGAAGCCTAAAGATGTGACTGAATTGCTAAGATCCCATGATAAAAACATAATGGATGAGGAGTTGCTTCTTAAATGTACAAAGAAAGTGGCTTCTTGAGACGGAACTTACTCCAGGATGAAGACACTTTGAAGATCATTGAAATGACAAAGAAAGTTTTAGAGTATTATATAAAACTTAGTTGATAACACAATTGTAAGTTTTGAGAGAACTGGCTCCAATTTTGAAAGTCCTACTGTAAGGGAAATATTATCAAACAACATTACAAGCTACAGAGAAAATGTTCATAAAAGAAAGTTAATCAATGTAACAAACTTCATTGCTGTTTTATGTCAGGAAATTGTCACAGCCACCTCAATCTTCAACCACCACCACTCTGATCAGTCAGCAGCCATCAACATCAATGCAAAACCTTCCAAATGATGATGACTGGCTGAAAGTTCAGATGATGTCAACATTTTTTAGCAATAAAGTATTATAAATTAAGGTAAGTACAATACATTTTGGGGCTTCCCAAGTGGCTCAGTGGGTAAGGATTCGGCCTGCAATGGGGAGATGCAGGCAGATGTGGGTATGATCCCTGGGTTGTAAAGATCCCCTGGAGGCAGACATGGCTTGCCAGAAGAATCCCCATGGACAGAGAAACCAGCTGGACACAACTGAGCGACTAAGCACAGCACAGCACTTTCTCAGCATACCTAGGACTGACCTCAGTCTCCTTGACTATCCCCTAGGTCCCTCACTTTTCTTCTCAGCCTCATTTACTTGTATTGATAAACACATTATATGACTTAGAAATTCACAATGGATTAATTTCTTATTAAGAAAAATCCAGACTGGTGATTGCCACGGTGGAAGGGGTAGGAGAGGGATAAAGTGGGTTAGCAGATGTAGGCTCTTATATATGGAATGGATAAGTAACAAAGTCCTACAGTATGGCACAGAAAACTGTGTCTAATATGCTATGATAAACCATAATGTAAAAGAATATTTTTTAAAAAGAATGTGTGTATCTGTATAACTGAATCACTTTGTTGTATAGCAGTAATAACACAACATTGTAAATCAACTATGCATGCATGTGCTCAGTTGTTTCAGTCCTGTCTGACTCTTTGCTACTTGATGGATCATAGTCTGCCAGGCTGCTTTCTCCATGGGATTCTCCAGGCAAGAATACTGGAGTGGGTTGCCATGCCCTCCTCCAGGGGATCTTCCCAACCCAGAGATAGAACCAGTGTCTCTCACTTCTCCTGCCTTGGCAGGCAGATTCTTTGCCACTAGTGCCACTTAATTTTAAAAATAAAATAAATAAAAGGGAAAAAACAAAAATCCTAAAATCAATTTGACTTTCCTGTTAGTTTTATGGCAGGAATTTAATTTTATTTATTGGTTTTTCAAACAGAAACCATAAAGGTTTCCCCCCCTCCCCACAACACTTCAAAGACATGAGAGTAGGCAGGTAGTGAAAGCTTTCCTACCTAGGGAGCAATAGAGGCTCATAAGGATAGTCTCAGTCTCCAGGAAAAACTAACAGAAAACCATGAGAAACACATCTCCATTTTCTACAGCCACTGAATAATTTAACTTCTCTAAGATGGTTCAGAACTGGCACTTTGAGGACAGTGAATGACTATCATTGTGTGTTATGACATCTCCTCTCTTGATTTGCTCATTATGAACTTGATTTTATTTTAGATCTTTGCAGTTGTCTTATTTATCTTCATTTTTCCTGATCACTTGTCCCAAGTTTAAGTCATTCTATTTTTCTCCTGGTACATCTGTCACCTGTGACTCATCTTCTTCTCATTTTCAAGTCTCATATCCCTAATCAGTGTCTCGCCTGCCTTGTTCATGAGCTTTGGTACTCATGAGACTCTTTGGACATTTTCTCTTTTGTTATGTGTGAAAGAATGCAGTCACAGAATGAGAGAGACTAGGAGTCTATGAAACTCTGTACCAGTTTTGTTTTTAAGGGTTATCCTTTCTGGTGTTTTTGTGAGATTTTATTTTTTCCAATTTGAAAATATCCAGACTTCACTGATGGTCCAATGGGTAAGACTCTGTGCTTCCATTACAAGGAGCACAGGTTCACTCCCTTATCTCAGGGAGCTAAGATCTCATAAGCTGCATAGCACAGACAAAAAAAAAAAAAGAGAGAGAGAGAGAGAGAGATAAAAAATATCCAAAGAAGTGTCCATGCTCCCTGACATGTGTGCCAAGCCTTCAGGAGTTCAATAAGTACTTGTCTACTAGCTGAATGAGTCTTTAAAAGCACCCACAGTAAGATAAAGTTTATCTTATCTAACTCAAGATTGTATCTATTTTGACATTGAATTGTTTTCTTTTTAATTACCTTTAGTAGTTTCCTTCAGTTTTTCCAGTTCAGTCATGAGCGACTGAACTGAACTGAACTGACTCTCATCATAATGTGTGGAAACTTACTTTTTATTTTTATGCTGTTATATGTTCTGAAAATCTGTCTTCATATAGACAGCTCTGTGATAGCTCTGTGACCCTGAAAATCAACTTACATGCTAACATTGCACAGGGTGGGTAGTGCAGTCTCAGAGAAGTAGGAGACAGGAGAAAATAAACAAGGAAGAAGGAAGAGTAATAGGAAGTACTACTCATCAGGCCAGCATTTGTCAGTCAGTCAGTTCAGTCGCTCAGTCGTGTCTGACTCTGCAACCCCATGAATTGCAGCACGCCAGGCCTCCCTGTCCATCACCATCACCTGGAGTTCACTCACACTCACATCCATCGAGTCAGTGATGCCATCCAGCCACCTCATCCTCTGTCGTCCCCTTCTCCTCCTGCCCCCAATCCCTCCCAGCGTCAGAGTCTTTTCCAATGAGTCAACTCTTCACATAAGGTGGCCAAAGTACTGGAGTTTCAGCTTCATCATCACTCCTTCCAAAGAACACCCAGGGCTGATCTCCTTCAGAATGGACTGGTTGGATCTCTTTGCAGTCCAAGGGACTCTCAAGAGTCTTCTCCAACACCACAGTTCAAAAGCATCAATTCTTCGGTGCTCAGCTTTCTTCACAGTTCAACTCCTACATCCATACATGACCACTGGAAAAAACATAACCTTGAGTAAACAGACATTTGTTGGCAAAGTAATGCCTCTTCTTTTCAATATGCTATCTAGGCTGGTCATAACTTTTCTTCCAAGGAGTAAGCGTCTTTTAATTTCATGGCTGCAGTCACAATCTGCAGTGATTTTGGAGCCCAAAACGATAAAATCTGACACTGTTTCCCCTGTTTCCCCATCTATTTCCCATGAAATGATGCGACCAGATGCCATGATCTTCGTTTTCTCAATGTTGAGCTTTAAGTCAACTTTTTCACTCTCCCCTCTCACTTTCATCAAGAGTTTTGTCATCAAGAACATTTGTCAGTAAGTTCAACAAATTCCTCAATCACAGGATAATTTTAGAAATGCCAATTATACCACAACTTTTCAGAAGAGTATGGAAAAGAAGGAGAAGAATTCATCTGCTGATTCCTTATTATTTTCTTTCCCCTACTGGTGTTGACTCATTCAAACATCCAGGTTACATCATCCAGATGCTAAATGCAGCCATGGGGGCCCACAGCCGATGTACCTATTAAACAGTCCTGCCAGCACTTAGCATAGTGATCTTTCCTGCCCAGCTGGCCCCATGGTGCAGAGCCTCTCCAGATCTAGTGATTGATGATGGTGGCAGCACCAGCAACCTGGACCATCACCCTGGGGACTGAACAAACCATTTGAAGCCAATTTTCTGAGCAAGCAGGGCTAATGCTCATTAGCTGGATCTCACATAATAGGAAAAAAAAAAGAAAAAAAAAACTTAGTAGATCTTTGCACACTGCCTTTATCAGTTTTTCAGGTGTCACCAACTTCCTCTTCAATATCATTTTTGTGCATTTTTCCTTCTTCACCCATGAAGCTCTGTTCAGGGGAAGTCCCTCCCCCTATCACGACACTGATTCTGTTTCTAACTCTCAAAAGCATCTCCTTGAAGTACATTGGCCTAACTTATACTTTCTTTTCTCTGTTTAATCTGTTCTGACTTCCATTGATAAAATTCTGAAAAGTTTTCCTGCAAATCTGTCTTTCACCAGCTGATGCATCTGCCCTGTTCCGTCTTATGCACCTGAGGGGTCAGAATACTGACTTTGATAACTTATCCAACACTCCATGCATTCAGTTCAGTTCAGTCGCTCACTCATGTCCGACTCTGTGACCCCGTGAATCCCAGCATGCCAGACCACTCTGTCCATCACCAAATCCCAGAGTTCACTAGGACTCATGCTCATCGAGTCAGTGATGTCATCCAGCCATCTCATCCTCTGTCGTACACTTCTCCTCCTGTCCCCAATCCCTCCCAACATCAGAGTCTTTTCCAATGAGTCAACTCTTCGCATGAGGTGGCCAAAGTACTGGAGTTTCAGCTTTAGCATCATTTCTTCCAAAGAAATCCCAGGACTGATCTCCTTCAGAATGGACTGGTTGGATCTCCTTGCAGTCCAAGGGACTCTCAAGAGTCTTCTCCAACACCACACTTCAAAAGCATCAATTCTTCAATGCTCAGCCTTCTTCATAGTCCAACTGTCACATCCATACATGACCACAGGAAAAACCATAGCCTTGACTAGACGGACCTTAGTCGGCAAAGTAATGTCTCTGCTTTTGAATATACTATCTAGGTTGGTCATAACTTTTCTTCCAAGGAGTAAGCGCCTTTTAATTTCATGGCTGCAGTCACCATCTGCAGTGATTTTGGAGCCCAAAAAAACAAAGTCTGACACTGTTTCTACTGTTTCCCCATCTATTTCCCATGAAGTGATGGGGCCAGATGCCATGATCTTCGTTTTCTGAATGTTGAGCTTTAAGCCAACTTTTCCACTCTCCTCTTTCACTTTCAACAAGAGGCTTTTTAGCTCCTCCTCACTTTCTGCCATAAGGGTGGTGTCATCTGCATATCTGAGATTATTGATATTTCTCCCAGCAATCTTGATTCCAGCTTGTGTTTCTTCCAGTCCAGCATTTCTCATGATGTACTCTGCATATAAGTTAAGTAAGCAGGGTGACAATATACAGCCTTGACGTACTCCTTTTCCTATTTGGAACCAGTCTGTTGTTCCATGTCCAGTTCTAACTGTTGCTTCCTGACCTGCATACAGATTTCTCAAGAGGCAGGTTAGGTGGTCTGGTATTCCCATCTCTTTCAGAATTTTCCACAGTTTACTGTGATCCACACAGTCAAAGGCTTTGGCATAGTCAATAAAGCAGAAATAGATGTTTTTCTGGAACTCTTGCTTTTTCCGTGATCCAGTAGATATTGGCAATTTGATCTCTGGTTCCTCTGCCTTTTCTAAAACCAGCTTGAACATCTGGAAGTTCACAGTTCACATATTGCTGAAGCCTGGCTTGGAGAATTTTGAGCAGTACTTTACTAGCATGTGAGATGAGTGCAATTGTGTGGTAGTTTGAGCATTCTTTGGCATTGCCTTTCTTTGGGATTGGAGTGAAAACTGACCTTTTCCAGTCCTGTGGCCACTGCTGAGTTTTCCAGATTTGCTGGCATATTGAGTGCAGAACTTTCACAGCATTACCTTTCAGGATTTGAAATAGCTCAACTGGAATTCCATCACCTCCATTAGCTTTGTTCATAGTGATGCTTTCTAAGGCCCACTCGACTTCACATTCCAGGATGTCTGGCTCTAGATGAGTGATCACACCATCATGATTATCTGGGTCGTGAAGATCTTTTTTGTACAGTTCTTCTGTGTATTCTTGCCACCTCTTCTTAATATCTTCTGCTTCTGTTAGGTCCATACCATTTCTGTCCTTTATCCAACCCATCCTTGCATGAAATGTTCTCTTGGTATCTCTAATTTTCTTGAAGAGATCTCTAGTCTTTCCCATTCTGTTGTTTTCCTCTCTTTCTTTGCATTGATCACTGATAAAGGCTTTCTTATCTCTTCTTGCTATTCTTTGGAACTCTGCATTCAGATGCTTATATCTTTCCTTTTCTTTTTTGCTTTTTGCCTCTCTTCTTTTCACAGCTATTTGTAAGGCCTCCTCAGACAGCCATTTTGCTTTTTTGTATTTTTTCCCATGGGGATGGTCTTGATCCCTGTCTCCTGTACAATGTCACGAAACTCATTCCATAGTTCATCAGGCACTCTATTTATCAGATCTAGGCCCTTAAATCTATTTCTCACTTCTACTCTATAATCATAAGGGATTTGATGTAGGTCATACCTGAATGGTCTAGCGGTTTTCCCTACTTTCTTCAATTTAAGTCTGAATTTGGTAATAAGGAGTTCATGATCTGAGCCACAGTCAGCTCCTGGTCTTGTTTTTGTTGACTGTATAGAGCTTCTCCATCTTTGGCTGCAAAGAATATAATCTATCTGATTTCGGTGTTGACCACCTGTTAATGTCCATGTGTAGAGTCTTCTCTTGTGTTGTTGTAAAAGGGTGTTTGCTATGACCAGTGCATTTTCTTGGCAAAACTCTATTAGTCTTTGTCCTGCTTCATTCTGTATTCCAAGGCCGCATTTGCCTGTTACTCCAGGTGTTTCTTGACTTCCTACTTTTGCATTCCAGTCCCCTATAATGAAAAGGACATCTTTTTGGGGTGTTAGTTCTAAAAGGTCTTGTAGGTCTTCATAAAACCATTCAACTTCAGCTTCTTCATCGTTACTGGTTGGGGCATAGACTTGGATTACTGATATTGAATGGTTTGCCTTGGAGATGAACAGAGATCATTTTGTCATTTTTGAGGTTACATCCAAGTACTGCATTTTGGACTCTTCTGTTGACCATGATGGCTACTCCATTTCTTCTGAGGGATTCCTGACCACAGTAGTAGATATAATGGTCATCTGAGTTAAATTCACCCATTCCAGTCCATTTTAGTTTGCTAATTCCTAGAATGTTGATGTTCACTCTTGCCATCTCATGGACCTGACATTCCAGGTTCCTATGCAATATTGCTCTTTACCACATCGGACCTTGTTTCTATCACCAGTCACATCCCCAGCTGGATATTGTTTTTGCTTTGGCTCCATCCCTTCATTTTTTCTGGAGTTATTTCTCCACTGATCTCCAGTAACATATTGGGCACCACTGATCTGAGGAATTCCTCTTTCAGTATCCTATCATTTTGCCTTTACATACTGTTCATGGGGTTCTCAAGGCAAGAATACTGAAGTGATTGCCATCCCTTCTCCAATGGACCATATTCTGTCAGACCTCTCCACCATGACCTGCCTGTCTTGGGTTGCCCTGTGGGCATGGCTTGGTTTCATTGAGCTAGACAAGGTTGTGGTCCTAGTGTGATTAGATTGACTAGTTTTCTGTGAGTATGGCTTTAGTGTGTCTCCCCTCTGATGCCCTCTGGCAACACCTACCATCTTACTTGGGTTTCTCTTACCTTGGGCATGGAGTATCTCTTCACAGCTGCTCCAACAAAGCACAGCCGCTGCTCCTTACCTTGGATGAGGGGTATCTCCTTACCACCGCCCTTCCTGATCTTCAACGTGGGGTAGCTCCTCTAGGCCCTTTTGCATCCGTGCAGCCAACACTCCTCGGGTTGCTCCTGGCCTCGGGCACGTGGTGGCTCCTCTGGGCCACGGCCCCTGGCCTCGGGCACGAGGTGGCTTCTCCCGGCCACCCCTAGCCTCGGATTCAAGGTAGCTCCTCTCCGCCACCGCCCTGACCTCGGACTTGGGCAGCTCCTCTTGGCCATTCCTGCATTGTTGCAGCCTGTCACTCTCGAACTCTGCCCCTGACCTCGGACGTGAGGTAATTCCTCTCTGCCATGCTTAGTGCGCCCGGTCGCAGCCGCCCATGCTTAGTGCGCTGGGTCGCAGCCGCCTTAGTCTGCAATTGTTGGACATTGTGATCAATTACATAGTTCACTATTATAAATAATATCTAATATTTATATTTGCACATATCTATGGTTATGTCCTTAGGATATGTTCCTAAAAGTTAAAGTGCCATGCCACTGGAAAAGTTACCTGATGTTGACTTTTCTCCCAAAGGCATATGCTTATTCACATTCTTGACAATATAAAGCATTTAAAGTGATCCTGCCAAAAGTATTTAATAAAATAGAAAGTAGAAAAACTATATATTCATTGATGGTAGTAAAAAAGGATGAGTTATCTTAATCATTCATTTATTCATACATTTATTGACTAGCCTTTAAGAGGAGACCTATTTTGTAAATGACTTTTAGATACACTCACCTATGTGTTTAAAATTTTATATTGTGTTTTTACATGCCTCATAAGCACTGGATACTTGCATCATAAATAGGTAAAACCATAAATTTCATATTATTGAATAGAATTCAGAGCATTATCAGCTTTCTGTTAGGAGAGAAAAATTTTATAGTCTGATTTTCTTTTTTGGTTAAAAAAAAAAAAGTCCAAAAAGATTCTCCTCCATAAAAACTTACTCTTTTGGGGTCATGAAGCTACCTTCTGTATAATTTCAGAATTCTAACATACTATGTTTATTGCATTTATCATCCAACAGATGTGCTAGTGCCTAAAATCTGGCAGTGAATATGTATCCTGGGGGTTTAAATTCTTTAGTTTTTAATATAAGATTTTTAGTTTATGTTTACCTTCCAGCACAGAATCATATGCCAGATGTTTACCATAATTCCACTTCATTTTGCTTCCTTTTATCTCTACCAATATTTTAGCATTAAATTGCATCCAACTACTTTGGGAATATTTTAATCACATTGGACTTATTTGTTTTAAAAAAAATACTTTCATAAAAAAGTGTTCTCTAATATATAGTAATGAATACATAGGTGCAACTATGTCAAATATGAAGTCTTCTATACCAAATGGGTCCTCATACAGTGGGCTAAATCTTAGACAATTACTGTAAGGCCTTATATCATAAATGATTTTTTTTAATTACTAACAATTTCCCATCTTATCCAAAATTTTAATGTTTGATTGTAAACTGTTTACCCTTTTTTCTTCTTCTCTTTTGAACTCACATTATCTCAGACTAGCCTTTGTTCCATATTTTCTCAGTAAATGTAAAAGAAAGGCAAAAGTTTTTATCAAAGGTAAAACTTTTTTTTTCATGTTATTTAGCAACAAAATACAAAAATATGTAGCAAATTATCCTGGTGGTAAGTGTTGAGCCTGGTAGCACTCTTTCTTTATATTAATGTTTTACTCTTTGTATTAATGTTTCTACACAGTGGATTAAGTAAATATTAAACAAAAAATGCTAAGACTTCAGGTTTTAAAGTGGTAAGATAAGATGACTCTAACCTGTTCTCCCAAAAATATATCCCATATAAAAGGCAATAGGAAGAAGAAATATAAATCTATGTTCAATAAAAATAGATATCTACCAAACTGAAGCATAGAATATGAGGACTAGAAGGTAGTGAAAATCAAGCAAGAACAAATCAAGAGCACTCTGATAGCTGCAAATTTCAAAACTGGCACATTCAGATCTCCAAAAAGAAGTGATTCAGCATGAATGTCAAAATCATCAAGCTCTTACTTTGAACAAAAGGAATAATGTAAATAAGCTGGCAGCATACATTTTCTTAAAATTGGCTGATGATGCAAATAGAAATAGCAGAATAGAAAAAGCTGAATGAATACCTACAAATATGTCATATTTTCAGGAAACACTCTGTCCCACTGAAGGCAACACAAAGAAAAGTAGACACTGTTGAAAATACAGTGAGAGATCTGGATTTATCATTAAGAAATGACAAATGAGACCAAAATGAAATAAGAAATAATTGAGTTGAATGTACTAGAGCACTCTAGTTCCAGAAATGAAAGAAAGAATGTAGTCTAAAAACCCACATGCTATAAGAGATCTGGATACTGAATATATTGTCCTATCTCTGAATAGATATGAAAACTACACTCACGCACACACACACACACAATATATCTGGAACTAAGACCATAAAATCTAAAATTGAATTATTTTGTACAGCTTTAAAAAGCCTCCTGATGTTCCTTGCCTCCTAGTATTCAGACCCTGTATTCAGACTCTTCCATATTATAGTGAGGTTGATCTATATAAAATATATATATATATAGCATATGGTATAAGAGATGGGAATACCAGACCACCTGACCTGCCTCTTGAGAAATCTGTATGCAGGTCAGGAAGCAACAGTTAGAACTGGACATGGAACAACAGACTGGTTCCAAATAGGAAAAGGAGTACGTCAAGGCTGTATATTGTCACCCTGCTTATTTAACTTATATGCAGAGTACATCATGAGAAATGCTGGACTGGAAGAAACACAAGCTGGAATCAAGATTGCTGGGAGAAATATCAATAATCTCAGATATGCAGATGACACCACCCTTATGGCAGAAAGTGAGGAGGAGCTAAAAAGCCTCTTGTTGAAAGTGAAAGAGGAGAGTGGAAAAGTTGGCTTAAAGCTCAACATTCAGAAAACGAAGATCATGGCATCTGGCCCCATCACTTCATGGGAAATAGATGGGGAAACAGTAGAAACAGTGTCAGACTTTGTTTTTTTGGGCTCCAAAATCACTGCAGATGGTGACTGCAGCCATGAAATTAAAAGGCGCTTACTCCTTGGAAGAAAAGTTATGACCAACCTAGATAGTATATTCAAAAGCAGAGACATTACTTTGCCGACTAAGGTCCGTCTAGTCAAGGCTATGGTTTTTCCTGTGGTCATGTATGGATGTGAGAGTTGGACTGTGAAGAAGGCTGAGCGCAGAAGAATTGATGCTTTTGAACTGTGGTGTTGGAGAAGACTCTTGAGAGTCCCTTGGACTGCAAGGAGATCCAACCAGTCCATTCTGAAGGAGATCAACCCTGGGATTTCTTTGGAAGGAATGATGCTAAAACTGAAGCTCCAGTACTTTGGGCACCTTATGCGAAGAGTTGACTCATTGGAAAAGACCCTGATGCTGGGAGGGATTGGGGGCAGGAGGAGAAAGGGACGACCGAGGATGAGATGGCTGGATGGCATCACAGACTCAATGGACGTGAGTCTGAGTGAACTCCGGGAGTTGGTGATGGACAGGGAGGCCTGGCGTACTGCGATTCATGGGGTCGCAAAGAGTCGGACACGACTGCGCGACTGAACTGAACTGATAAGTGATGATATGTCACTTAGGATATAAACAATTCCCCTTTTCATTATTCTCTTTCTCTTTCTCTCTCCTTCTCCTTCTTTCTCCCTCCTTCTCTTATCACTCACTGTGAGAAAAACAAATTGATAATGTTACTAATATAATCAGTCCTATGGAAAGGCACACACGTTAAGTGTCCAAAATCTCTGGCCACAGTCAATGGGGAACTGAGGACTGTTAAAAATCAGTGAGTGAAACTGAAGTATATTCACCAGCCCTAGTCAAGCCTGGAGATGACTACATTCCCCGGTGAATGGTTGACTGCAGTCTCAGGAGAGACTGTGAGCCTGAACCATACAACTAAGCTACATGATTCATGTTTCTATTTTAAGCTGCTAGATTTTAAAGTAAGTTTTCATGAAATTGTATGTGACTAATACAATTGCAAATGGAACACAGAAAAGGAAAATATCAACAAACACATCCAAAGTAAGCTATCTAAAATAAAGCATGGTGGGAGCAGGAGAAATGACTGAAAAAAAAAAATCACTCCCTTAAATCTTCAAACAAAATTTATTAGTAATTTGGAAACGTATCAAGTAATATAATGTATGTGCAATTGTTTCTATTTTAAGCTGCTAGATTTTAAAGTAAGTTTTCATGAAATTGTATGTGACTAATACAATTGCAAATGGAACACAGAAAAGGAAAATATCAACAAACACATCCAAAGTAAGCTATCTAAAATAAAGCATGGTGGGAGCAGGAGAAATGACTGAAAAA
This sequence comes from Aepyceros melampus, assembly GCA_006408695.1. NCBI lineage: Eukaryota > Metazoa > Chordata > Mammalia > Artiodactyla > Bovidae > Aepyceros > Aepyceros melampus. Next base: position 105,348 of record SJXQ01006040.1, read on the forward strand.
AAAAAATCACTCCCTTAAATCTTCAAACAAAATTTATTAGTAATTTGGAAACGTATCAAGTAATATAATGTATGTGCAATTTGGAGCCCTCCAAAAAATTGACATTGAGAAGTGACAAAAAATTTAATAAATGGCTGAAGATATTCAAAATTTCAGAAAAATACATATCCTCAATTTCAAGAAGGTCAGAAAGGATCACATAAATTTTTTTTTAATCTGTAATCAAGTCATTCATGGCCAAATTGGTTAAAAAAGCAAATATTAAGAAAAATTTCTAAAAGCAAGTATAAAGGAAAAAGATTTAAAATACAGAAAACAAACTATGAAAAATGGTAGCTGAGCATCTCAGAAACAATGTAAGTCAGAAGGGAAAAGAGTGACATTTCTAAAATATTAAAAGAAAAAAGTCAACTTGGAGTTCAATTTTCAGCACAAAAACTCTTCAAAGTTGAATTAAAATAAACATTTTCAAATACATGAATATTAAGAGAATTCCTTTAGGAATTCTGCATTTTAAGAAATTATAAAGAAGTTTGTCAAGCTGAAGTGAAAGTATATCAGTTCAGTTCAGTTCAGTCGCTCAGTCGTGTCTGACTCTTTACGACCCCATGAATCGCAGCACTCCAGGCCTTCCTGTCCATCACCAACTCCCGGAGTTCACTCAGACTCACGTCCATCGTGTCAGTGATGCCATCCAGCCATCTCATCCTCGGTCGTCCCCTTCTCCTCCTGCCCCCAATCCCTCCCAACATCAGAGTCTTTTCCAATGAATCAACTCTTCTCATGAGGTGGCCAAAGTACTGGAGTTTCAGCTTTACCGTCATTCCTTCCAAAGAAATCCCAAGGCCAATCTCCTTCAGAATGGACTGGTTGGATCTCCGTGCAGTCCAAGGGACTCTCAAGAGTCTTCTCCAACACCACAGTTCAAAAGCATCACACAAGCTGGAATCAAGATTGCTGGGAGAAATATCAATAACCTCAGATATGCAGATGACACCACCCTTATGGCAGAAAGTGAAGAGGAACTAAAAAGCCTCTTGATGAAAGTGAAAGAGGAGAGTGAAAAAGTTGGCTTAAAGCTCAACATTCAGAAAACGAAGATCATGGCATCTGGTCCCATCNATCAGCCACGAGTGTACATGAACTCCCAATCCCGACCCCCACCTCCCCCCTCCCGCCTCACACCCTCTCTCTGGATTATCCCCGTGCATCAGTCCCAAGCATCCTGCATCCTGCATCAAACCTGGACTGGCGATTCGTTACACTTATGATATCACAGATGTTACATTGCCACTCTGCCAACCAATCCCACCCCCTCCCTCTAGTTTCTATCTAAGTTTGAAATAAAACATATGGCCCAATGGCACACAGGGCCTGAATGTGGGCAAGTGGGATTATTTTATTGTAAGTTTACTATCCTATAAAGTTATATATCAATAATATTATTTAAAGATAGGATAAAGTGAGTTAAAGATGCATATTGCACTTTTTGGAGTACAGAAAAAAAGGTAAAGGAAGAAGTATATATTTGGTATTTTTAAACTGCTCTCCTCCCAATCCTTTCCCTGGTTTGACCAAGGTATTGAACATAATAACTCATGCTTTCAATCTAGGACTCTAGTCCCTAGTCCTAAAGAGAACAGAACACGATATAATCAAAATGTTTTTGTCTATTTTAACTAGTCTGGGTAGCTGAAAGACATACAATGGCACTTGTCCTTGTTTTGCTGAACTCAAAAATCCCTCAAAGCATTACTTAAAAACTCAGGAAGGCAGATGAATAGCACACAGCCACCTGGGGAAAAAAAAAAATTTTGAGACCAAAAAGTAAAGCACTGATAGACTGGAAGGAAAATCTAGGAAGAGAGTCTCTTTGGGAAACTGCAATGTTTAAAAGCACACATGTATAAGGAAATATGGGCTATCCTGGTGGCTCAGAGATACAGAATCTGCCTACCAATGCAGGAGACATGGGTTTGATTCCTGGGTCAGGAAGATCCCCTGGAGAAGGAAAGGGCAACAGACTCCAGTATTCTTGCCTGGGAAATCCCACGGACAGAGGAATCTGGTGGGCTACAGTCCATGGGGTCACAAAGAGTTAGACACAGCTTAGCAACCAAAAAACACAATAATAAGGAAATATAAGAAGATGTACACATGCCCAGGGCAATTATTATACTTAGAAAACACCTTAAAAGACTCTTAATTTTCACCCCTGGCTGAAGTGAAAGCTAAAACAAAATTGGAAACTAACTGGATAAGAATCAAAGGAATGTCTCAACACAGAACCAATTTATTTTAAAAATGGATTAGAAAATTTTTTACTTTCTCTTTCCTTCTTGTCTACATTTTTTCCTCCTTTTCTTCTTCCTCCTCCTCTTCTTTTTCTTCTTCTTCTCTCCCAGTCTATTTCCTGTCATTTAAAACATGTCTCAAAACACTACTGAAGAAAAACTAATAGAACAGAAACTTTAAAAACTGAAAAGAAAATGAAAGATTACACAGACTTTCAAACATAATCTAGAAAAGTTATTAAACTAACAGCTAAAGCCTATAACAAAAACAAAAAGAAATCTAAGTAAGAGAAAAATATAATTTTCTAAATTATCACATTATATCACTCAAAATGTCATTTCCAACAACAACCAAAAAATTATAAAGCATGCCAAAAAAAAAAAAAAAAGATAATGTGAAGCATTCACAAAGGAATATCTGGAATTACCTCCTTGGGAATCACAAATATTGGACATATTAGACAAAGACTTTAAATCAGTTGTCCTAAATATGCTCAAGGAACTAAAGGAAATCAGGAGACTGATGTATGAAAATAATAGAGAACATCAATATGGAAATAGTATCAAAATAAAACAAACATAAATTCTGAAGCTAAAAAAAAATAAGTGAAGTGAAAAAACTAAAGGATTTCAACAGTAGATTTTTGCAGGCAGAAGAAAGAATCAGTGAACTTAGAGACAGAACAATTGAAATTATCAATTACTAAATGATTCAATCATTACTCCTCTGAGAGGAAGAGGAAGAAAAATAAAGAAAAATTAACAGACTTTAAGAAACTCTTGAGACAAGTGTACCAAAGTATACATGACAGACATCCCAAAAAGAGAAGAAAGAGAAAGGAACAGAGACAGTATTTGAGAAAAAAAAAAATGACTAAAAGCTTTCCAAATTTGGTAAAAGACAAAAGTTTGTATATTCAATAACTTCAGTGAACCCCAGTAGGATAATCTCAAAGAGGTCCCCACTGAGATGGATTAAAAATAAATTGTCAAAAGACAATAAGAAAGAGAGAATCTCAAAAGTAATAGAAAAAAAGGAACCCATCAAGGAAAATAGATCTTCAAGATTAATGGTAGTTTTCTCACCAGAAATCTTTAAGACCAAAAAAGAATACAGTGTCATTTTTTAAGTGCTGAAGTGGGGAAAACCTATCATAAAAAACTCTATGGCTGACAAAACTGTCTTTCAAAAATGAAGGAAAATTGAAAACATTCCTACAAAAACAATGCTGAGGGAGATTATTGTTTACTCACTTTCCTGCAAGAAATGCCAAAAGGAGTTCTTCAGGTTGAAATGAAAAGACACTAGACAATAACTTAAGACCATACAAAGAAAGAACTCTAGCAAAGATAATTACATAGGTAAACTCAAATGTCAATTATTATATTTTTGGCTTATAACTCTTCATTTTATTTTCTATAAGACTCTTATTGTTGCATAAAACAATAATTACAAATCTATCTTATTATACAATGTATAAAAATGAAATTTTAGACAGTAACTTCATAAGAGGAAGCAGAGCTATATAGGATCAGAGATTTTGTATTCTACTGAAGGTAAATGACATGAATTCAAATTAGATCATTATAAATAAGTATGTTAATCATAATTTTAATGGTGATGTTCAACCTGGTTTTAGAAAAGGCAGGGGAACCAGAGATTAAATTGCCAACATCCGCTGGATCATGGAAAAAGCAAGAGAGTTCCAGAAAAATATCTACTTCTGCTTTATTGACTATGCCAAAGCCTTTGACTGTGTGGATCACAATAAACTGTGAAAAATTCTGAGAGAGATGGGAATACCAGACCACCTGACCTGCCTCTTGAGAAACCTGTATGCAGGTCAGGAAGCAACAGTTAGAACTGGACATGGAACAACTGACTGGTTCCAAATAGGAAAAGGAGTATGTCAAGGCTGTATATTGTCACCCTGCTTATTCAACTTATATGCAGAGTACATCATGAGAAATGCTGGACTGGAAGAAACACAAGCTGGAATCAAGATTGCCAGGAGAAATACCAATAACCTCAGATATGCAGATGACACCACCCTTATGGCAGAAAGTGAAGAGGAATTAAAAAGCCTCTTGATGAAACTAAAAGAGGAGAGTGAAAAAGTTGGCTTAAAGCTCAACATTCAGAAAACAAAGATCGTGGCATCCGGTCCCATCACTTCATGGGAAATAGATGGGGAAACAGTGGAAACAGTGTCAGACTTTATTTTGGGGGGGGGGCTCCAAAATCACGGCAGATGGTGATTGCAGCCATGAAATTAAAAGACACTTACTCCTTGGAAGAAAAGTTATGACCAACCTAGATAGTATATTCAAAGGCAGAGACATTACTTTGCCGATTAAGGTCCATCTAGTCAAGGCTATGGTTTTTCCAGGAGTCATGTATGGATGAGAGTTGGACTGTGAAGAAGGCTGAGAGCCAAAGAATTGATGCTTTTGAAGTTGGTGTTGGAGAAGACTCTTGAGAGTCCCTTGGACTGCAAGGAGATCCAACCAGTCCATTCTGAAGAAGATCAGCCCTGGGATTTCTTTGGAAGGAATGATGCTAAAGCTGAAGCTCCAGTACTTTGGCCACCTCATGCAAAGAGTTGACTCATTGGAAAAGACTTTGGTGCTGGGAGTGATTGGGGGCAGGAGGAGAAGGGGATGACAGAGGATGAGATGGCTGGATGACATCACTGACTCGATGGATGGGAGTCTGAGTGAACTCCGGGAACTGGTGATGGACAGAGTGGCCTGCTGTGCTGCGATTCATGGGGTCGCAAAAAGTCAGACACGACTGAGAGACTGAACTGAACTGAACTAAGAAATTACCTAAAAATATATGGGAATGAAATGAGAACAGCAAAAGCTTTTACAAAATATGGACTCTAACTCCTCTAGGAGGTGATGTTTAATTCCTTCCACCACCACCCCTTCCCAACTTCAGTATAAGCTGACTCAGCAAGTTGCCTCCAAAGAACAGAAAGGGAAAGAGCAGAGAGAGAAAAAAATAATTTTACTGTGACTAAACCTGGAAAACACTACCTTGGCCAGGTGATCAAGGATCAGTTCAGTTCAGTTGCCCAGTCATGTCCAACATTTTGCAACCTCATGGACTACAGCACACCAAGCTTTCCTGTCATCATCAACCCCCAGAGCTTGCTCAAACCCGTGTCCATCGAGTCGGTGATGTCATCCTACCATCTCATCCTCTGTCATCCCCTTCTCCTCCTGCCTTCAATATTTCCCAGCATCAGGGTCTTTTTCAGATGAGTCAGTTCTGCACATCAGGTGATCAAAGTATTGGATCAAGGATAATATCACCAAAGACATGTTACTATCATGGACCCCCTGCCTGACTGACTTATGTCTCTTCAGTCATATCTGACTCTTTGTGATGCCATGGACTGTAATCCGCCAGACTCCTCTGTACATGGGATTCTCCAGGCAAGAACACTAGAGTGAGTTGCCATGCCCTCTTCCGGGGATTTTCTCAATCCAGGACTTGAACCTGCCTCTCTGAATTCTCCTGCATTGGTAAGCGAGTTCCCTACCACTAGCACCACCTGGGAAACGTTCACATGTGCAGTAGTCTTCCCCAACTTTTGTAACCTCAGTCCAAACATAAGAAAACATAAAACAAACTCATATTGAAGGAATCTCTATAGCATACCTGACCAGCACTTCTCAAGGTCATCAGAAACAAGAGAAGTCTGAGGAACTGCCTCAGATCAGAGGAAACAAAGGAGCTATATGACAACCAGATGCAATGTGTTATTTATTTATTTATTTATTTATTTATTTTAATTGGAGGCTAATTACTTTACAATATTGTAGTGGTTTTTGCCACACATTGACATGAGTCAGCCGTGGGTATACATGTGTTCCCTATCCTGAACCCCCTCTCCCACCTCCCTCTCCATCCCATCCCTCAAGGTCATCCCAGTGCACCAGCCCTGAGCATCCTTCTCATGCATCAAACCTGGACTGGCAATCTGTTTCACATATGATAATATACATGTCTCAATGCCATTCTCTCAAATCATCCCACCCTCACCTTCTCCCACAGAGTCCAAAAAATTGTCCTTTACATCTGTGTCTCTTTTGCTGTCTCTCATATAGGGTCATAATTACCATCTTTCTAAATTCCATATATATGTGTCAGTATACTGTATTGATGTTTTTCTTTCTGACTTATGTCACTCTGTGTAATAGACTCCAGTTTCATCCACCTCATTAGAACTGATTCAAATACATTCTTTTTAATGGATGAGTAATACTCGATTGTGTATATGTACCAGAGCTTTCTTATCCATTTGTCTGCCGATGGACATCTAGGTTGCTTCCATGTCCTGGCTATTGTAAACAGTGCTGCGATGAACGTTGAGGTATACGTGTCTCTTTCAATTCTGATTTCCTCAGTGTGTATGCCCAGCAGTAGAACTGCTGGGTCGTAAGGCAGTTCTATTTCCAGTTTTTTAAGGAATCTCCACATTGTTCTCCATGTGGCTGTACTAGTTTGCGTTCCCACCAACAGTGTAAGAGGGTTCCCTTTTCTCCACACCCTCTCCAGCATTTATTGTTTATAGATTTTTTTTATAACAGCCATTCTGACCAGTGTGAGATGGTACCTCATTGTGGTTTTGATTTGTATTTCTCTGATAATGAGCCATGTTGAGCATCTTTTTGTGTGTTTGTTAGCCATCTTTATATCTTCTTTGGAGAAATATCTGTTTAGTTCTTTGGCCCGTTTTTTGATTGGATCATTTTTTTCTGGAATTGAGCTTCAGGAGCTGCTTATATATTTTTGAGATTAATTCTTTGTCAGTTGCTTCACTTGTTATTATTTTCTCCCATTCTGAAGGCTGTCTTTTCACCTTGCTTATAGTATCCTTCATTGTGCAAAAGCTTGTAAGTTTAATTAGGTCTCGTTTGTTTGTTTTTGCTGTTATTTCCATTACTCTGGGAAGTGGGTCATAGAGGATCCTGCTGTGATTTATATCAGAGAGCATTTTGCCTATGTTTTCCTCTAGGAATTGTATACTTTCTGGTCCTATGTTTAGATCTTTAATCCATTTTGAGTTTACTTTTGTGTATGGTGTTAGAAAGTGTTCTAGTTTCATTCTTTTACAAGTGGTTGACCAATTTTCCCAGCATCATCTATTAAAGAGATTGTCTTTTCTCCATTTTATATTCTTGCTTCCTTTGTCAAAGATAAGATGTTCATGGGTGTGTGGATTTATCTCTGGGCTTTCTATTTTGTTCCATTGATCTATATTTTTATCTTTGTGCAAGTACCATACTGTCTTGATGACTGTAGCTTTGTAGTATAGTCTGAAGCCAGGCAGGTTGATTCCTCCAGTTCCATTCTTCTTTCTCAAGATCGCTTTGGCTATTTGAGGTTTTTTTGTATTTTCATACAAATTGTGAAATTATTTGTTCTAGTTTTCTGAAAAATACCATTGGTAGCTTGATAGGGATTGCATTGAATCTATAAATTGCTTTGGTGGCATACTCATTTTCACTAATTGATTCTTCTGACCCATGAACATGGTATATTTCTCCATTTATTTGTGTCATCTTTGATTTCTTTCATCAGTGTTTTATAGTTTTCTATATATATATAGGTCTTTTGTTTCTTCAGGGAGATTTATTCCTAAGTATTTTATTCTTTTCATTGCAATGATGAATGAAATTGTTTCCTTAATTTCTCCTTCTTTTCTCATTGTTAGTTTATAGGAATGCAAGGGATTTCTGTGTGTTGATTTTATATCCTGCAACTTTATTATATTCATTGACTAGCTCTAGTAATTTTCTGATGGAGTCTTTAGGGTTTTCTATGTAGAGGATCATGTCATCTGCAAACAGTGAGAGTCCTACTTCTTCTTTTCCAATCTGGGTTCTTCTTTTATTTCTTTTTCTTCTCTAATTGCTGTCGCTAAAACTTTCAAAATTATGTTGAATATTAGTGGTGAGAGTGGGCACCCTTGCCATGTTCCTGACTTTAGGGGAAATCCTTTCAATTTTTCACCTTTGAGGATGTTTGCTGTGTGTTTATCATATATGGCTTTTATTATGTTGAGGTATGTTTCTTCTATTCCTGCTTTCTGGAGGGTTTTTATCATTAATGGATGCTGACTTTTGTCAAAGGCTTTCTCTGCATCTATTGAGATAATAATTGGTTTTTATCTTTCAATTTGTTAATGCAGTGTATCAGATTGATGGATTTGCAAATATTGAAGAATCCTTGCATCCCTGGGATAAAACTCACTTGGTCATGATGTATGATCTTTTTAATATGTTTTTGGATTCTGTTTGCTAGAATTTTGTTGAGGATTTTTGAATCTATGTTCATCGGTGATATTGGCCTATAGTTTTCTTTTCTTTTCTTTTCTTTCTTTCTTGTGTGTGTGTGTGTGTGTGTGTGTGTGTGTGGCATCTTTGTCTGGTTTTGGTATTAGAGTGATGGTGGCATCATAGAATGAGTCTGGAAGTTTACCTTCTTCTGCAATTTTCTGGAAGAGTTTGAGTAGGATAGGTACTAGCTCTCTCTCAGTTTTTGGTAGAATTCAACTGTGAAGCTTTCTGGTCCTGGGCTTTTGTTTGCTGGAAGATTTCTGATCACAGTTTCAGTTTCTGTGCTTGTGATGGGTCAGTTAAGATTTTCTATTTCTTCTCAGTTATGTTTTGGAAAGTTATACTCTTCTAAGAATTTGTCCGTTTCTACCAAGTTGTCCATTTTATTGGCATATAGTTGCTGATAGTAGTCTCTTATGATCCTGTGTGTTTCTATCTTGTCTGTTGTGATTTCTCTCATTTTTATGTCTAATATTGTTGATCTCATTCTTCTCCCTTTTTCTTAATGAGTCTGGCTAATGCTTTGCCTATTTTATCTACCTTCTCCAAAAACAAGCTTTTAGCTTTGTTGATTTTTGCTATAGTCTCCTTTGTTTCTTTTTCATTTATTTCTGCCCTCATTTTTATGATTTATTTGCTTCTACTAATTCTGGAGTTCTCGATTTCTTCTTTTACTAGTTGCTTTAACTGTAGAGTTAGGGTATTTATTTGATTTTTCTCTTGTTTCTTGAGGCAAGTTTGTATTGCTATGAATCTTCCCCTTAGCACTGCTTTTACTGAATCCCATAGGTTTGGGGTGGTTGTGTTTTCATTTTCATTCATTTCTATGCCTATTTTGATTTCCTTTTTTAATTTCTTCTGTGATTTGAATAACTTCTGTTATTCAGAAGTGTGTTGTTTAACCTCCATATGTTTGTATTTTTAATAGATTTTTTCCTGTAGTTGACACCTAAACCTACTGCATTGTGATCAGATATAATGCTTGGAATAATTTCAATTTTTTTGAATTTACCAAGGCTAGATTTAAGTGCCCAATATTCTACTGGAGATCAGTGGAGAAATAACTCCAGAAAGAATGAAGGGATGGAGCCAAAGCAAAAACAATATACAGCTGTGGATGTGATTGGTGATAGAAGCAAGGTTGATGCTGTAAAGAGCAATATTGCATAGAAACCTGAAATGTTAGGTCCATGAATCAAGGCAAATTGGAAGTGTCAAACGGGAGATGGCAAGAGTGAATGTCAACGTTCTAGGAATCAGAAAGCTAAAATTGACTGCAATGGGTGAATTTAACTCAGATGACCATTATATCTACTACTTCAGGCAGGAATCCATTAGAAGTAATGCAGTAGCCATAATGGTCAACAAAAGAGTCTGAGATGCAGTACTTGGATGCAATCTCAAAAATGACAGAATGATCTCTGTTGGTTTCCAAAGCAAACCATTCAAAATAACGGTAATCCAAGCCTATGCCCCCAAAAGTAATGCTGAAGAAGCTGAAGTTGAATGGTTCTATGAATACCTACAGACCCTTTAGAACTAACACCCAAAAAAGATGTCATTTTCATTATGGGGACTCGAATGCAAAAGTAGGAAGTCAAGAAACACCTGGAGTAACAGGCAAATTTAGCCTTGGACTATGGATGGAGCAAAGCAAAGGCTAATAAAGTTTTGTCAAGAGAACACACTGGTCATAGCAAACACCCTCTTCCAACAACACAAGAGAAGACTCTACATATGGACATCACCAGATGGCAAACACTGAAATCAGATTGATTATATTCTTTGCAGCTAAAGATGGAGAAGCTCTATACAGTCAGCAAAAACAAGACCAGGAGCTGACTGTGGCTCAGATCATAAAATCCTTATTGCCAAATTCAGACAAAATTGAAGAAAGTAAGGAAAACCACTAGGCCATTCAGGTATGACCTAAATCAAATTCCTTATGATTACACAGAGAAAGTGAGAAATAGATTTAAGGGACTAGATGTGATAGACAGAGTGACTGATGAACTATGGACGGAGGTTCATGACATTGTACAGGAGACAGGGATCAAGACCTTCCCCACGGAAAAGAAATGGAAAAAAAAAAAAAAGCAAAATGGCTGTCTGAGGAGGGAAGTCTTACAAACAGCTGTGAAAAGAAGAGAAATGAAAAGGAAAGGAGAAAAGGAAAGATATAAGCATCTGAATGCAGAGTTCCAAAGAATAGCAAGAAGAGATAAGAAAGCCTTTACAGTGATCAATGCAAAGAAAGAGAGGAAAACAACAGAATGGGAAAGACTAGAGATCTCTTCAAGAAAATTAGAGATACCAAGGGAACTTTTCATGCAAAGATGGGCTCGATAAAGGACAGAAATGGTATGGACCTAACAGAAACAGAAGATATTAAGAAGAGGTGGCAAGAATACACAGAAGAACTATACAAAAAAGATCTTCATGACCCAGATAATCACGATGGTCTGATCACTCACCTAGAGCCAGACATCCTGGAATGTGAAGTCGAGTGGGCCTTGGAAAGCATCACTACAAATAAAGCTAGTGGAGGTGATGGCATTCCAGTTGAGCTATTTCAAATCCTGAAAGATGATGCTGTGAAAGTGCTGCACTCAATATGCCAGCAAATTGGGAAAACTCAGCAGTGGCCACAGGACTGGAAAAGGTCAGTTTTCACTCCAATCCCAAAGAAAGGCAATGCCAAAGAATGCTCAAACTACCACACAATTGCACTCATCTCACATGCTAGTAAAATAATGCTCAAAATTCTCCAAGCCAGGCTTCAGCAATATGTGAACTGTGAACTTCCAGATGTTCAAGCTGGTTTTTAGAAAAGGCAGAGGAACCAGAGATCAAATTGCCAACATCCGCTGGATCATGGAAAAAGCAAGAGAGTTCCAGAAAAACATCTATTTCTGCTTTATTGACTATGCCAAAGCCTTTGACTGTGTGGATCACAATAAACTATGGAAAATTCTGACAGAAATGGGAATACCAGACCACCTGAACTGCCTCTTGAGAAACCTGTATGCAGGTCAAAAAGCAACAGTTAAAACTGGACATGGAACAACAGACTGGTTCCAAATAGGAAAAGGAGTACAGCAAGGCTATATATTGTCACCCTATTTATTTAACTTATATTCAGAGTCCATCATGAGAAAGGCTGGGCTGGAAGAAGCACTAGCTGGAATCAACATTGCAGGGAGAAATATCAAAAACCTCAGATATGCAGCTAACACCACCCATATGGCAGAAAGTGAGTCAGTTCAGTTCAGTAGAGTCGCTCAGTCGTGTCCGACTCTGTGACCACATGAATCACAGAAAGCCAGTTTTCCCTGTCCATCACCACACTTGGAGTCTACCCAAACTCATGTCCATCGAGTTGGTGATGCCAATCAGCCATCTCTTCCTCTATCGTCCCCTTCTCCTCCCGCCCCCAATCTCTCCCAGCATCAAAGTCGTTTCCAATGAGTCAACTCTTTGCATGAGGTGGCCAAAGTATTGCAGTTTCAGCTTTAGCATCATTCCTTCCAAAGAAATCCCAGGGCTGATCTCCTTCAGAATGGACTGGTTGGATCTCCTTGCAGTTCAAGGGAATCTCAGGGGTCTTCAACACCACACTTCAAAAGCATCTATTCTTTGGTGCTCAACCTTCTTCACAGTCCAACGCTCACATCCATACATGACTACTAGAAAAACCACAGCCTTGACTAGACAGACCTTAGTTGGAAAAGTAATGTCTCTCCTTTTGAATATACTATCTAGGTTGGTCATAACTTTTCTTCCAAGGAGTAAGCGTCTTTTAATTTCATGGCTGCAGTCACCATCTGCAGTGATTTTGGAGCCCCCAAAAATAAAGTCTGACACTGTTTACACTGTTTCCCCATCTATTTCCCATGAAGTGATGGGACCAGATGCCATGATCTTCGTTTTCTGAATGTTGAGCTTTAAGTCAACTTTTTCACTCTCCTCTTTCACTTTCATCAAGAGGCTCTTTAGTTCTTTACTTTCTGCCATAAGGGTGGTGTCATCTGCATATCTGAGGTTATTGATATTTCTCCTGGCAATCTTGATTCCAGCTTGTGTTTCTTCCAGTCCAGCGTTTCTCATGATATACTCTGCATATAAGTTGAATAAGCAGGGTGACAATATACAGCCTTGACGTACTCCTTTTCCTATTTGGAACCAATCTGTTGTTCCATGTCCAGTTCTAACTATTACTTCCTGACCTGCATACAGATTTCTCAAGAGGCAGGTCAGGTGGTCTGGTATTCCCATCTCTTCAGAATTTTCCACATTTTATTGTGATACACACAGTCAAAGGCTTTAGCATAGTCAATAAAGCAGAAATAGATGTTTTTCTGAAACTCTCTTGCTTTTTCCATGGTCCAGCAGATGTTGACCATTTGATCTCTGGTTTTTCTGCCTTTTCTAAAACCAACTTGAACATCAGGAATTTCACGGTTCATGTATTGCTGAAGCCTGGCTTGGAGAATTTTGAGCATTACTTTACTAGTATGTGAGATGAGTGCAATTGTGCAGTAGTTTGAGCATTCTCTGGCGTTGCCTTTTTTTGTGATTGGAATGAAAACTGACCTTTTCTAGTCCTGTGGCCACTGCTGGGGCAGAAAGTGAAGAGGAACTATAAAGCCTCTTGATGCAAGTGAAAGAGGAGAGTGAAAAAGTTGGCTTAAAGCTCAACATTCAGAAAATGAAGATCATGGCATCTGGTCGCATCACCTCATGGGAAATAGATGGGGAAACAGTGGAAATGGTGTCAGACCTTATTTGGGGGGCCTCCAAAATCACTGCAGATGGTGACTGCAGCCATGAAATTAAAAGATGCTTACTTCTTGGAAAGAAAGTTATGACCAAACTCGGCAGCATATTCAAAATCAGAGACACTACTTTGCCAACAAAGGTCTATACACAAGTCAAGGCTTTGGTTTTTCCAGTGGACATGTATGGATGTGAGAGTTGGACTGTGAAGAAGGCTGAGCGTCGAAGAATTGATGCTTTTAAACTGTGGTTTTGGAGAAGACTCTTGAGAGTCCCTTGGACTGCAAGGAGATCCAACCAGTCCATCCTAAAGAAGATCAGTCTTGGGTGTTCATTGGAAAAACTGATGCTGAAGCTGAAACTCCAATACTTTGGCCACCTCATGCAAAGAGTTGACTCATTGGAAAAGACCCTGATGCTGGGAGGTATTGGGGGCAGGAGGAGAAGGGGACGACAGAGGATGAGATAGCTGATTGGCATCACCAACTCAATGGACATTAGTTTGGGTAGACTCTGGGTGTGGTGAGGACATGGAGGCCTGGTGTGCTGTGATTCATGGAGTCGCAAAGAGTCAGACACGACTGAGTGACTGAACTGAACTGAACTGGAGATTTATGGCCCAGATTGTGATCTGTCCTGGAGATCTTTCCATGTGCACTTGAGAAAAAGGTAAAATTCATTGCTTTGGGGTGAAATGTCCTATAGATATCAATTAGGTCTAACTGATCCATTGTATAATTTAAAGTTTCTGTATCCTTGCTAATTTTCTGTTTAGTTGATGTATCCATACATGCGAATGGGGTATTAAAATCTCCCACTGTTATTGTGTTACTGTTAATTTCCCCTTTCGTACTTGTTAGCATTTGACTTACATATTGCCATGCTCCTAGGTTGGGTGCATATATATTTATAATTGTTATATCTTCTTCTTGGATTGATCCTTTGATCATTATAGTGACCTTTTTGTCTCTTTTCACAGCTTTTATTTCAAAGTCTATTTTTTCTGATATGAGTATTGCCACTCCTGCTTTCTTTTGATCTCTATTTTTCCTGAAATATCTTTTTCCAGCCCTTCACTTTCAGTATGAATGTGTCCCTTGTTTTGAGATGTGTCTCTTGTAGACAGCATATATAGGGATCTTGTTTTTGTATCCATTCAGCCTGTCTTTGTCTTTTGGTTGGGGCATTCAACCCATTTACATTTAAGGTAATTATTGATAAGTATGATCACATTGTCATTTACTTTGTTATTCTGGGTTCAAGTTTATACACCTTTTCTGTGTCTTCTGTCTAGAGAAGATCCTTTAGCATTTGTTGAAGGGCTGGTTTGGTGGTGCTGAATTCTCTCAGCTTTTGCTTGTCTGTAAAGCTTTTGATTTCTCCCTCATATTTGAATGAGATCCTTGCTGGGTACAGTAATCTGGGTCATAGGTTTTTCTCTTTCATCATTTTAAGTATGTCCTCAAATGCAACGTTCTAAGTTGGACTGCATCCAGCAATAGAAGAGTACACTAGTGGAAAAACTCATGGAATTCAAATAAAGTCTGTTTTTAGTTAATAGCATTGTATGACTGACATATTGGTTTGGGCCAAGATGTACATGGTCATTAACATTTGGAAGAACTGGATGAATGGTATAAGGCTACACTTGGTCAGTTAGTTCAGATCAGTTGCTCAGTTGTGTCTGACTCTTTGTGACCCCATGAACCACAGCACGCCAGGCCTCCCTGTCCATCTCCAACTCCTGGAGTCCACCCAAACCCATGTCCATTGTGTCAGCGATGCCATTCAATTGTCTCATGCTTTGTCATCCCCTTCTCCTCCTGCTCTCAATCTTTCCCAGCATCAGGGTCTTTCCAAATGAGTCAGCTCTTCACTATACTTGGTACCATCTTTGTAATTTTCCTGTAAATACAAATGTATTCCAAACTTTAAAAGTCTTTAAAAAATGGTTTAGCTTCAGAGAAAAGGATGGACTTCCTGTGAAAAGGAACAACATATGTAAAGACTAGATGGAAAATGAAAATGCGTCTTGTTCATATAACCATGAGGAAAATGCTTTGTTGGAATAGAGAATGCATAAGAAATAGATGATGGAGAGTTTTGAAGGCTAGACTGGGTAAAATGTGGCTGAGAAGATCAAACACTATACTCTGGTGAAGGCAGAAAGCAAGTTTAGGCCTGGCCAAGGAGTGAGATTTCTCCAGGTACCATAAATCTCTCAAGACAACTTCCTCTTCATCACTGAGCTCAACCATCCAAAGATACCTGTTCTCTATCATGTGCCAGGCTCTGACTGGGCAGGGGGACAGAAGGACAAAGCCTTGTCCCCTGGAGCTACAACATCTTGGCAGAGGCATACAATCAGGCTTGAGTCAAAGTGACCAGGGTGGGGACTTTCCTCGTGGTCCAGTGGTTAAGAATCTGCCTGCCAGTGCAGGGGACACAGGTTTTATCTTTGGTCGGGGAAGATCCCCTATGCCGTGGAGAAACTAAGCCCATGAGCTACAAATACTGAAGCTTGAGCACCTAAAGCTATGCTCTGCAACAAAGAAGTCACTGCATTACCCTGAAGAGTAATCTTCACTCAACTAAAGAAAGCAACTAGAGAAAGCCCAAGCACAGCAATGAAACCCAGTGCAGGTATAAATACATAATTTAAAAAATAAAATAGCAAAAATAAACATACGGTCTGTCATCTTTATTTATAAAGAAACTGACCGGGATGATGGTGTGTGTTAGCATGGGAGACAGCGGGATGAGAAGGAGCCAGGCTATTCCCTCCTTCCCAGGGAGGCCTTCCCAGGGGAGGTGACGCCTGCACTGAGACATGAAGGATGAGCATGAATTGGACAGGTATACAAGAAGGAGAGGGTTCCTGAGAAGGAAATACTATAATGTACAAGGAATGGGGTTTGAGATTGACTTGAGGAACTATAAGCAGTTTGTAGAAGACTCTCACTATGGTTCCAAGAGAGAAAATGACCCAGTCTCCCTTGATAAAGTAGAATGAAACAAAATGTATTGAATATTTTGTACAGGCTAAGAACAAAATCTCACATTTATCACCTGAAACCATGTGTTTTAATATTAGGTAAGCATTAGGGAAATGATCTGAATTTCACTGACTAAAAGAAAAAGAAAATTCAAGCAATTGAAAAACATAAAAGAATTTAAAGCAAAACACTTCACACATGGAAACTGACTCCCACAGGGGAAGAAGAAAAGAGATGGTAAGTCAACAGTATTTGAGGAAAATTTGCAACTTTCCTTAAATATAAGTGCTTTATTGTTGTTTTTCAATTGTTCAGTCGTGACCAGCTCTATGACCCCATGGACTGCAGCATGCCAGGCATTCACTATTTCCTGGAGTTAGCTCAAACTGCTTCATGGTGGGGTGTTTTTTGCTAAGTGACTTCTACCTAAATATAAATTAACAAAAGTTGGAGAAGCTATCTAAGGTAAGAGTCCTTGAGCAGCTTGAATTTAAAATAATAATAAAGGTAAAACTCAAACCTTGTTTTTAGATAAAGACCCCAGAAAAAGTACTAACTGGGTTTCTCTATGATTATTAACCAGAAAACCATGTCCAGCCACCTTGGAGTCCTTCCCCGGACAGCCCTCCAGCCTCCCAGCTTGTGCTGAATCAGGCTCAAGCATACAGCAGTCACAGTGAGGAACACTCAGATTCAATACAGCGCACATACCTACACACATCCCAGAGCACAGACAAATCCAAAACAACCCAGTAATTAAGTCTGGAGAGTCAAGCGCTCATCATCTGAGATTCATAAGCATCTGGCAAGAACATCAACCAGTGACAGTGCATCCAACAACAGCTGTCACTTGCTATAATCATTTTGGGATTATCTTTAAATCTGTAAGAACTAACACTGGGTGACCAATGCAACCTTCTGTGACAGATTGCAAGAGACAAGCCCATGGTATTTTGATGGGAAGAAATATCACTCTTTACGTTGAAGTTGTTTTTCTTGTCCAGTTGCTAAGTCGTGTCTGACTCTTTGTGATCCCATGAACTGCAGCATGCCAGGCTCCTCTGTCATCCACTGTCTCCCAGAGTTTGCTCAGATTCATGTCCATTGAGTTGGTGATGTTAACTAACCATTTTATCCTCTGTTGCCCCTTTTCCTTTTGCCTTCAATCTTTCCCAGCATCAAGGTCTTCTCCAATGAGTCAGCCTCATTAGGTGGCAAAAATATTGGAGCTTCAGCTTTAGCATCATTCCTTCCAATAAATATTCAGGGTTGATTTCCTTTAGGATTGACTGGTTTTTACGTTGAATAGCAGTGGCTGTTAGCACTCAACAAATCTTGCTTACCCTTCAATTTGAGGAAGAGACACTGCACAAAGAAAAGGCTGTCCCCAAACTGTCTTCCTCAATTCTACACATTTTGTCCCTCACTGGCCCAGCCCTCAGCCCCTCTTGGAGGGGTTAATTTTTCATTCCATTCTCCACAGCCACAGGAGAGATGACTTTCCAGCACCACTAACCTAACATGGGTGATGACCACTCACTACAACAGTTTATGGAGAGCCTTCTTTCCCTGTGTCCAAGGTTATGTTAGATGGTGCACAAGGTATACACAGCAAGCCCTTTAAGCATATGGGGATGTCTGCTTGAGTGAGATATGCTGAATGAGTCCCAATGTTAGAGAAAGGCTGTCCTGGGGCTGTTGACCATGGCCATTCCAAACTCTTCAGATCCTCTGGGATCGCACCATGCCTCCAGTGCTAGTGTCTTCCTGGTCTTAGTCCCAAACATGTTGCCCAGTCCTCCTGGTATGAGTCCCTAAATACCTGTTGATCTTTATACACTACCAGATCCTTTGTGGTACTTCTGTCAGCTTTTAGAGGTGCAAACTGTTGTTCAGAACACAAATGCATTGCTAAAAGGGAGGTAAGCATGGAGTAAACATTACACGTCAGAAAAAAACTTTCAACATTAGATACAGCCATGGAGACTCAGGAGCAGAGAACAACTGCAATGAGCTGCATTTATACTTAAGCCAAGTCTGCAATGGCTTGCATATTTGTTTTCATTGGCTGAAACAAAAAAGACAGCAGTAAGAAAGAGGGAGGATTTTTTTTTTTTCTTTACATAAAGAACCCAGATGCATGAGTGACCCCTTGGAAAAGAAGTACCAGGAATATCAAGTCATTTGGTCACTTATATGGTTACAGATTGAAATGTGGGCTAGAAATACACTTTAACTGTGTAATCTCCAGAGAGCTGGGAGTTGCTTGTTAGAAAATAGCAATACCAGTGACCATGTGTTTGATGTTCAGAGCCTGGCATGGGTGAGGGCACAGGGCAACAGTCTCATGTCTTTACTTATTAAATCTAGAGGGAAACTACTGACACAAGGTGGGGTATCAATTTATGTAATTTAAAGTTTCTGTGCCACATGTACCCCAATGTTCATGGCAGCACTGTTTACAATAGCTAGGACATGGAGGCAACCTAGATGTCCATCAACAGATGAATGGATAAAGATGTGGTACATATATACAATGTAATATTACTCAGCCATAAAAAGGAATGCATCTGAGCCAGTTCTAATGAGGTGGATGAACCCAGAGCCTATTATACAGACTGAAGTCAGAAAGAGAAAAACAATATGGTATATTAACATATATATGTGGAATCTAGAAAGATGGAACTGATGAACCTATTTGCAGGGCAGCAATGAAGACACAGAGGTAGAGAACAGACTTATGGACATGGGGGTAGGGGAGGAAGGAGGTGGGTGGGATGCATGGAGAGCAACATGGAAACATATATTACCATACGTAAAATAGATAGCCAATGGGAATTTGCTGTGTGATTCGGGGAATTCAAATCAGGGCTCTGTAACAACCTAGAGGGGTAGGATGGGGAGGGAGGTGGAAGGGAGGTTCAAGAGGGAGGGGACATAGGTATACCTATAGCTGATTCATGTTGATATTTGGCAGAAACCAACACAACATTGTAGAGCAATCATTCTTCAATTAAGAATAAACAAATTTAATTATAAAAAAGTTACAAAAAGTTTCTGTGCCAAGAACTGTGGTTTCCTGAGAAGTGAGAGTGTGCTATGGACATATTCCTCCTGTGGAATATTAAAACACCTGAAAGGAAAATCAATAAAAAACATTTAAATTATAATTTGTATCAAATTATCTAAAGATCTATAAACACAGCTTTCTCAAATAATTTAAACATACACATGGTGGTTACAGGAATGCGCTTTGGGGTTGAGCAGACATTCTTACATTCAGGTTACATATGCATGAGCTGGGTAAATGGGTAATATGAGGTTAATGGATTAATAAAGTTGCCTTAGACTTGTTCTGAAGATTAGGTGGCTCAGTGGTAAAGAATCTGCCTGCAAGTGCAGGAGATGCTAGAGACTGGTTCAGTACTAGGGCTGGGAAGATCCCCTGGAGAAGTAAGTGGCAACCCACTCCAGTATTCTTCATGAAAAGTCCCATGCACAGAGAAGCCTGACGGGATACGGTCCATAAGGTTGCAAAGAGTCAGACATGATTGAGGACACACACATACACACACAGACTTGTTCTGAACATTAAAGAACATAGCTTGCAGTATTCTGGAACATAGAAAGCACTAAATAAATATTGGTAATTCTTGTTCTGGAAGCATTCTCTCAATTAAAATGCATTGAACCTGACTCTGGTCTAAATGGGTAGATTAAAATAAAATGTAAAAACCTGAGAAAATATGTAAAAATAAATTCCTCAAAGTTTGATTTTTACAAGGTAAAGAGAAACCCAAGAACTGTGTCCTATTTTGCAGAGTAACCATTTGAAGCTTTGCTTATGCAAACATAGATAGGAAATCAATAAGTTTATTTACAAGGAATAAATGTGTTACTATTTAGAAATACAGAAAGAGAATATATCAAAATTAAAGTTAGCTAAATTGTGAGATTCTTATTTCCCCTAAAAATAGGTTCTTATTTTTTGACAATCTAGCCATCATAGGTTATCTTTTAAATTGTTATTGATATCAGTGTATCTTTATGTGATAGTAAATATAAGCTCCTTGCTTGAGAGTTCTAGGAGCAGAAAAAAAAATACATAATTAAAATGTTAGAAGAGGCTGTCAATACAAATTCTAACCGAAATTAATATAAGATTTCTCTAAAGCTAAAATCTGTCAGTGAACATAACCCTACATCCAAAAGTCAACTTAAGCATAAGTTGTACAATATTTCATCTAGTGTTGTTTTTAATGTAAGGTTCACAGGCAATTGTATTTGTTCAGTAGCCGGAGGGTGTCTTTCCAAAACAACTCTGTACTCTTTTTGGAGGCCAGCACACCATTCAGCCTCCTTAGTGAACTTGTACTTTCTTTTACCACAAGGAAGCAGAATAGAAAGAGAGAGCTCTGGGTTTCACAAGGGACCTTTCTATATTCTTTTAAATATTGTTTCATTGTTCAGGAAATCTTTTTGCATCTTTTGAGTTTTGGAGCCCTCTTCTGGACATTTCTGTTTCACAATTGCGACTTCCCTAAACCCTTAACTAAGCACATGCATGGCTGACATGTTGAACGCAAAATGGAATCAAAAACATAATTTCTGACAGTTAAGGGTAATACTATTTCTAATGCCTTAGGTAAATGTGCTTGTTTTTCCAACTAAATAACTATGCAAACAGGAGTCAGTTATTTCCTAAGCTTGAGCCTATTTTTCACAGAGGTCCAGAAAGTTTGCATTCCCTCTGCAGTTAAAGAAGGTCTTATGCATTTTAAAAACAAGGGCATATAGGACTTCCCTGGTGGACCAGTGGTTAAGACCTCATCTTCCAATGCAAGAGGCGCAGGTTCAATCCCTGGTCAGGGAGTCAAGTCCCATGTGCCTTGTGGCCAAAACACCAAAACATAATGTAACAAGTTAACTAAAGACTTTTAAAATGGTCCACATCAAAAAAAAAAAAAAATCTTAAAAAAACCACAAGGATATCTGATATTAAAATATATTGCTAACTTTCAGACCAGGACTGAGTACCAACTATTAGCTCAGGTCTCTGTGGACAAGTATTCTGCTAAGCAAAAAGGCTGCAAAATCAGTGTATTCACACAACCCAAGGTGCTGCTCACTAGGGACATGAAGTCTGACGATGCAAATCAGGCCATGGTGAAATCCAAGTTCACCAGAACCCTTGGGCCTGTGCAAGGCCCCTATAGATACTATCATTCTTACTCCATCACTCCATCATTCTTACCCAGGACCTTCCCAGAATGCTCAAGCAGAGAGAGGCATCATGTAACTAGTGGGAAGTTGCTGTATAACACAGGGAGCTCAAGCCAGTGCTCCATGATGATCTAGAGGGTAGGGAGGAAGGTTCAAGAGAGAGAGAATATATGTATGCTTATGGTGTACATTGCTGTACAGCAGAAACCAACACATTGTAAAGCAATTATCCTCCAACTGAAAATGAATTTAAAAAAATACCATTATCTGTTGATATGATAGGTACCATATATGGAATGCTACCATAAAGAGGCTTTTGAGGAAATGACTGGGGGTAGGGTTGCATCTTGTCCCCAGGTCAGGGGACTAGATTCTCCTTCAGGCTCTCCTACCACCTGAGTGCTAGACCTCAGCTGTATCTAAGCTTCACGTTTAACATGAGAGAGTTGGGTCATAGGTGGTACCTGATGTTGCTGCTAGCTCTGCTGTGTACAGGATGCTCAAGCAGATGACTGAGATGAAATCAACTGTAACAAATGTTTGTCCAGTCTTCCCATTGCTCCTAGCAACTGGACACACCTGTGTGAGCAAATCAAAGGCAAAAGAGGCCAACACAGGACATCTCACTGCATGATGAAATGTGCTCATCATCAAGCTCTTAGAATGATTCTAAAAGTTTGGCCTAAGGGTTGTGCAGGAAGCAGTAAGCCTTGCTAACAGATTGAGAAAGAGCCCAGTGCTGCACTTAAGTTCATCTGATTTGGGCAGATATTCTCAGACATAGCAGTGGAGTGGTGGGAGGGAGTGTTAATGTCAATGCCACAACTTCATTAATAGCCTCATTGCTCTTGTCAATGCTGTTTGCTAACAGATTAAGTTTTTTTGCAATGTTATTTTCTAACAGGTTATTTTATTCTGACAATATGGTGAATTTTGATAAAACATAATCTTTTACACCCATGCTACTGCTACTGCTAAGTCACTTCAGTCGTGTCTGACTCTGTGCGACGCTATAGACAGCAGCCCACCAGGCTCCCCCGTCCCTCGGATTCTCCAGGCAAGAACACTGGAGTGGGTTGCCATTTCCTTCTCCAATGCATGAAAGTGAAAATGAAAGTGAACTTGCTCAGTCGTGTCCGACTCTTAGCGACCCCATGGACTGCAGCCTGCCAGGCTCCTCTGCCCATGGGATTCTCCAGGCAAGAGTACTGGAGTGGGGTGCCATTGCCTTCTCCATTACACCCATGAGGATCTTTAATTCCTCAAAAATGAAGTGGAAAGACAGTTCACTAGTGCCAATTTGAGACAGCATGCTGGAAGACCAAGCTCAAAGCAATCCATGAGAAAATAATAAATTGAATATGTTTCTCTCTACTGTTCATTTTTTAACATCACAAAAACTTTCACCTAAAGATAACCAAACATTTTTTATTGTAATCTTATTCTATGTTTACCCTATTCTGTTTAAAGGAAAGAGTAGATCAAGCACTGGAAAAGCTTCTCAACTGAGGCATATTTATTTCTTCATTGTACCCTTTCAACTCACCAGTCCTTAAGCATGAATCCAAGACCTTGACAAAATACAAGGAACATCTTTGCAGAGTTTCCATAATGCAGGATCCATATAGGTAATTCTTGCACAAGTAAGAAGAAAGCCACATGAATTTCAAGTGCTGGAAATGAAACGTCACACGTTTATTATCATCTCATTCTACATATGTTAATCATATTTAAACATCAATCACCTAATCGTGACAGAAATTGATTCTAATATGATAAAGGTACCCCTTAACTTAAATGATTGTTTCTGTGAATCACAGTTTGTGGTTGTGATGTTAAGTCTTATAGGACAAAGGGTCTATGGTGGTAGTTTGTCTTATCGCTATTTAGGAGCAGAATGTATTCAAATATAAACTTAATATATAAATTTAGCCATGAGGAAATTCAATAGAATATACCCCAGGACAAGATTGAAAACAATTTTTAATTAAGTCTGACTCTTGACTGAAGTCTGTTTTAATAATGCCTGATACAGGGCCGCAGATGGGGAGGCACTGCAGTTGAGCAAGATGGTGGTGCTGCACATGAGACTTTATAAATACTGGATGAGGAGGAGGAAGGCAATGTTGACATATTTATTGCTTTTGCCTTGAGAAACTAAAAACACATAAATTACTTGGAAAAAAATTAGGACAGCCTTTAAAAACATGACAGAAGTCCCAAAAAAAGCCAAAAAAAAAAAAAACAAAAATGGTAAATCTTACTGTATAAAACTAAACACTTCTTCATGGCCCAAAACAAGAGTTTGGAAGGTCCTCTGGCTATTAAGCATCAGGGTCTGGGATGGGTAGGAGGATGAGCATTTTTTGAGAAAGAGGCTGAGGGAATATATATAAAATCACATTTCCTTAAAGAACTTAGGAATTTTCTTTGAAATTTCATATTTTGAATTCTTGTAAAAGTTCTTTATTATGATGTCTTGCTTTTAGATACCTAATGCTAAGTCCTAAGGAGGTTTGTTGGAGGATGTTCCACCCCTCTCCAATACTTTGCTTTTTGTCCCACATAAAAAAAGTTCCCAAGTTCTCTTTGTTCTGTACTTGTATATGTATTGTGCAAAGTCATATTTGGAAGATGTATGTTTTGCATCTCCCTAATCAGTCCATCCTAAAGGAGATCGGTCCTGGTTTTTCATTGGAAGGACTGGTGCTGAAGCTGAAACTCCAATACTTTGGCCACCTCATGCAAAGAGTTGACTCATTGGAAAAGACTCTGATGCTGAGAGGGATTGGGGGCAGGAGGAGAAGGGGATGACAGAGGATGAGATGACTGGATGGCATCACCGACGCGATGGACATGAGTTTGGGTAAATTCCGGGAGTTGGTGATGGACGGGGAGGCCTGGTGTGCTGCGATTCAAGGGGTCACAAAGAGTTAGACATGACTGAGCGGCTGAACTGAACTGAAACATTTGCTTGATCACTTTATTTTGGCATGTGGCTGTATTGTTTACTTTTGAAAAACATGCATGTGTTTTCCTCTCTTTTTTCTTTAATTTGGTAAAACTGCTGTTAAGTCTAGCGAAGGCAGTGGCACTCCACTCCAGTACTCTTGCCTGGAAAATTCCATGGGCGGAGGAGCCTGGTGGGCTGCAGTCCATGGGGTCGCTGAGAGTTGGACATGACTCAGTGACTTCACTTTCACTTTTCACTTTTCACTGTCATGCGTTGGAGAAGGAAATGGCAACCCACCCCAGTGTTCTTGCCTGGAGAATCCCAGGGACCGGGGAGCCTGGAGGGCTGCCATCTATGGGGTCGCACAGAGTCGGACACGACTGAAGCGACTTAGCAGCAGCAGCAGCAGCTGTTAAGTCTTCTCAAAAAACCAGCTTTCATTTTTATTAAGCTTTCCTATTGTTTCTTTCATTACTTTTTCATTTATTTTTGCTCTGATCTTTATAATTTTTTTCTTTCTTCTAATTTTGGGTGGGAAGTCTTTTATTGTATTGCTGTGCTCCATATTTTAGTAACTTTCACTATCTTAATCCTAAAAATATTTTTATGTCCTTTAATTTTCTTGGCCCTTTCATGTTGAAAAGTTACACCAAGAAAGGAGATCTCAATTTTCCCCCTACTTTGCACAAATTTTCTGCACACAATTTTCAGAATATAGTGAAATAAGCAAATGTCTTTCAACTTTAAATTTTCTTTGTGATATATGCTGTTTTTGCTTTAAAAAAAAGTAGTCAATTGAAAAAGTGTGTAACTTGGATCCTAAGTACCTTATTATTCAAGCTTTTAAGAAAATTAGTATATTTCTTATGTATTCTTACCTTATTCTCACACTGAACAAGAGTAATCGTGTGTTCCTTAACATTTCTAATCCCCAGTCCACATTTAAATTTCCCAAACTTTCCCCAGTCCTCTGTACCAGGTGCTGTTTTTCCAGCTGCCATCTGACTGAGGGCAAACATTGTGCTGGATTGCAACGGTCAAATTTCATCCAAAACACCCAGAGGTTACCAAAGAATAGAGGTAAAAAGGCAGTCACTGACAAGTCCAAGCATCTGTGTGTGCTAAGTTGCTTCAGTAGTGTCTGTGTCTTTGGACCCTATGGACTCTAGCCCACCAGGCTCCTTTGTCCATGGCAAGAATACTGGAATGGGTTGCCATGCCCTTCTCCAGGGGATCTTCCCAATCCAGGGATTGAGCCCCGGTCTCTTGCGTCTCCTACAATGGCAAGTGATTTTTTTAAAGATTTATTCCCTGGTGACTCAGATGGTAGAGAATCTGTCTGCAGTGTAGGAGAAGATCTGGGTTCAATCCCTGAGTTAGGAAGATGCCCTGGAGGGGGAAATGGCAACCCACTCCAGCATTCTTGCCTGGAGAATCCCATGGACAAAGGAGCCTGGTGGGCTACAGTCCATGGGGTCACAAAGAATCCATAGGACTGAGAGACTAACACTTTCATTTAGTTTAACTGGAGGATAATTACTTTACAATGGGCTTTCCTGATGGCTCAGTTGTGCAGTGCAGTGCAGGAGACCCAGTTGGATTCCTAGGTAGGGAAGATCACTGGAGAAGGGATAGGATACCCACTCCAGTATTCTTGGGCTTCCCTTGTGGCTCAGCTGGTCAAAAATCTGCCTTCTATGCAGGAGACCTGGGTTCCATTCTTGGTTTGGGAAGATCCCCTGGAGAAGGGAAAGGCTACCTACTCCAGTATTCTGGTCTTGTATAATCCATGGGGTCACAAAGAGTCGGACAAGACTGAGGGACTTTCACTGTGATGGCTTCTTGGCAGGTGACTCTACCACTAGCCCCACCTTGGAAGCCAATTCCGAATGTTTAAAAGAGAGGAAATGCTGCCAGTCACTTCTAGGGGAGGGCGCGGAGGATAACGGGAAATGTAGTCTTGAGTCCAGATGATCATCGCTCCGCGCTCTGGGAATGGATCCTCCTGGCTCCTAAAGCAAACGTTCCTTCTCAGCCCTTCTTCCTTCTGACATCTGGGTTCTCGGGATGACCGTTTGGAAGTTTAAGCTTTACCCAGATGCAAAGCACGCAGGCCAGCGTGAGAGCGGTGAGGGGCTGAGCCTCAGGTTGTCTGCGGGACCAGTATGGAGGTGTGGACTTTTGCTGGTGTGGACCG
Source organism: Aepyceros melampus (assembly GCA_006408695.1). Lineage (NCBI taxonomy): Eukaryota > Metazoa > Chordata > Mammalia > Artiodactyla > Bovidae > Aepyceros > Aepyceros melampus. The sequence continues at coordinate 132,141 of SJXQ01006040.1, forward strand.
GAGTGGCGGTTCGGAACCTGGTGGTGGAACATGCCGCCTTCGGGCGCGCTCCAGCACCTGTGGTCTCTGCGGGAAAGTGGGGCTGAACCGGATCGGAGCAAGCGCTGTTTGGATTGGTGCTCTCGGGGATCCTGTTCCTGATCCTGCCTGCAGCCCCAGCGGGAAAAAACGCCTGCCTACCAAGTGAGAGGAGAAAGCGCGTTTGTATTCCGTTGACAAAAAAATATGCGAGAGAGAGCTGTGAAAATTAATAAAAAGGAATCTTTATTTACAATGGAATCGGGAAGCCTGAAGGAAGAACTCTCACTCAAGTACCACTCATTTTTAACCTGCGTAACCAGCACAATAAGGGAGATAAGTTATTTTGATTAGGGAGCACAGTTCCCACATAGAAATTTCATCTTGTGCTTTTAAGAAAAGGGAGGAAAATTTCTCCTTGCCCACAACAGTCCCAGCCAATAAGTCTGATTTCTAGGTCTCCTTTAATGAACTCGTGTAAAACAATCTTCCTAATTTCCTTCTAAAAGCTTAAAAAAGCTGACCTCTCTTTTGCGCTCCAGGCTTTCCTATACTTTTAAAGCTTGCATGCCACAAGCTGTAGTTCCTCTGCCATTCCTAAATAAACCCATTTTGTTGGTAAAATAACTAGCTGTTTTATTTATAGGTTGACAGTGCAGGCAGTGGGTGTGCAGTGGAAGCCACACTCCACAAAGACACAGCAAACTCCAATTCTGTCACCTGTAACTGGTGGTAAGAAAAGTAACCTGGATACGAGGTCACTTGTCTGAAAATGAGGACATGAATAACGACTACTAAATGGCATTCCTCTGAGAGTTAGGTAACTGTTTAGCCAAGTGCCAGGTGAAGATACCAGCACACCCTTTGTTCCTGTGAGCAATCTCAGTTCCAGGTTGGTGAGACGAGAGCCTAAGGGGGCCAATGATTTGGCCACAACGCTAGTCCCTTTTACTTGCTTTCTATGGATTTTCTAACTCAATGGGTAAAACATTACTATGATAGTGGATAAAAATGGAGCCTGAGTCTGTTTTCTACTATTATAATTTTAACTAAAGAACAGTGCTTTATCCTTTTGTATGCTTTAATCATCTGTTAGTTTTTCTATTTTTTTAACTGATAGAAAAAAATTATAAATGTATAGATTTATGTACCTATAATCACTCTAGTAACTTGTATGGAAAGTTTCTGTTGGTTCTACACAATTATTCCTCTTTTTTTTTTTTTTCTTCCAACAGCCAAAGGGTCTTATTCCTGTCAGAAACCTGCTTCCCATCTGGGGTGATGAGATTTTGTGAAAGTGAATCTGGCAGCTGCAAGGTAGGACAGATCTCTTAACCTTAATAGTCTTTCTTTCCACCCAGCTGATTCTTCACAATTTCCCAAGAAGGACACTATACAAACACAGGTTAGCTTTTTATTCATTCTCCACTTTGTGTTTGATGGATTTTAAAGTTTATAAGGAGTCTATACATTGAGAAAAGTAGAAATAGATATACATCAAGTTAAGCTTTAGGAAAAACATACAGTATTTTATTATTAATTCTGATTTTTACTGTTAGGATGTTAGTAAGCATCGTTTAAGTATAAATAGAGTATCTCCTATTATAGTTTACTAAAGTGTTATTTTAGTGATGCATATGCAATAGTATGTTCTAGTTGTCCCAAATGTGAAACCAGAATTTCAAGGTCTGAAGGTGAGCTTGGATTTTGTGCTGACAGTGTACATTAAAACTGTGATTTGAGGCAGGGATCCTCACAGGAAGTGAATAGTGGGAAGGCAAGTGAAGCTTCATCTGTATTTATAGTCACTCCCCATTGCTTGTGTTACCACCTGAGCTTCCTGTCAGACCAGTGGTGGCATTAGATTCTCATAGGAGGTTGAACCCTACTGTGAACTGTGTACATGAGGGATCTAGGTTGTTCACTCCTTATGAGAATAAAATGCCTGATGATCTGAGGTGGAGCTCAGGTGGCAATGCTAGTGCTGGGGAGCAGCTGCAAACACAGATTATTGTTAGCAGAGAGAATTGATTGCACAGGGACCATAATAAATGAGCTGCTTGTAGACTCGTATCAAAACCCTATCAGTGAGTGGCAAGTGATAAGCTGTAGCTGATGGCAGGCTTTAAGTCAGAATCTGACACATTTTTGTTCATGCATGGCCCATCCATTATTTTATTTACCACTTCTGTCTGTGTGTCTTTCCCACACTGTACAGTTACAGTTTTTGGTAAGCCCAGAAACTAACTCTAGCCAAAATGAGTAAAAAACAAACATCACTGGGGAGCTTCTTTCAAAGGGGGAAGACCCAATGATGAGACAGCAGAAGACTCTAAGACAACCAACAAAAAGAAAGCTGCATTTAAAAGAAAATACCAAGAGTCCTACGGGTTAAAATTAATTATGAGTTCACTGCAACAGATGATTAGATGATTCACATTCTCCAAGACTGCTTTGTTTTAATATAATTGTCTTGACCGGCTATACAGTGAAGTCATGAAACCTTCAAAACTGCTTCCCCACATGGAAACCAAGCACCTGGATTAAAAGACAAGACTTTGGAGTTTTTCAAAAGGAAAAAAAGTGTGAACACAAAGAACAGAAGCACTTATTGAAGGCCACTACTTCATCAAATGTGTCTGAACTGAGAGCATCATTCTTGGTGACTAACCACATCACTAAAGCTAAGAAGCCCTTTACTCTTGGCAAAGAGCTGATCCTGCCTGCTGCTAAAGACATTTGTTGTGAACTTTTAGGAGAGGCTGCAGTTCAAATGGTGGCACATATTTCTCTTTCGGCTGGTACCATAACTAGATGAATTGATGAAATAGCATAGGATGTTGAGGCACAAATGTTAGAAAGGATTAATGAGTCACGATGGTACACAATCCAGGTTGACAAGTCTACCAGTGTTGCTAACAAGGCAACAGTGCTTGTTTTTGTGCAATATAGTTTCCAGGAGGATGTGACTGAGGATATGTTATGTGCACTTTTGTTGCCAACCAACACCACAGCTGCAGAACTGTTCAAGTCACTGAATCATTACTCATCAGGAAAACTGAATTGGTCATTTTGTGTTAATCTGTGCACAAACAGAGCAGCTGCCATGACTGAATGGCAGTCACCACTTGAGTGGTGAACCTTTCTGGTTTCACCACTTGAGTCAAAAAGATCGCTTCTGAATGTGAATCTATACACTGTGTCATCCATACAGAAATGCTGGCTAGCCAAAGAATGTCACCTGAACTTAGCAACATTTTGCATATGTGACTAAAATTGTCGACCACATTGAAGTACATGCCCCTAACTTACATCTGTTTGTGCAGCTCTATAAGGAGATGGACACAGAACACACACATCTTCTCTTGAGATGGCTTTCCAGAGGCAGATCACTGGCCAGGGTTTTTTAATTACAAGAGCCATTCCAGAGATTTCTTTTAGAAAAACAGTCACCACTGGCAGCACATTTCAGTGACACAGAATGGGTCGCAAACTTGCTCACTTGTGTGACATATTCAACCTGCTCAGTGAACTCAATCTGTCACATCAGGGAGAATGACAACTGTGTTCAAGTTGGCAAAGTGGCTCCATTAAAAGCAAAACTGGAATTATGGGGGAAATGAGTGTACATTAGGATTTTTTTGAACATGTTTCAAACATTAGCAGAGATTTTTGAAAGAAACTTAGCAAGGACCTTCTTTCTCCCAGCTCATTCATAATCACCTATTTCAGCTTTCAAATCAGCTTGAGCATTACTTCTCAACCACAAAAGACCCCTAAACTGGAAAGGGATGAATCCATAACCCATATGTGGATAAGCCAGGTGAATCAACTTTGTCTATGCTAGAAGAGGATCAACTGCTTGAGATTTCAAGTGGAAGGGGCTGTAAAAGTATGTCTGTTCAGTTCAGTTCAGTTAAGTGGCTCAGTCATGTTTGACTCTTTGCGACCCCATGAATTGGAGGACGCCAGGCCTCCCTGTCCATCACCATCTCCCGGAGTTCACTCAAACGTACATCCATTGAGTCGGTGATGCCATCCAGCCATCTCATTCTCTGTCATCTCCTTCTCCTCCTGCCCCCAATCCTTCCCGGAGTCTTTTCCAATGAGTCAACTCTTCACATCAGGTGGCCAAAGTACTGGAATATCAGCTTCAGAATCACTCCTTCCAAAGAACACCCATGGCTGATCTCCTTTAGAATGGACTGGTTGAATCTCCGTGCAATCCAAGGGACTCTCAAGAGCCTTCTCCAAGACCACAGTTTAAAAGCATCAATTCTTCGGCACTCAGTTTTCTTCACAGTCCAACTCTCACATCCATTCATGACCACTGGAAAAACTATACCCTTGACTAGACAGACCTTTGTAGGCAATGTAATTTCTCTGCTTTTGAATATGCAATCTAGGTTGGTCATAACCGTTCTTCCAAGGAATAAGCGTCTGTTAATTTCATGGCTGCAATCACCATCTGCAGTGATTTTGGAGCCCCAAAAAATAAAGTCTGACACTGTTTACACTGTTTCCCCATCTATTTCCCATGAAGTGATGGGACCAGATGCCATGATCTTCATTTTCTGAATGTTGAGCTTTAAGTCAACTTTTTCACTCTCCTCTTTCACTTTCATCAAGAGGATTTTTAGCTCCTCTTCACTTTCTGCCATAAGGGTAGTGTCATCTGCATATCTGAGGTTATTGATATTTCTCCTGGCAATCTTGATTCCAGCTTGTGCTTCTTCCAGCCAGCGTTTCTCATGGTGGACTCTGCATATAAGTTAAATAAGCAGGGTGACAATATACGCCTTGAAGTACTCCTTTTCCTATTTGGAACCAGTCTGTTGTTCCATGTCCAGTTCGAACTGTTGCTTCCTGACCTGCATACAGATTTC
>SJXQ01006040.1:137324-200559 GCA_006408695.1 Aepyceros melampus
ACAGTCAAAGGCTTTGGCATAGTCAATGAAGCAGAAATAGATGTTTTTCTGGAGCTCTCTTGCTTTTTCCATGATCCAACGGATGTTGGCAATTTGATCTCTGGTTCCTCTGCCTTTTCTAAAACCGGCTTGAACATCTGGAAGTTCATGGTTCACGTATTGCTGAAGTCTGGCTTGGAGAATTTTGAGCATTACTAGCATGTGAGATGAGTGCAATTGTGTGGTAGTTTGAGCATTCTTTGGCATTGCCTTTCTTTGGGATTGGAGTGAAAGCTGACCTTTTCCAGTCCTGTGGCCATTGCTGAGTTTTCCAAATTCGCTGGCATATTGAGTGCAGCACTTTCACAGCATCATCTTTCAGGATTTGAAATAGCTCAACTGTCATTCCATCACCTTCACTAGCTTTGTTTGTAGTGATGCTTTCTAAGGCCCACTTGACTTCACATTCCAGGATGTCTGGCTCTAGGTGAGTGATCATACCATTGTGATTTTCTTGGTCATGAAGATCTTTTTTGTACAGTTCTTCTGTGTATTCTTGCCACTTCTTTTTAATATCTTCTGTTTCTGTTAGGTCCAGACCATTTCTGTCCTTATCGAGCCCATCTTTGCATGAAATGTTCCCTGGGTATCTCTAATTTTCTTGAAGAGATCTCTAGTCTTTCCCATTCTGTTCTTTTCCTCTATTTCTTTGCCTTGATCACTGAGGAAGGCTTTCTTATCTCTTCTTGCTATTCTTTGGAACTCTGCATTCAGATGCTTATATCTTTCCTTTCCACTTCTCTTCTTTTCACAGCTATTTGTAAGGCCTTCGCAGACAGCCATTTTGCTTTTTTGTATTTCTTTTCCATGGGGATGGTCTTGATCCCTGTCTCCTGTACAATGTTATGAACCTATGTCACGACCATAGTTCATCAGGCACTCTATCTATCAGATCTAGTCCCTTAAATCTACTTCTCACTTCCACTGTATAATCATAAGGGATTTGATTTAGGTCATGCCTATATCTGAGACAACTTCAAATCTACATTCATTCTGGATAAAGTCAAGGCAGAATATTCTGAAATTGCCATAAAAGCACTGAAAAGCCGGCTCCCATTTCCAACATCCTGTCTTTGTGAAGCAGGTTTTCTGTGGTGACAGCAAGCAAAAAAAGATTACAGAGTAGACTGGACATAAGGAACAAACTTCTGGTGTCATTGTCACCCATTACCCCTAAATGGGACAGATAGTTGCAAGAAAACAAGTTCAGGACTCCCACTGATTCTGCATTATGGTGAGTTTTATAATTCTTTCATTATATACCACAATGTAATAATAGAAATAAAGTGCACAGTGAATGTAATATTCTTGAATCATCTCAAAACTATTTCCCTCACCTCAGTCCATGGAAAACTGTCTTCCATGAAACTCGTCCCTGGTGCCAAAATAGATTGGGGACCTCTGAGACATATACCCAACGTTTTGGGCCTTCTCCTTATGCATATTCCCCTAAATGGGACAGATAGTTGCAAGAAAACAAGTTCAGGACTCCCACTGATTCTGCATTATGGTGAGTTTTATAATTCTTTCATTATATACCACAATGTAATAATAGAAATAAAGTGCACAGTGAATGTAATATTCTTGAATCATCTCAAAACTATTTCCCTCACCTCAGTCCATGGAAAACTGTCTTCCATGAAACTCGTCCCTGGTGCCAAAATAGATTGGGGACCTCTGAGACATATACCCAACGTTTTGGGCCTTCTCCTTATGCATATCCTGTCATTCTAAAAAATTGAGGGGAAGGGACAATTAGTATATTCATATAGCTCTAACATATATAGTGAGAGATTCTGTTCCTGCTAGAATCCCCATTCCTATCTACCTGTATCCTCTGCAATTTTCACTGTCAGTTTATCATACCCTTCAATTTTTATTTATGAAGAATCAATTAAATATAAATTTATTTTCTCCCCATTCTTTGCAACACTTAAATATACTATATATTATTACTGTAAACTTTGTATTTTCTTTTCCATAAATATAACCCGGACACTTTGTATTGATATTCAGTGAGCATCATTTTTTTAAATAGCTTTATAGCAAGACATCATCTAAAGGCACTATAGGTTACTTAATCAGCCTTGTACTGAAAGACATTTGAGTTGTTTATAATTTTATATATTCCAGTGAGTGAAACAGGCTTCCCTGGTGGCTCAGAGGTTAAAGCGTCTGCCTCCAATGTGGGAGACCCAGGTTCGATCCCTGGGTCGGGAAGACCCTCTGGAGAAGGAAATGGCAATCCACTCCAGTATTCTTGCCTGGAGAATCCCATGGACAGAGAAGCCTAGTAGGTTACAGTCCACGGGATCGCAAAGAGTCGGACACGACTGAGTGACTTCACCTCACCTCAGTGAGTGAAACTACTGGTTAAAACTTGTCAGAGGTTAACTTTTCATTTTGTTAAATATTATATAATTGTCCTCCATAGTGTTTATTATATTTGTATTACTGCATGCAAAGTGTTTATTCATAATTGAGATATTAATCACCTAATATGTTCCATGCACTGTTGTAGTTACTGGGTAAAACACAAACAGTAGACAAAAATCTCTTCCTTCATGTTGTTTATATTCAGGTGATAGGAGATAAACAATACGCTTAAAAGACTTAATGCTATTTGATAATTGATTTAGAAGAAATAAAACTAAAAAGGTATTGGGAAAGACCAAATTTAATTTTAAATAAGAACATCATATAGGCTTCCCTGAGAAGACACTTGAAAGTTGTCAAAAATACTTTGACAGTTGTGAGGGAAGACTTTCAGGCATCCAGAGAATACTTCAAGCTGAGGAAACTGCAGTTCAAGTACTGTGAGGCAGGCTGGTGCCAGAGGTGACCTACAAACAGCAGGAACAAGCAGGCCAGCCTGGCTGGGGAATAGTTGAAAAGTTAAGGAGCACAGATGGTGTGGGGCATTGAAGGCCATCACAGTTCTCACTTTGCATAATACTTTGGAGATTCACCCATGTTGTTGCATCATTTTTCCAGTGAGTAGACTTATCTATTAACTAGTTAATGGACATTTGTGTTGTTCCCAGCTTATTGCTATAAACTTCCCTCTCAGAACGGCTATAGTAGCTCACATAAGGTTTGGTAAGTTCTGCTCTATTTTTTAATCTCAAATATTTTTTGATTTTTTTTTGATATTTTAGTTGACACATTGGTTATTCAAAGTGTGGTGTTTAATATTTAAAATTGTAGATTTTCCAGCTTTCAAGTTACTGATTTCTAATTTTATACCACTGCAGTCAGAAAATAATTACTTGTTACTGAGTGAGTGAGTGAGTGAAGTCTCTCAGTCGTGTCTGACTCTTTGCGGCCCCATGGACTGTAGCAGCCTACCACACTCCTCTGTCCATGGGATTTTCCAGGCAAGAGTACTGGAGTGGGTTGCCATTTCCTTCTCCAGTTGTTACTGATACTGATCCAAACATGGATCCACTTGCATGATGCCAATCTGCAAGTGTGGCACATGGGAGTGTGGTAGAGGAATGTACACTGTTCATTGCATGATACCCAGTGTGAAGCCAAGCAAAAATGGGCAGCTCATCGTCAAAAGAGATTCAGCTCTACCAAGCCTGGAATGAGCCTGAGTTGTTTTGCTAATTATATATCTGCATGGCAGTGAAATCTGAACAAGTAGTGAGAACTACTAATTCATAGTGTTGCTTTGGGTCCATGCAATGTTGTACCAAATCATAAACATAACATATTGAAAACAATAGATAATTGCACTTGGTTTTTGTGAGACCCCTGAAGGCCTCTGCTATTGAGGCTCTAGTTGTAGCAGTAAAATGCCTCAGTGATTAGCAAAGTATTAAAATAATGCATCTCAGCCAAACTTCCACTTGCAGCTCCCTGATTTCAAAGGGTCTTGGCACATGTTGGTGGTTTATGATCTAAGACAAAGTATATCTCTCACAGCATTTACAGAGGTACCATAATTACAGCCCAAATTTGGCCTCTACAGATGCCTTGCTATAACAGAGCTTTCAATGGTATTCATATCATTATTTAGATGTGTTACTATATTATATACTTTTCTTTCAATAAACTGTAGATTTGTGAGTAGTCATTGTGAGCTCTGTGTAATTTCTTTAGAATTTGAACCCATGTTACACAACACATTTAGTGTAGCTACCTGTCAAACACACACACACACACACACACACACACACACACACACACACTGCATGGAAAAGAAAAAGATCAGTCTCTTAAATATAATGATAAATTTAACCTCTCTGTGTGCATATGGTTGCTGTCATGTCCAACTCTTTGTGACCCTATGGACTCTAGCCCACCAGGCTCCTTTCCATGGGATTCTCCAGGTGGCAAGAATACTGGAGTGGACTGACATGCCCTTCTCCAGGGGACCTTCCTGACACAGGGATTGAAACCACATCTCTTATGTCTCCTGCATTAGCGGGTGGGTTATTTACCACTAGTGCCACCTGAGAAGCCCTTACCCTCTCTGCTACTCTTCACTTTTATCTTGTAGATACAAGTATTCATCTCATCTGACCTTACTACAGCCTGAAAAACTCTTTTTTCTTGCAGTTTTAAGTAGCAAGAGTTTCATTAAATAAAGCCAAAGGACAGACTTGAGAAAGGATGAGTGGGTTGTATGGAAACCAGCAGCATTCTGGTTTTCATTTTTATATGGCATATCTGCTGTAACAAAATCTCTCAGTTGTAATTTTTCTAACCTCATTTTTGCAGTACAGTCCCTTGATGTAGAATTCTGGGTTAACTTTTTTGTGATGTGAAAGATGTCATCCACCAGGTTGTTTCCAATGTATAATAAGGTCTCTATATTCCCTCCAGAAGCTTTATTAAAAAAATAATCTGTTGTAATTTATTATGCCAACTCAGCCTATTGATACCTTCCTTTGTTTCCTGCCAAGAATGCCTGGGCAAGTACATTTAATGTGTTACAAAGTGAACTCCACAGACCTCTCCCACCATCAGCACTGGGGATGATGTTATGACTGCGCCAGCCCTTTTGATTTTAATTATGATTATAGGACACAACACAGCAAGAAACCATCAGGCAACTTTGAAGAACAAGGTTTTTTACACACAGGTCCTTGCAAGTATGTGGCACATGGGGGCCACTCTGAGTTGTGTGGAGAATGGGAGGAAGGGCACCCATGGGGATCTCTGTTAAATAAAATTAGGAGGGTGTGGTGTCAATAGTTTCATGGGTTCACAATTTTATGGTGAATATAAATCATAGGAGTTGGAATTAAGGCATGGGAAAGTGCTTCAGCACTGCATAGGGTGGATTGTAGTATAAGTGCCTACACAAAGTTTCTGATTGCCCTGGCATCAATTTTAAAGACATACATTTCAAAGGTATTGCCAGTGGTGTGACAGAGCTATTAGCAAAACTACTAATGGAGGAAACAGACTGCACTGCCCATAAAATTTTCCTTTTAGAAAGTACTGGATGGGTACTTCACTAGTGGTTCAGTGGCCAGGACCCCATTCCCCCAAAGCAGGGGGCCCAGGTTCGATTACTGGTTGGGGAATTAGATATCAGATACTGCACCCTATGATGCCAAGGTATCAGATTTAATGGTGAGAACATTAACAGCCTTAGTAGCAAATAAGCTAAGTCAGGGGTTCAGTTCAGTTCAGTCACTCAGTCGTGTCCGACTCTTTGCGACCTCATGAATCGCAGCACGCCAGGCCTCCCTGTACATCACCATCTCCCGGAGTTCACTCAGACTCCCGTCCATCGAGTCCGTGATGCCATCCAGCCATCTCATCCTCTGTCATCCCCTTCTCCTCCTGCCCCCAGTCCCTCCCAGCATCAGAGTCTTTTCCAATGAGTCAACTCTTCGCATGAGGTGGCCAAAGTACTGGAGCTTCAGCTTTAGCATCATTCCTTCCAAAGAAATCCCAGGGCTGATCTCCTTCAGAATGGACTGGTTGGATCTCCTTGCAGTCCAAGGGACTCTCAAGTCTTCTCCAACACCACAGTTCAAAAGCATCAATTCTTCTGTGCTCAGCTTTCTTCACAGTCCAATTCTCACATCCATACATGAATACTGGAAAAACCATAGTCTTGACTAGATGGACCTTAGTCGGCAAAGTAATATCTCTGCTTTTGAATATGCTATCTAAGTTGGTCATAACTTTTCTTCCAAGGAGTAAGCATCTTTTAATTTCATGGCTGCAGTCACCATCTGCAGTGATTTTGGAGCCCAGAAAAATAAAGTCTGACACTGTTTCCACTGTTTCCCCATCTATTTCCCATGAAGTGATGGGACCAGATGCCATGATCTTCATTTTCTGAATGTTGAACTTTAAGCCAGCTTTTTCACTCTCCTCTTTCACTTTCAACAAGAGGCTTTTTAGCTCCTCTTCACTTTCTGCCATAAGGGTGGTGTTATCTGCATATCTGAGGTTATTGATATTTCTCCCAGCAATCTTGATTCCAGCTGGTGTTTCTTCCAGTCCAGCATTTCTCATGATGTACTCTGCATAGAAGTTAAATAAGCAGAGTGACAATATACAGCCTTGACGTACTCCTTTTCCTATTTGGAACCAGTCTGTTGTTCCATGTCCAGTTCGAACTGTTGCTTCCTGACCTGCATACAGATTTCTCAAGAGGCAGGTTAGGTGGTCTGGTATTCCCATCTCTTTCAGAATTTTCCACAGTTTATTGTGAAAGTATGCAACTGATTTCAATTATGATAACAAATCTGATAATTATACAAACAGTTGTCAGAAATCCAAACTCAAAAGGTACAGCCATGAAAATGCATCATTACTCTTGGAGGCCTAGGGAATCTTTTGAAAGCTGGGATAAAATTATGGAATATTTTATTGTTTTGGACCATGTAAGTCTGAACTTGTCTTGAACTAGTGATGAACATGCAACAAGTGATCCCAAGGAGGGCACAAACTGCTTTTCCTTGGCCAGAAGACAATCTAGGGCTGGGCGGTTGTCTGAAACCACTGGAGCAAGAAACACATGGGACTGTTGCACAAAGGAGAGGGTTTCATGGAAACTTTGTGTATGTTTGGTTAAGACTGACAAAGTTGTATGTTGGCCCCAACTACCCAATTTTAAGTGAACAGGGCCAGTACTCTTATGCCCAGTTCAGTCAGAGTAGAATGCCAAAACCCAAGACTGAAATGATAATGGCTTTTTGTCAGTGTTAGACAAGCAGGTCAGGAAACAGGTGCTTTGTGTCCCAAAGTTCACATCTCCAGAGGCAGGAAGAGGGATATAAAGGGGCACTTGGTAGGTAGACCAGGGCAAGTGAATCAGAAGCCTGAGGTAGAGTCATGGACTGTGTGAGATTCTCGCACTGTGGGCTTACAGTGCAATCCAAAGGTGACCATTCTTTTTTTTTTTTTTTTTACTTTATTTTATTTCACAATACTGTATTGGTTTTGCCATACATCAACATGACTCCGCCACGGGTGTACACCTGTTCCCAATCCTGAACCCCTCTCCCACCTCCCTCCCCATCCCATCTCTCTGGGTCATCCCAGTGCACCAGCCCCAAGCATCCTGTATCCTGCATCAAACCTAGACTGCCAATTCGTTTCTTATATGATATTATACATGTTTCAATGCCATTCTCCCAAATCATCCCATCCTCTCCTCTCACAGAGTCCAAAAGACTGTTCTATACATTTGTGTCTCTCTTGCTATCTCGAATACAGGGTTATTATTACCATCTTTCTAAATTCCATATATTTGTGTTAGTATACTGTATTGGTGTTTTTCTTTCTGGCTTATTTCACTCTGTATAATCGGCTCCAGTTTCATCCACCTCATTAGAACTGATTCAAATGTGTTCTTTTTAATGGCTGGTAATACTCCATTGTGTATATGTACCACTGCTTTCTTATCCATTCATCTGCTGATGGACATCTAGGTTGCTTCCATGTCCTGGCTATTGTAAACAGTGCTGAGATGAACATTGGGGTACACGTGTCTCTTTCAGTTCTGGTTTCCTTGGTGTATATGCCCAGCAGTGGGATTGCTGGGTCATAGGCAGTTCTATTTCCAGTTTTTTAAGGAATCTCCACACTGTTCTCCATAGTGGCTGTACTAGCTTGCATTCCCACCAACAGTGTAAGAGGGTTCCCTTTTCTCCACATAAAAGTGACAATTCTTACTGTAAAGTATTCACTGGGCCTTCAGTGAAACCAGGATTTCATGTCTGTCTGTGCTGAGTTTCAGTGGCATGGTTAAAGGGGTACATGACCAAGATTTGTGTCTGGGCAAAGACCTACCAAGGAGGTTTGAAGGTTAACCTCAAAAGGATCCATTAAGAAATACTGGAGTAGAAAATGGGTGCAGCATGTAACTGAAGGGTGGCCAGGTAAAAGACATCATTTGTTAACTGGAGTTGACTGAAATTGAATATGTCAGCAAGGTAACCATTTAAGGTAGAGTATCAGTTCAATTCAGTTCAGTTCAGTCACTCAGTCATGTCCCAACTCTTTGCAATCCCGACTGCAGCACACCAGGCTTCCCTGTCGAACACCAGCTCCCAAAGCTTACTCAAACTCATGTCCATCGAGTCAGTGATGCCATCCAACCATCTCTTCCTCTGCTGTCCCCTTCTCCTTCCGCCTTCAATCTTTCCCAGCATCAGGGTCTTTTCCAATGAGTCAGTTCTTCGCATCAGGTGGCCAAAGTATCGGAGTTTCAACTTCAGCATCAGTCCTTCCAATGAATATTTAGGACTGATTTCCTTTAGGATGGACTGGTTGGATCTCCTTGCAGTCCAAGGGACTCTCAAGAATCTTCTCCAACACCATAGTTCAAAAGCATCAATTCTTCAGCGCTCAGTTTTCTTAAAAGTCCAACTCTCACATCCATACAGTAAAGTATAAGAGACTGTATGAGATTGAAAAGTCAAACAACAAGCCTAGCAATTTATGACTTCAAAGTATGGGCAGCCCGCTTAGCTACTGGGTATAAACACTGGTAGTATTTGCAAATCATCTTGCCAGTGATGTGGAAAGTGTAGGGGAAGTGTAGTGGATGAGGTTGTGAGTATAAGCAGCAGTCCTGGTAGGGAATGGTGGTGGCCAGCAGGCATCGTGGTTGGAAATTCTCATGTAACCACAGTAAACTGTAAGGTCATGGGAAGCAGGTGAAAGCAGGGAGTCTGAATAAGTAGAACTTCTTGGCAGGAAAGCTATCTGCTTCTGACAAGAGAGTGTAAGTGCAGTCGGACAGGCATATTCATATTAGGTAAGCTGTGCTATCAAGCCATGCCCAGAAAGTTTCTACATGGGTTTTAAGTTTATGAAGGAGTTACTGAATCTCCTCAGGAGCTTCAGAAGGCAGTTGCACAAGATGTCCACAATACTTAGAGTCGTTCATTAATTTTTTTGCAACACTGTATTATGGATTAGAGCCATTTCTTTGTCAAAGGGCCCAGCAGTAAGGCCAGGTAAGAACCACAGGGCTGAATATGTATGAAAATAGCCAATATGCAACAAGTTTGTACTGTGTTGTGCTGAGTCGGTCATGTCCGACTTTTTGTGACCCCATGGACTGTAGCCTCCCAGGCTCCTCTGTCCATGGAATTTTCCTGGCAAGAATAGTGGAGTGTGTTGTCATTTCCTACTCCTGGGGCTCTTTCCCACACAGTAAACTCACCAAGTTTATTGCACACAATACAGGTTAATCACAGCAGTGAACATTCAAAGGAGATAATGAACCACACCAAGGAGAAGTTGAAGAAAGAAATGTTTCAGCACCAGCAGCAGTCTCTGGTCGAGTAATGAGTCTATAGAGACAAGCAGGAGTGGGAAGTCACCTATTGCACCCATACTTACTCTAGAAGCATCAGTCTGAACAGCTGTGAGTATGGTAGAGAGGGGTCATCTAGCAAAGACCTTCAAGTTGCTGAGTTGAATGGTCTCATTTGAAGGAGTCTGCCAGCAGAGCATAATGGTTACACCCCAGAGGGTCACCACATCTCTTATTAGCTGCTCCTTTTGCCCTACTGAAGTCTTTTCTTGGATCTGATCAAACAAATTCCCTATCTAAAAAAAAAATTTTTTTTAATTCCAGTATAGTTGATTTATAATGTTGTGTTATTTTCTGGTGCACAGCAGTAATTCAATTATATAAACACACACACACACATATATACACAAATACACATAAATACAACAAGAGAAAGAAAAACAAAACCCAAAGTCAGCATAAGGGGGAAAAAAATCATAAAGATCAGAGCAGAAATAAATGAAATAGAAACAAGAAACAGCAAAGATCAATAAAATTGAAAGCTGATCTTTTGAGAAGATAAAATTGACAAACCTTTAGCTGAAGTCATTAAGCAAAATAAAGGGGGGATTCAAATCAATAAATAAAATTAGAGACCAAAAAGGAAAAATTACAACTGACATCCCAGACATACAGAAGATCCTAAGAGACTACTAATACAAGCAACTATATGTGAATAAAATGGACAACCTGTAAGAAATGGAGAAATAATTGGAAAGATTCAACCTTCCAAGACTAAACCAGGAAGATATTAACAGACCAGGAACAAATAATGAAATAGAAACTGTAATCTTCCAAGAAACAGAAGTCCAGTGAAAATGGCATCACAGGTGATTTCTACTGAACATTTAGACAAAAGTTAACACCTATCCTGATCAAACTCTTTCAAAAAGTTGCAGAGGGAGGAACACTACTAAACTTCTTCTACAAGGGCACCATCACCCTGATACAAAAATCAGACAAAAAAAATTTGTTACAGACCAATATCACTGATAAACACAGACACAAAATCCTCAACAAAGTACTATCAAAGAGAATCGAACAACAGATTAAAAGAATCATACACCATGATAAAGTGGGATTTATTCCAGGAATGTAAGCCTTTTTCAACACAGGCAAATCAATCATGTGATATATCATTTTAACAAATTAAAACCATATAATCATCTCAATAGATTCAGAAAAAGCTTTTGACAAAATTTAACACCAATTTATGACAAAAACCTTCCAGAAGATGGACAGAGGGACAGAGAGGGAACTTACCTCAACATAATAAAGGTCATATATCACTAATCCATAGCAACCATAATTCTCAATAGTGAAAACCTGAAAGCATTCCCTCTGAGATCAGTAATAGGACAAGGATGTCCCCTCTCATCATTATTATTCAACATAAGTTTTTGAAGTCCTAGCCATGACAATCAGAAAAGGAAAAAAAAAAAAAAAGGAATGCAAAGTCAAAAAGAAGTAAAACCATTACTGTCTGCAGATGACACAATCCTATGCATAGAAATTCCTAAAGACACCACCAGACAACTCCTAAAGCTAATCAATGAATCTGGTAAAGCTATGGGATACAAATTAATGCACGGAAATCTCCTGCATTCCTATACACTAAAAACTAAAGTGCAGAAAGATAAATTGACTACATGACTCAAAGAAATCTACAGATTCAAATGCAATCCCTATCAAACTACAAATGGCATTCTTCATAACATTGAATTTTACAAAGAATTTTACAATTTGTGTAGAAAAACAAGACCCCAAATAGCCAAAGCAATTTTGTGAAAGAAAAACAGCTGAAGAAATCAAGCTCCCCAACTTCAGGTGATAATGCAAAGCTACAGTAATAATGACAGTGTGGTACTGGCACAGAAATAGTACTATTGATCAATCGTATAGGACAGAAAGTCCAGAGAAAAACCCAGCCATCTATGGTCAACTATCTATGACAAAGGAGGAAATAACATGAAATGGAGAAATGACATCCTCTTTCCATTAAGTGGCACTGGGAAAACTAGACAGCTGCATGTTAAAGAATGAAATTAGAACACTATCTAACATGATACACAACAATAAACTCAAAATTAATTAAAGATGTAAATGTTAAAGACCAGATAGTATAAAACATTATAGAGGAAAAGATAGGAAAATACTCTGACATAAATTGTAGCAAGATCTCTTTTGACCACCTCCTAAAATAATGAAAATAGAAACAAAGAAATGAGACCCAATTATAAATAAAGGCTTTTGCACAGCAAAGGAAACCATAAATAAGATGAAAAGACAACCCTCAGAAGGGGGAAAATATTTCCAAATAAAGAAATGGACAAAAAGTTAATCTCCAAAATACAAAAGCAGTTCATGAAGCTCAATATCAAAAACAAAACAATCCAATCTAAAAATGAGCAGAAGACAGGAAATAAATAGACATTACTCCCAAGAAGCGATACAGATGATGAAGAGGCACAAAAAAAGATGTTTATCATCACTAATAATTAGAGAAATGTTAAACCTACAATAAGGTGTCATCTCTCACCTGTCAGAATGTCCACCATTAAAAAATCCACAAATAGTAAATGCTGGAGATGGTATAGAGAAAAGGAAACACTCTTGCACTGTTGGTGGGAACATAAACTGATACAGCCACTATGGAAAAGTGTATGAAGATTCTTTCGAAAACCAGTAATAAAACTACCATATGACCCAGCATTTCCACTAGTGGGCATATACCTGAGAGAACCATAACTCAAAAAGATGCAGGTACCCCAATGTTCAAGGAAGCAATATTTACAATAGCCAGGATGGAAATAATTGAGTGTCCAACAGATTAGCAGATAAAGATGTGGTACATATATACAATGTAATATTTCCAGCCATAAAAGGGAATGAAACTGAGTCATCTGTACACATGTGGACAGATCTGGACTCTTTGTAGAGTGAAGTAGGTCAGAAAAAGAAAAACAAATATTAACCCAGGTACATGGAATCTTAAAAACGGCCTTTTGGACACTGTAGGAGAGGGAGAGGGTGGGATGGGTTGGCAGAGTGACAGTGTAACATGTATGATATCATAAGTGAAATGAATCGCCAGTCCAGGTTTGATGCAGGATGCAGGATGCTTCGGACTGATGCACGGGGATAATCCAGAGAGAGGGTGTGGGGCGGGAGGGGGGAGGTGGGGGTTTGGATTGGGAGTTCATGTACACTCGNGATGTGTAGCAAAACAAATACAGTATTGTAAAGCAAAACAAACTAAAAAAATAAAAATTAATTAAAAAAAAATTTTTTTTAATGGTACCAATGAACCTAGTTGCAGGGCAGGAGAGAATATGAAGACACTGAGAACCAACATGTGGACACAGGAGGGGAAAAGGAAGGTGGGGTGAATTGGAAGATTAGGTTTAACATAAATACACTACCACCTGTAAAATAGATAGCTAATGGGAATCTGCTGTATAGCACAGGGAGCTCAGCTCAGTGCTCTGTGATGACATGAATGGATTGGATAGGGGGAGGGAGATCCAAGGGGGAGAAGATATGTGTATACATATAACTGGTTCACTTCTTGTATAACAGAAACTAACAAAAAATTATAACAGAATTATACACCAATTTAAAAAAAACGGTAAGTTATCAAAATGGAGGATTGCATAATGATAAGGAAGTTTAATCAAACAGAAGATATAACAATCCTTAAGAGTATGGTCCAGAAAACAGTTCATCAAAATAAGAGGGAAAAAACTGATAAACATTAGCTTGAAAATTCAACAGAATTCCATTTGCACTTAATGGATTCATCAGTCAGAATAAGCACACAGTTGAACTGAGCAGCACCATCAATCAATGGGATCCAATCAATATTTATACAATATTTTATTCTATGATGTTAAAACACACATTATTTAGCTCAGACAAAGTCTGACTGAGATACACAACATTGTGGGTAACAATGCACAATTTAAAGTTCACAGAAGAAATCCTTCAAAGTAGGATCCCACTGAGTAGCCTGGCTGAATCAGTAGTCTGTCCATAAGTGATTAATATCAAGGACTGTTCTCCTGTGTGAGTCTTCTAATGTCCAAAGTGGGCTGAAATCTAGTTCAAACATTACCCATTCACAGTAAGCATAAAGGATGTCTCTGAGTTTTGTTGATGGATGGTTGATTTCTCATAGACAAAATTTCCTGTTTTATTATATTCACTGAGCTTCCTCTGAGTTCTCTGATGCTGCACTACTGGTCAGTTTCCACCCACCCCACCCCACCCTCTTTCTAGTACATTTGTACAGTTACTCTGACAGTTCCTAAGATCTGACTTTTAGGTAAAAGCTTTCCCATGATAAGGGGTTTCTCCCCTAAGTTACTTCTCTGCTGTATTCCTAGGCCTGAAAGGCTGCATCAAGTTTTCTAAAGCTTATTACATTCATAGCAGGTCTTTTATGTGTGGAGTGATATACTCTGAAGATTAGTTTATAAGAGAAACTTACCAACTTCAATACCCTTAAAATTTCACCAAGTGTGAGTTCTCTGAAAACATTATAGGACTGGCAACTGTCTACAATCTTTCTCACAATCAATACATTCCTAAGATGTCTCCCCTGTGAATTCACTGATGAAGGGTTAGATGAAAATTTCCACAGGATTTACCACACTTATTAATTACACTCCTATGGTTTCTGTCTTGTGTGAATTTTCTGATGCCAAGTGAGGTGGCACTTCTTAGAGAGACATTTCCCACACTTACTTCATAGGTCTCGCCAGTATGAGTTCTCTGATGCATTTTTAGGAATGATTACAAGGCAAAGGCTTTTCCACATTTACTGCACTCAAAGGTTCTTCCCGGGTGTGAATTCTCTGATGAACAGTGGGGTAACTTTTTGTACTGAAGGATTTTCCACATTTATTACACTCATTGGGTTTCTCCCCTGTGTGACTTCTCTGATGAATAGTGTAGTAACTTTTTGTACTGAATGATTTCCCACATTTATCACACTCATAGGCTTTTTCCCCTGTGTGAGTTTTCTCATGAATAGTGAGGAACTGTTTTCTACTGAAGGATTTTCCACAATTTATTACACTCATAGGGTTTCTCCACTGTGTGACTTCTCTGATGAACAATAAGGTAACTTTTTCCATAGAAGGATTTTCCACATGTATTACATGGATACACTTTCTCCCCTCTTTGATATCTCTGATGCACAATGAGGTATGCTTTGCTAGAGACAGATTTCCCATACTCACTACATTCATAGCATTTCTCCCCTGTGTGAATTTTCTTATGTTGCTTGAGGTATGACTTGTGGATAAAAGCTTTCTTATATTCATTACATGCAAAAGGTTTCTCCCCACTATGAGTTGTATGGTGTCAATGACGTTTGACTTCCTAGAGAAGGATTTTCCACATTCTTCACATCCATAGGGTTTCACGCTTATTTGAGCTCTCTGATGCACACTAAAGGTATTCTGAGAAGATAAGGTTTGCTGAAATATTATACCATTGCAGAAGCTCCTCTTTGTGTCAAGTTTCTGGGATATGGTAAGGGCTGCATGAGAGCTTAAGTGACTTCTAATTTCAAAGGTCTTGATTCCTGAGTGACTGCTCTGATGTTCTCTGCAGTGTGACTTCTGGCTGAAAGTTTTCTCACCTGTGACTGTAGTTTGATATTGAGCAAAGTTTTGCTGCAAAAGTTTTCCTTCATTTGCCAGGCTTTTCTTTAAGAGGTTATCAAGTCTGCATTCTTATGAAAGGGAAAAAAAATGGTTAATGAAGATTACAACACATTTCTGTTTCAGTATGCAGCCTTTATATGTGTCTTATATTTTATTTGACCATTTGGTTTTTAGTCACCAAATCTTACCAAAATAAACAAATTCCAAATGTGTTCCTATACTCCTTGAGAAACAAAGACACTAAAATTATGATTATCACTATAAACCTGAATTTTAAAAATAACAGAAAATCAATAACTAGAGAACTCTCAAAAGTGGTTCACTAAAAAACATGAAAATTAGCAGTGCGTGGAATACTTACATGTATTAGAGTTTGGGATGATTGATTATCAGCAGTAGATAGAATTGCAAGAGAAATCTGTCAGTAATGGATTTCAACACTATATAAAAGAAGGAATTGGACTGTAGAATAAAATCAATGTCTAGGTCCTTATAAAAATTCAACTAGAGATCACAGTGGTAGGATACTGAGTAGTCAATAACCTTCAGCTAGAGTTTCCTCATTTCAACTCCACATATAAACACTAAAACAAATTCATACTTGCACCAATTTTTCTCCTGATTAAAGAAGCAATTCTATAGTTAAATCCTCCTGAAGAAATTCACAGGTATATAAATGTACAGAAGTTAAAAATTTATGAGACATAAAATAACACATGACCTGGAACGAATCCATTTTTATATGCTGGCTCTGATGCCTTAGTTTATTACATCAAGGTTGTTCAATAACAAAACACTGTTGAACATCAAATCATAAGTTTTCCCTTTCATTATGATTACTCACTCTCCTGAGCCTAGTCTTTTTTATTTTTATTTTTTTGCCATACAACATCCAGTGTGAGGTCTTAGTTCTCTGACCAGGGATGGAATCCATGAACCCTGCAGTGGAACTAATGACTGGAACGTCCAGGGAAGTCACCCTGAAACTCATCTCAACCAGGACTAAGCTCCATGTAAGTATTCCATGTACTGCTGAACATATAGTAACAGTTTCTATTAACTGAGATCCTTTAATCTCATGCTTCACCCTATTTCCAAAAGCCTACTTTCATTAATTTCTCATAAGTTTCTTTTATGTTTGACTGCTCTTACCCAGGATATTTCACTTCCCATGTAACATGCCAGACCTACACCCAAACCTAAGATGGCAGTGAGCATGCCACTCTAAATACAACAGATAAAAAGGGTCAAGTGGCATCATTCTGAAAAGCAAACTTTTAAAAAATCTGCTTTTAGGCACATTGGATATTCAGGTTCAGTTCAGTTCAGTCCAGTCACTTAGTCATGTCCAACTCTTTGCGACCCCATGAATCACAGCAGGCCAGGCCTCCCTGTCCATCAGCAACTCCCAGAGTTCATTCAAACTCATGTCCATCGAGTTGGTGATGCCATCCAGCCATCTCATCCTCTGTCTTCCCCTTCTCCTCCTGCCCCCAATCCCTCCCAGCATCAGAGTCTTTTCCAATGAGTAAACTCTTCACATGAGGTGGCCAAAGAGTACTGGAGTTTCAGCTTCAGCATCAGTCCTTCCAATGAACACCCAGGACTGATCTTCTTTAGGATGGACTGGTTGGATCTCCTCACAGTCCAAGGGACTCTCAAGAGTCTTCTCCAACACCACAGTTCAAAAGCATCAATTCTTCAGTGCTCAGCTTTCTTCACAGTCCAGCTCTCACATCATACATGACCACTGGAAAAGGATATTCAGGTTACTATTTCATAACTCTGTGATATTTTTCTATTCTAGTCTGGCCAGGCCATATGTCTCCCATTCTGTCTTTTAGTTGTTCAGTCGTGTCTGACTCTTTGTGACACACGGACTGTAGCCACCAGGTTCCTGTCTTCCTTAACTACAATAATACTTACCATTTTCAGTAAGTATCTTCTACCCACATTCTTTCTCTAAGTAACTCCACATCACAATTTTGAAATTAAAGATTAATCTAGATGTCTTCGAGGCCATGCTATTTTCAAAAGTTCACCAAGAATATACATTCTAGAGTTTCCCAACACTCATTTACACTTTCACAATACTGCCTATATCATTTATCTTAACAATGAATACATGAAGAACACACACATTTTAAAGTAAATTACTATCACTTAAATCAGGATGCATCTTAAAATTGATGATACATTCAGTTCTTAGCAATCCCTAAAACAATGATTTGTCTTTTAACTGATACCATTTCACATCCTAGAAAATATATTGCATGCAGCTTTGAACTCCTAAATCTGGAACAGAACCCTCATTCTGTGATTATTTTTGCACACCTCTGTGATATAAAATAAACTACAAGTCCTTAAAAAACAAAAACTAACCTCGGTTTCACTGGCTCAGATTCAATGCAAATATACATGATATTTCATAAGTGAAAGAAATTTGACTGATGCATCAATAAGTATGAAATACCACCCTCAAACCCAACTCTATATTCAACCCAATGTAATGATACATTACAAGTTATACACAATATTCCAGAAGAGGCAGGAATCAAGTAGAGAATAATCTTTTGTGTTGCAGTGTGGGCAGCTGCAATAGTGCACAAGCGTGGGTGCCTGCAACGGTGCACAAGCGCATCCGAGAGGAGGTACCCCACGTCCAAGGTCAGGGGCAGAACCCGGGAGGACCCCATGCCCGAGGGGCAATGGCCAAAAGGAGCTACCCCACGTCCGAGGTCAGGGGTGGCGGCCAGGAGGACTACCCCACGTCTGAGGTCAGGGAGGGCAACCCAGAGGAGCTAACCCACATCCGAGGTCAGGGGCAGCAGCCAAGAGTGCCAGGCTGCGACAGCGCAGGAGCAGCTGAGAGGAGCTACCCCACGTCTGAGGTCAGGTGTGGCGGCCGGGAGGAGCTACCCCACGCCCAATGAGCGGTGGCTGCATGGGTGCAGGAGGGCCTAGAGGAACTACTCCACGTTCAAGGTCAGGAAGGGCAGTGGTGAGGAGATACCCCTCGTCCAAGGTAAGGAACAGAGGCTGCACTTCACTGGAGCAGCCATGAAGAGATACTCCATGTCCAAGGTAAGAGAAACCCAAGTAAGATGGTAGGTGTTGCAAGAGGGCATCAGACGGCAGACACACTGAAACCATAATCACAGAAAACTAGTCAATCTAATCACACTAGTACCACAGCCTTGTCTAACTCAATGAAACTAAGCCATGCCCTGTGGGGATGGGTGGGTCATGGTGGAGAGGTCTGACAGAATGTGGTCCACTGGAGAAGGGAATGGCAAACCACTTCAGTAGTCTTGCCTCGAGAACCTCATGAACAGTATGAAAAGGCAAAATGATAGGATACTGAAAGAAGGAACTCCCCAGGTCAGTAGTTGCCCAATCAGTGGAGAAATAACTCCAGAAAGAATGAAGGGATAGAGCCAAAGCAAAAACAATACCCAGTTGTGGATGTGATTGGTGACAGAAGCAAGGTCCAATGCTGTAAAGAGCAATATTGCATAGGAACCTGGAATGTCAGGTCTATGAATCAAGGCAAATTGGAAGTGGTCAAACAGGAGATGGCAGGAGTGAATGTTGACATTCTAGGAATCAGCAAACTAAAATGGACTGGAATGGGTGAATTTAACTCAGATGACCATTATATCTACTATTATGACCAACCTAGATGATCATTATATCTACTATTATGACCAACCTAGATAGCATATGAAAGGCAGAGAAATTACTTTGCCAACAAAGGTCCGTCTAGTCAAGGCTATGGTTTTTCTGTGGTCATGTATGGATGCGAGAGTTGGACTGTGAAGAAAGCTGAGCACCGAAGAATTGATGTTTTTGAACTGTGGTGTTGGAGAAGACTCTTGAGAGTCCCTTGGACAGCAAGGAGATCCACCAGTCCATTCTGAAGATCAGCCCTGGGATTTCTTTGGAGGGAATGATGCTGAAGCTGAAACTCCAGTACTTTGGCCACCTGATGCAAAGAACTGAGTCATTGGAAAAGACTCTGATGCTGGGAGGGATTGGGGGCAGGAGGAGAAGGGGATGACAGTGGATGCGATGGCTGTATGGCATCACTGACTCGATGGTCATGAGTCTGAGTGAACTCCAGGAGTTGGTGATGGACAGGAAGGCCTGGTGTACTGTGATTCATGGGGTCGCAGAGAGTTGGACATGACTGAGCAACTGATCTGAACTGATAATACATTATAATTTACACAAAGAAACATTTGTATATTTTGTGTATATGTGTTACTTTTAAAATTCAGGTATATAGTGATAACCGTAGTAATTTTGGTGTCACCAAAACACTGTCCATAAAATTTTCAAGACAAGAATAATGAAGTGGGTTTCCATTTCTGATCCCAGGGGATTTTCCAAAGCCAGGGATCAAACCCATATCTCTTGAGTCTCCTGCATTGGTAGGTGGACTATTTACCACTGGGCCTTCTGGGAAGCCTATACTAGGTTTACTGTTTCTAAACTTCAAGATTTAAGTCCCCACAAAGAACACTGTTTCACAATGGTCACCTCTAACTGAATCATTTTCAATCTTATTTCCCCAGGAGTTGTATTGACATCTCAGCTCACCTGCATGAGTCTTGTTTATAGACTCCTCCTTTAATAAAAATGGATCTTTTCCTTGCTTCAACTTGACGATTACATCTGGTTTTGTCAAACAATAACCTATAAATGGGAAATAATTTAGGATTTAGTTCAGCTCCAAGTGCTTTAACGTATGTCAATGAAGAAAGGAACTGTTACAGGAGTGCAGCATACTGACGGTGCTCATTGACCTTTCCTTTGGAGGGAAGCTAAATATCATTTTTTTCTGGGTCAAAAAAGAAACTGATCTCATTTAACTCCTGTATCATAATCAGTCTACATATACACAGGTTTAAATAAGGCTCTGAAAACAAACTTCCATATCATGGCCTTGATAGTGTAAGAGGAATGGCATACACCCTGCAACTGGAAACTGATCAAAAAATAAAATAAAAAGATACAAAAAGGAATCCGTTAACAGAAAACATGAGGCAGAAGAATTAATGAGTGAGCTGAAAGACAGATTGGTAGAAATCACTGCTGCAGAATAAAGAATGAAAAGAAACAAGAATAGGTAAAACAATTTTTAAAATTGGGAGGGAAGGTTCACAATTTGCAATTTCAATTACTCTGTTTACATCAAACCCTCCTGTTCTCATTTATATTACTCTCTACTCACAAAATACTTCTGTATCCTCAATACTACCTCACTTCTGATTGCTGAATATGGGTGTTTCAATTCAGTTCTGACAGTATCTGCAGATCTCACTGTCCAAGGGTTGAGTCCCACAAAATCACCTCCTCAAACTTTAGATGTCAATTACAAGTCTAGACTGTGACCTGTGACTCAGATCAACTGACTATAAATCAGAGGTCCCATATCCTCACTCTCTGATTTAATTTGCTAGAATTGCTCACAGAACTCCAAAGAACAGTTTCTTACCTTTAATAGATTTCCAGTTTTATTACAAAGCACGCATCTCAGTAACAGTCAGATAAAAAAGCTGCATAGGGCAGACCTTCCAGGCCATCTAAGAGCCTCACCCTACCACCACCTCCAAATGTTCAGCAACAACGAAGTTCTCTGTACCCAGAGTTCAGAAATATTTATGGATACCTCAACATGTAGGAATAACTGTTATTAGTAATTAAGTCAATCTAAAGCCTCCTTGCCCCCTCCCTGCCTGGAAGTCAAGAGTGTGGGACTAGAAGTCACAACACTCTAATCATTTGACTGGTATTCTTGGAACAAGACTGCATCTTCAGGTTTCAAAGTCACCTCTTTAACATGAACTCAAGTGTGGTTGAAAGGGGTTTGTTATGAATAACAAAAAGGGTTCATTATAAATATTGTTTTGAATATTCTGTTATGGAAAGCAAAATAATATCAATCTCTCTCTTACCATTTAAGAAACTGCAATCATTTTAGAACTCTGTACCAGAAACACAGATGAAGACTAAATACTTATTATAAATCACAATATCATACATTACTACTTATTATTCATCACAATATCATATTCTACTTTTTTTAAACCTTCAGTTTTCCAAATATCTTTTTTTAATTAACCATTTATTTTTGGTGTGCTGGGTTGTCATTGCTGTGCTCAGGGTCTCTCTAGTTACAGTACATGGGCTTCTCATTGCAGTAGCTTCTCTTGTTACAGAGAGCACATGATCAAGTACAAGGGCTTCTTAGGCTCTAGAGTGTGGGCTTGGTAGCTGTGTTGCAAGGGATCTGTTGCTCAGAGGCAAGTGGAATCTTCCCACTGCAAGAATAGAACTCATGTCTCATACATTGGCAGGCAGATTCTTATCCACTCTACTACCAGGAAAGTCCTACCATACTATACTATTAAGGTAGTACTGATGTAAGAATAGACATGAAAATAGAGACCAAAAATGAGTAATGAATCTAAACACAGAGGAAAAAAAATTGTAAAATATGAAGAAAAAAACATAGCAGTGGGAATTCCTGGGGCAGGTGGCAGGAAGGGGGTGGTGGTCCAGTGGTTAACAATCCACATGCCAATGCAGTCAATCCTGCCAATATCCCCATCTGGGAATATTCCACATGCCTCGGGCAACATAGCCGCAGTACCACAACTACTGAGTCTGCACATAAAAACTACTGAAGCCTGCATGCTCATGTATTCTGCAACAAGAGAAACCACCACAATAAGCCTACACACTACAACTAGAGTAGCCTCTGCTCACTGCAACTAGAGAAAGCCCACGCGCCGCAAGAAAAACCCAGCGCAGCCAAAATTACATTAAAAATGATTAATTTTTGATTCTGAGTTAGGTAATGTTTCTTAGATTTGACAAAAACAAGTAAAACAAAAGAGAGTTCAGCTGGATGGTATCAAAATAACAAACTTTTGTGCTTCAAAAAGCTCCATGTAGAGAGTGAAAAGACAACTCACAGAATGGGAGAAAATATTTACAGAATACGTAATTGATAAAAAAAACTTGTACCTGGAAATTTACTAAAAAAAACTTATGTCAACAGTAAAAGGACAAATGACCCAATCTATAACTGGAGAATTGATATGAACCGATATTTTTCCAAGGAATATATATGAAAAGGCAATAAGCAATTAGCACATAAAAGATGCTCAAAGTCAGGGAGATACAACTCATAACTATAATGAAACTCATTCATACTCATTAGGAGGGCTTTAAAAATAAAAGACAGAAAATAATAATCATTAAGGTATATGTGGGAAAATGGGAACTCTCATTCATTGTCAGTGGCCTGCTAAAAACTTCACTGCTTTGGAATAGTGTTTTGGCACTTAAATAGTGTTACTATATCTCCCAGTGATTTCACTCAAAATATATAAAAGTAGAATGAAAAACTGTGAACACAAAAATGTTTCTACAACTGCTCATACCAGCATTATTCACAACTGTCAAAGTGGAAACAACCAAAGCTCATCAAGTGGTAAACAAAATATGATATAACCATACAATCAAAGATTACTTAACCAGAAATTGAAGTGGATGATAGATACATATTATAAATCTGGTAAACTATAAAAAGATCATGCTTAGTGGAAAAAGCCGCAAAAGGCTATATATTTTGTGATTCTGTTGATGTGGAACCTCTAGAATAGTCAAATCTCTTAGAGACACAAAGTAAGTAGTTCCTAGGGGCTGGGGAGCAGAAACGGAGAGTGACTACCAATGGGTACAGAGTTCCTCTTGGGGGTGATGAAAATATAATAAAAAAAAGTAGTGGTGATAGTCCCATATGTCTGTGAACATATTAAAAAGTATGTTTTTTTTATTGTATAAACAGAATTGTATAACTAAAAGGATCAATTTTGGGTACATGAATTATACTGCAGTCAAGTTGTTATTAAAAAAAAAAAAAAGTTCTGACAAAGAAAACTCCAGGTCCAGATTGCCTCCTTAGTGAATTCTAGTATGAACATTTAGGGGAAAATGATGATAATTTTATGGCACTAAGAATAGGAAGAAAAGAAATAGGTAACAATGAGCAACTATTTAAGTCCTATGACTAATATCATACTTGGATGTCAATAATAAATTATTTCACATTAAATCCTAGTAAAAAAAAAAAAAACAAGTTAAAAGAAATGAAGATTAGAAAAAATATAAAAATATCTTTATTTACAAGTGATATTATCTAATATATAAAATAGTTTAAGGAGTCTTCAAAACAGCTAGTAGGAGTAACAAGTGAAATATCAAATAGAAACAAAAATGAACATAAATTATATATCTTTATAAAACCAAAAAACAATTGAAACTTGAAGTTTGAAAAGTATCACTGTAGTATCAAAAGATTTAAGGGCACAGCTCACAACAAAAATTGAAGATATGTAAGTGAAAACTACAACACATCCCAAAGGAACATTAAAAGCTAAGCAAAAGGAAAGACATTGTTCACAGATCAGAAAATTCAGTATTAGATGCAAAATTTCCCCCAAATCTTCTACATATTCAATACAATCCTCACAAAATACTACCAGAGTTCCCAGAAGATTTTTTTTTTAATTTATAGGGAAAGAAACTAACAATCTAAGAAAAAACTAAGAGGACTTATTATTTCTGATGTGAAAACATACTGCAGAGCTAGATTAATTTAAAAAGTGCATGATTCATATTCACATAGGTATTTAGATCAATAAACCAGAATGATATTCAGAGATAAGCCTATGCATATATACACAATTTATTTAAAAGGTGCCAAGGCAACTAAATAGGGAAAGGATAATCAGCCCAGTAAGTAGATTTTTGGCTGCAAAGAGAAAGACAAGTAATATTTTACACCATGCACAGAGATTAACTGGAAAAAGTCAAAGACTAAATGTCCTAAACCAAGGACATTTACAGAAGAAAAATACAGGACAAAATTTGAATGACCTTGGCTTAGCCAATTTATTAAATAGAGGGATGGGGGGAATGGAATGGAAACTGAAGCAAATGATACACTGAACCTCATTACAACATGAAAATATTTTGCCCAATTGTTTAGCAAACAAAATGGCCAACCATAGATTAAAAGAAAAAAATTTCCAAAAGGTGTATCTTATAAAAGTCATCAAGATTATATAAAGAAGTATATTTTGAATTACTAGACGAAAAACTCAAACAAAATAAACAGTAAGAATCTGAACATACCTTTTTAAAAGCTATGTGAATGGCCAACCAGCATACGAAAGTTGTTCATTATCATCAAAGAGAAATGAAACCAAGTATATACAACAGACATGCAGTAAAAGGATCAAAATTCATCAGGTTTACAACACAAAATGAGGATGAACACATGGAGCAAGCAGAACGACTATATGTTGCTAATGCCCCATAAATGACACATGTACTTTAAACAAATCTGGCAATTGCTTTTTTTTTTTTTCTTCATATATAGGCAGATCTTAAAAGATACTGCAGGTGTGGTTCCTGCAATAAAGTGAGTATCACAATTGAATCACAAACTGTTTGCCTTCCTAACACATACGAAAGTTGTGTTTAAACACAGGGAAGCCTAATTATATACAACAGCATTATGTCTAAAAAAATTATATATTCCTTAATTACAAAACACCTAGTTGTTAAAATATTAACCATCCTCGGAGCATTTTGTGCCGATAACTTTGCTGCTGGAGGATCCTGTGTCAATGTTGACATCTGCTGAGTATTAACGGTGATGGCTACTAAAGGATGGAATGGTTATGGCAATTTCTTTAAAGACAACAATGAAGCTTGTCACACCTATTAACTCCTTTCAGGATCTCCCCATAAAATGCAACATAAATTGACAGCATTTTTCAATAACCCTAAAATCTCTTTCAAAATTATTGAATCCTCTCAAACCCTGCCAAATCACCTATGTACTGTCATCCAGGCTTTGTTGTTGATTTATGAAGCTCAGGCAAAGAAGATTCAGCACAATTCTTAAGGGCTCTAGAATTTTCAGAATGGCAAATGAGCACTGGCTACAACTTAAAGTCACCAGCTGCATTAGACCCTAACAAGAGAGTCAGCATGTGCTTTGAAGCTAAGCATGAACATCGGTCTACCTATGAAAGTCCTGCATGGTATCTTCTTCCAATAGAGAAGTATTTCACCTGTTGAAACTCTTGTGAAATGTGGCCACCTGCATTAATCATCTAAGCTATAGTAGATCTTCTGGATAATAACTTCCTGCAGCTTTTTTGTCAGCCCTTGCTGTTCCCCCTTACACATCCATCTTATAGAGATGGCTTCCTTCCTTAACCCTCAACCTATAGTAGATTCAAACTCTTCTTTTGTAGGTTCCTTGCCTCTCTCAGCCTTCATAGAATTGAAGACACTTAGGACCTTGCCAAGGACTTAACTGAATGTTGTGGGTGGTTTGACCTTCTTTTCAGAACACTAAAAATTCTCCATATCAGCAATCAAGTTGTTTCACTTTCTTATCATTCATGTGTTCACTGG
This sequence comes from Aepyceros melampus, assembly GCA_006408695.1. Classification (NCBI taxonomy): domain Eukaryota; kingdom Metazoa; phylum Chordata; class Mammalia; order Artiodactyla; family Bovidae; genus Aepyceros; species Aepyceros melampus. Next base: position 163,323 of record SJXQ01006040.1, read on the forward strand.
AGTTAGCACCTTAATTTTCCCTAAAAATTTTGCATTCATAAGTTGGCTAACTGGTGCAATAGGCCTAGCTTTTTCAGTATTATCTCGCCTTTCAGCATAACTTCCTTACTAATAATTTCTTACTTAATTTAAAGTATCATGTAACTCTTCCTTTCACTTGAACAGCTATAAGCCATTGTACGGTTATTAATTAGCCCAGTTTCAATATTACTGTGTCTCAGGGAATAGGAGGCCTGCCTAAAGAGAAAGAGACTGGGGAACGGCCAGTCACAGGGGAAATCTGAACACACACAATATTTACTAATTAAGTTCACCATCTCATATGAGTGCAACTCATGGTGCCCCAAAACAATTACAGTACAACATCAATGATCACAGATCACCATACCAAATATAATAATGAAAGAGTTTGAAATGTTATGAGAATTTCCAAATGTGACACAGAGACACAGAGTGAGCAAATACTGTTCAAGTACCGATATGTGGTCCGACCCAGGGGATTGACACAAACTTTCCATTTGTAAAAAACATTCTCAGTTGGGAAGCCTAATAAAGTAAAACCAGGCATTCCTACAGGCATAATTATTTCATGAGACCCAGGAAACCACCCAAGGGTCTTTTCACAAGGGAATAAAAATATGGCCTCACACAATGTAGAAGCAAATATTCATAGCACATTTAATTAGGATTAGCATCAAGCTAAAAAGGATCTCAACATCTATAATTAAAAATACACTGCTCTTCAATAAAAGGAATAAATACAGATAAAACAACATCAACAGTCACCAAAGAATTATACAAGGAGAAAGAAGTCATACAGACCGTACATAAATGTGATTCCATTTATATGAATTTCCAAAAAAGGGAAAAGTAGGGAACGTCCCTGGTGGTTAAGTGGCTAAGACAACACACTCTCAATGCAGGGTGCCCAGGCTTCATCCCTGGACAGGGAACTAGATACCACATGCAGCAACTAAAGAGCCAGTGTGCCACAATTAAGACTTGGCACAATCTTTTAGAAAAAAAAGTGGAGGGGGGAGAAAGTATTGAAACAAAAAGAGGATCAGTGATTATCCGAAAATAGATGTCAAGAGAGGACAGAGAACAGCCAACGAAAACTTTCACATGGCAGAAATAATCTGTATTGTGATTTTGGTGGCATAGCTGTACATATTTTCCAGAATTCATTCTATTATACACAGAAAAGTGTTAAATTTTCTTTTCTGTCAATTACTTCTCAATACAGGTAATTTACTTAAAAAAAAAAAAAGCAGGAACAGAAGATCAACTGCACCCGAGTCAGAGTCCTATAATAAAGTAGGCTCACCCTATAGTTCTCCAGCATCACATCTCTGTACAGGGTCCTCTGAGCAGGATTCACATGCTGCCACTCCTTCCAGGTAAACTCCACACTCACATCCTTGAATGACACTGATGTCTGTGAAGGCACATTCTCATCAATCTGAAGAATTCAAATTTAGGTGATGTGGAAAATACCTTTGGAACTAATTTCTATCAGTTTATGGTTAAAAATATAAGACAAAACTGAAAATTTTTTCACATTATCAAAAATAAAAAATATCCAACAGTACACTCTTTATATGCAATGTCCTAGGGAAGCAGGCATGCTTTTGGTTCAACCTCCAAAATCCACACAAATATTATTTTCCTTTTGAAAAAATGGTTAAAAGAAACATATTTTATTCAAAGAGTTCTTTTTCCAAATTATATCCATGACCACAATGCAAGCTTGGGTGAGAGTTTTCACATCAATATTTATGAAGTATCATTCTCAGACTCAAGTTTAACAGCTGGCCAAAGCATCCCAGGCTCTTTCCATTTAAGCTAAAGTGAAATCAAGTAAAATCAGCTGGGGCTTCCCTGATGGCTCAGTGCCAAAGATTCTGCCTGCCAATGCAGGATACTTGAGCTCAATCCCTGAGTCAGAAGATCCCATGGAGAAGGAAATGACAACCCACTCCAGTGTTCTTGCCTAGAGGATCTCACGGACAGAGGAGCCTAGTAGGCTAAAGCTGATAGGGTCTCAAAGAGTTGAACATGACTAAGCAACTAAATAACAACAAAATCATCCAACCCATCATCAAATCTTGGAAGAACTGAAAAAGCCTGCTAACTCATCTGTTTCTGCAACTGCTTCACTAGAGTCCATTCTGAGAGTTGTATTTTAAATTATAAGTCAGGCCATGCCCTTTCTTACCTCAAAATTCTCTAAAAAACTAGTAAACAGAGATAAATACTGAATTCATAAATTAGGAGATTCAATATGGTAGAGCTATCACTCCTCCACAAAGACATCCACAGATTCAATGAAATCACAGGTATTTTTTTCTTTTTTAAGGATCACAAGCTAATTCTAATATTTATGTAGAAAGGCAAAAAAGCCTATAATATGAAAAGCATTTTGAAAAAGAACAAAGTTGGAGGACTAATATTACTTGATTTCAAGACATACCAACAGCCACTAATCAAGACAGTGTGCAATATTTAAAAAATGAAACACATAAATCAAAAGGAAAAGCTAAAAAACAATATACACAAGCACACATGCACACACACACACATTTCTTTAATTGTGCAGGCAATTCCAGGAAGTACAAAAATCATACTAGACTAAAAAACTCTATTAGAAAACAATAATAATATAACGTTGACTCATACTTTGTACCACAAATAAATAATTTGAAATGATCACAGACCTCAGTGAGTCTGATTTCTGCTTAGATTTTAGACTCAGAGTGTTAGAGAAATTAAAATGGAGGAAGTCCTGTCCAAGCTTCAGAAGCAGGAGAGCAGGCCTCATACCTGCTTCTGACCTGCCTGGACACTGCCTGGATTCCATGCAAGCCTGTAAGCACAGCAAGTCAGGCAACACTCTGTATAAGAAAGGGAATGGGTCTTAGAATCTCTTAAGCCCTCTGGAGTCTAAGAAGTCTTATGATTCACAAGGTGAAACAAACAGCATTCTAAAAGCTTAACCAGAGCTGAATTTTTATGTGCAAACTGATGATGACATCAGGTTTTGGTCTGGGATTATAAACAGGAGCCCCCAAATTGCAATTTGAAGTCTCAACCATAGGGTGGCTGCACCGACCAAGACCCTTTCCCAACTGGGACTGCAGATTGCTATTAACAAGGGTCAGCCCAACACTGTTCAAGTCTGGATGTTGGTTGCCCCACTTTGGTGATGTATACCCCGTTACTTATTGTTAAGTCAAACAGTCTTCTATAAAAAAAAAAACACTGAAATTTTTTATTTGTGAGTAACGAGTGGTTTAACAATCCTTCATTTTGAAATTGTTTATTTATGAGTAATGAGTGGTTTATTTTGTTAACAAATTCTTCAAACCTAAAACGAAAATAAAACTTTCAGCAAAACACAGAAGAACATATCATCTATCTGAAAAAGACACTGACAGCTGGCATACAAAAACTGTTGTTGCTGATTAATTGCCAAGTTGTGTCTGACTCTTTGCAACACCATGGACTGCAGCACACCAGACTTCCCTGTCCCTCACCATCTCCCAGAGTTTGCCCAGGTACATGGAGGAAACATCATTTTGAAATTGTTTATTTATGAGTAATGAGTGGTTTATTTTGTTAACAAATTCTTCAAACCTAAAACGAAAATAAAACTTTCAGCAAAACACAGAAGAACATATCATCTATCTGAAAAAGACACTGACAGCTGGCATACAAAAACTGTTGTTGCTGATTAATTGCCAAGTTGTGTCTGACTCTTTGCAACACCATGGACTGCAGCACACCAGACTTCCCTGTCCCTCACCATCTCCCAGAGTTTGCCCAGGTACATGGAGGAAACAGAAAAGTGTTGAGTCTATGTTCCCTCAGTTCAGTATTTAGAATATGCTACCGATACAAATGTCCAACCTATCCTCAGACTCTGAAATTCTAGATTTCTGACAGGGCCAATGGGCCACACATTTGGTTGTTTTCTGATCAGCATTCCCTCTATTAAAGAAATTTAAATAATATATGAAAACAAAAATTATAGACATAACAAGAGACATAAGAGAATACTATCAATAACATTATAAAAACATATTTAAAAATTTAGGGATTACAGATCTAAATGTAAGACCAGAAACTACAAAACTCCTAGAGGAGAACATAGGCAAAACACTCTCCGACATAAGTCACAGCAGGATCCTCTATGATCCACCTCCCAGAATACTGGAAATAAAAGCAAAAATAAACAAATGGGATCTAATTAAAATTAAAAGCTTCTGCACAACAAAGGAAACTATAAGCAAGGTGAAAAGACAGCCTTCAGAATGGGAGAAAATAATAGCAAATGAAGCAACTGACAAACAACTAATCTCAGAAATATACAAGCAGCTTATATAGCTCAATTCCAGAAAAATAAATGACCCAATCAAAAAATGGGCCAAAGAACTAAATAGACATTTCTCCAAAGAAGACATACGAATGGCTAACAAACGCATGAAAATATGCTCAACATCACTCATTATCAGAGCAATGCAAATCAAGACCACAATGAGGTACCATTTCACACCAGTCAGAATGGCTGCGATCCAAAAGTCTATAAGCTATAAATGCTGGAGAGAGTGTGGAGAAAAGGGAACTCTCTTACACTGTTGGTAGGAATGCAAACTAGTACAGCCACTATGGAGAACAGTGTGGAGATTCCTTAAAAAACTTCAAATAGAACTGCCTTATGACCCAGCAATCCCACTGGTGGACGAATACACCGAGGAAACCAGAACTGAAAGAGACACGTGTACCCCAATGTTCATCGCAGCACTGTTTATAATAGCCAGGACATGGAAGCAACCTAGATGTCCATCAGCAGACGAATGGATAAGAAAGCTGTGGTACATATACACAATGGAGTATTACTCAGCCATTAAAAAGAATACATTTGAATCAGTTCTAATAAGGTGGATGAAACTGGAGCCAATTATACAGAGTGAAGTAAGCCAGAAAGAAAAACACCAATACAGTATACTAACACATATATACGGAATTTAGAAAGATGGTAATGATAACCCTGTATTCGAGACAGCAAAAGAGACACAAATGTAAAGAACAGACTTTTGGACTCTGTGGGAGAGGGAGAGGGTGGGATGATTTGGAAGAATGGCATTGAAACATGTAGAAAAAAATAAATAAAAACAGACAAAAATGTACAATTTTCTGTGAAAATTAGCAATAAAAAATACCTATGATTTTTTAAATAAAGTAATTCAATAATTTACATGGTTTAGTTGCTAAGTCATGTCTGACTCTGACAACCCCATGGACTGTAACTCTCCAGGCTCCTCTGTTCATGGGATTTCCCAGGCAAGAATACTGGACTGGATTGCCATTTCCTTCTCCAAGGAATCTTCCCAACCCAGGGATCAAACCTGGGTCTCCAGCATTGCAGGCAGATTCTTTACCAACTGGGACACCAGGGAAGATGTACTTACAAAGTCCAATTGTAGAGGTAAGTTTAAGGAAATATGTGACAGGGAATTTTCACCTATGAATTAAAGAGAGAAAAGGGTGAGGGACAAGACAGGGCCTGGGGAGAACAGAAAAGAGCAGACAGTGCTCCAATAAGACTAATAATAACTGAGATACCACAGGTGGAGACCTGGATCAATTCCTGGGGTGGGAAGATCCCCTAGAGAAGGGACAGGCTATCTACTCCAGAAGTGCACAGTTCCTGGCTGTCTGATTTTTCTCTTATAGGCCTCTTCCTTCCATCACAGCCTATAATGGGGGCAGGTGAAGGAAACTATCATGTCCTTCAGCCTTTGCAGTAAGATAGAGAAGAAAACAAAATTATAGGTTAATCTAGTCCGTCAATACAAGAATAAAAATTCAAACCTGCGTGCTCAGTCACATCCAAATCTTTGCGACCCCATGGACTACAGCCTGCCAGACTCCTCTGTCCATGGAATTTTCCAGACAAAAATATTGGGGTGGGTTGCCATTTCCTACTCCAGAGGATCTTCTCCACCCAGGGATTGAACCTACATCTCCTTTTCTTCTGCATTGGCAGGTGGATTCTTTACCACTGAGTCACCTAGGAATCCCCAAAATCCACTTATGGAACCTCTAATAATTGCAGATTAAAGAAAACCTTTACTATACTATACCTTTACTTCAATAGATACAAAAAGGTATTCAATATAATTCAGGATATGTTCATGATTCAAGCAAAAGTTTAGCAAACTGATATAAAAGGGAAATAACTTACATTCATAGAAGATGGGTAACACAAACAGAGAGCAATCTGAAATCGAGTTAAATGCACACCACAAATTGGGGGATGAATAAAGAGCTCACCTCAGATATGTTCACTTTCAGTGGATCTTGGGAGAGTAGAGGACAGTGACGATTCAGCTGCAGGGGCAGAAAGAAGACAGGGTCAAGACACCTGGCCTGCCACACAGTTCCTACATTCACCTCCCAATCATGTCGGCAGGCCAGCTGAGGGGTAGCCTCCATACAGCATCCCCTCAGACCTTGAAAAGGGAAGGACCTAGTGGAAGCACCACCTGTCTGTTTTTCAGTTTAAAATTATTACAGGGCTTAAACCTACCACTTCTGACTTAGTGAAAATTTTGTCTATTGATTTAAATAGATTTAAATAGGACTTTCCTGGTTGCTCAGTGGTAAAGAATCTGCCTGCCAATGCAGGAGACGTGGAGGAAGAGTCCCCACGTCCTGATGGGGGAAGAGTCCACATGTGCAGAGCAACTAAGCCGCTGGGCCATAACTATGGAGTCAGTGCTGTGGAGCCCCACAGCCACAATAACCAAAGCCAGTGTACCCTAGAGCCAGGGCTCTGCAACAGGAGAAGCCACCACAGTGAGAAGCCTGGCACTGAAACTAGAGTAGCCCTTGCTCTCCACAACTAGAGACAAGCCCAAACAGCACCTAAGACCCAGCACAGCCAAAAATAAATATCAATAAATAAAATAAAAAGATTCCATTTTTGTCTGTTGATTTCTATTTTGTCTATTGATTTAAATAATACAAACAGAAACCTAACAACAGCTGACTGAAGAACATCAAAGGATAATACTGCTGCTGCTGCTGCTAAGTCACTTCAGTCGTGTCTGACTCTGTGCAACCCCGTGGACAGCAGCCTACCAGGCTCCCCTGTCCCTGGGATTCTCCAGGCAAGAATACTGGAGTGGGGTGCCATTTCCTTCTCCAATGCAGGAAAGTGAAAAGTGAAAGTGAAGATGCTCAGTGTGTCTGACTCTTGCAACCCCATGGACTGCAGCCCACCAGGCTCCTCCACCCATGGGATTTTCCAGACAAGAGTACTGGAGTGGGGTGCCATTGCCTTCTCCCAAGGATAATACTATTTCATTAAAATTCACAGAATACACAACTGTATTCTTTATGTTCTTCAGTTTTCCTAGCAAAATTGTTTACCCACTGAGGTAAAGAATATACAGGAAGCCAAGTAAAAAGGATGGTGAACTTTAAGGTAATTTAAAAAAAAAAAATGACTGAAGTGGGCTGCAGTTTCTCAAAAGGGGCTCTTGATAAGTGTCTTCTGATGACAGAACAGTATGAATGCCGGTTCAACTCCTGGCTCTGGCATAAGCTGGGTGAACCTAGAGAAATCAACAGTCCTCTCAAATTCAGGACCACCTCACCAACCTGAGACTCAGCTTTGCTTCTTGTTTTCTGTATTTAATGCAGAAGGTCACACCGTTATCATGAGATAACTGGGAGACTTAAATAAACCACCCAATGAAAACAACACAGTGTCTTTTAAATACAACAGCTGTTACCATTTCTTTGGCGGTTAGAACCTAGCACTTTGCTAACTCCTTCTACTAATGATACCACCTCCAATCCTCGGATCAATCCTATGAAGCAGACGTTATCCATTGCCTTCTTTGCAGACGAGTGACCTGATTCCTCTCCACATTAGTTCTCCCGCCCACAGTACATGTGGCGCAACGGGAACTGACCAGGTCTCTCTGGTTCTGGAGCAGGGCTGTCCGCCCAGTGTTCCCCCGTCAGATGCAGGCGAGGCCGGGTATTCGTACCCAACATGGATCAAGCCCCTGCTCCTAACGGATCTCAGCTCCACCTGCGCTGGAGCCTACCTGAGCCGAACTGGGAACACAGCACCCACCTTCCCAATGCTAATGTCCAAGCCAGACCGGGGCACTGAGGGGTCCTGCCTGGGCCTGAGGGCGGCCCAAGACTTCCTGCTTCCACCTCCGCCACAATAGGGCCGCTCTCACCAAAGCTCAGGCCACTCGAGGTCCCGTCGTGATGCTTAGCTCTCGCACCTGCTGGTAACTGAGAAACTCCACGAACTTCTCACCGGACCTGCAAAGGCGGACGAGAAGCGGGACCAAGGCTGCACATGCGCAGAGGGAGCCCGCGGAGCCCAGGAGCGCTGCGGGGCGGAGAAAGACTACACTTCCCGTCGTCCGCGCGCTCCCTGTGACTGAACGGAGCTGTCAGGTTCCTGCTGCAGAGTAGGAATGCGGGATAAACGTGTGTCCCAGAGTCCTGGTTCTCAGAGGCCCCAGATGGGGTGTGTCTCCACGCTGCTGGTCTTAGGCCGTCTCTATACCTGGCTTAGGTGAAGGTTCTTGGAATGAAACCATTCTCCAATTTGCTAAATCCTAGAAGTCTGGAGAAAATATTCTCCTAATGGAATACAATTTTCTATCTCTCCATTAGTCAATCTGCTTGCCATCATGTAAACTTCCTTTGTAAAGGACAAATGTGTTTTTTAAAAAGTGAGGTTACTGGTTTAGTCACAACTGAACAGACTTCTTTTTCATTTCTTATAATTCTGTAACCAGTTAGGACTACACAGGGCCCTGCTAGATACAAAAGGCTTTCCCTGTCCCTTGAGTTTTTAGCAGGAAAAAGGCATCAGTCTCCAAAGCCTTCCCTGAATTCCAAAGGGCAGATTCTGACAATTACTGACAAGGGATGCAATGTAGAAGAAATGTGGAGCAGTCAAAAAACAATACTGAATTACTTTGCTGTACACTGGAAACTAACACAACATTACAAAGCAACTATACTGCAATAAAAATGGAAAAAAAAAGATTAAAAAGAATAGTGCAGCTAAAAAGCAGAGACCTGGTTCCTCCTTAAGAGCGATACATAATAGCTTATCTTTCAATTCTTATGAAGGAACTAAGGCAGCAACCCAGGTGGAGGATGGCAACTTCAGGTGCAGAAGGTGAGCCCGGAACACCACACTGTTAGCTCACCACCAATGAAAGCAACACACACTGTGCCTTTTGCCTGCCTTTGCCTATAAAAACTCTTCCCCTGTCCCCAAATAATACAGAGGATTAAGTCTTTAGCACATGAGCTATCAGTTCTCCTTCTCTAGCCTTAGCAGTAAAACTGCTCCAAATCCCAGTGTTTTGGTTTTTTGGCTTCAGTATTCAGCAGGCACAGGAATTTGTATTTGGCAGGGATTTTCTACAAAAAATTTCTTGAACTCCAAATTCTAAATCTAAATATCACTCTTTTATTGTTGTTGTTGTTCAGTAGCTACGTTGTACCTGATGCTTTGTGACCCCACCGACTGCAGCACACCACACTTCTCTGTCCTCCACTATTTCCCAGAGTTTACTCAAATTCATGTCCATTGAGTTGGTAATGCCATCCAACCATCTCACCCTCTGTTGGCCCTTCTTCTCTTGTCTTCAGTCTTGCGCAGCATCAGGGTCTTTTCCACTGAGTCAGTTCTTCATGTTAGGTGGCCAAAGTATTGGAGCTTCAGCTTCAGTATCAGTCCTTCCAATGAATATTCAGGGTTGATTTCCTTTAGGATTGACTGGTTTGATCTCCTTGAAGTCTGAGGGACTCTCAAGAGTCTTCTCCAACACCACAATATGAAAGCATCAATTCTTCTGTGCTCAGTGTTCTTTATGGTCCAACTCTCACATCCATACGTGACTACTGGAAATCCCATAGCTTTGACTAGACAAATCTTAGTTGGTAAAGTGATGTTTCTGCTTTTTAATATGCTGTCTATGTTTGTCATAGTTTTTCTTCCAAGGAGCAAGCATCTTTTTAATTTCATAGCTGCAGTTACTGTCCGCAATGATTTTGGAGCCCAAGAAAATAAAGTCTGTAACTGCTTGCATTGTTTCCCCATCTTTTTGCCATGAAGTGCTGGGACCAGATGCCAATATCTTAGTTTTTTGAATGGTGAGTTTTAAGCCAGCTTTTTCACTCTCCTCTTTCACTGTCACCAGGAGGCTCTTTAGTTCCCCTTTCGCTTTCTGCCATAAGGATGGTGTCATCTGCATATCTGATTTGTTGGTATTTCTCCTGGAAATCTTGATTCTAGCTTGTGATTCATCTCGCCCGGCATTTCTCATGATGTACTCTGCATATAAGTTAAATAAGCAGGGTGACAATAGATAGCCTTGATGTACTCCTTTCCCAATATTGAACCAATCCATTGTTCCATGTGCAATTCTCACTGTTGCTTCTTGACCTGCATACAGGTTTCTCAGGAGGCAGGTCAGGTGGTCTGGTATTCCCATCTCTTTCAGAATTTTCCAGTTTGTTATGGTACTGAGTTGGCCCAAAGGCAAAAGATGCCAATTTGAGCAGGCAGTGAAGACTCCCCAAGAACATGCCCAAGAAAGGTGGAAATGATAAATATCTAGTCTGTGTAAACATTTAGAAATAAACTACTAACAGGAATTGGAATAACCAATGAGAAAAAGTAAAAGCTAACAGAAAATGATGCAAATGAAAACAAATACACAATCAAGGAAGAGCAAAGAGAATAAGAAACGTGATAAAGTGATTTTACACTAGGAGACACGTAAGGAAAGAGTAATGTAAAATTTTCATATAGTTCAGCAATGTAAACCCGAAGTATGTAACCAAAAATTGCAAATTAAATGTTTACTATAATGGGAGTAAGGAAGAAGGAAAGCTAAACAGAGATTTATAATAAAATGGAATCAGCAGATAATGTCTAAAGTGAAGAAATCAGGAGGCACCACTTTAAAACTATAATCAAAATGATGTTTAAAGATGAATACAAGAAAACATTGAAGGTGCTTACTTATTTCTGTAGAACAAGAGAAAGGAAGGGAGAGAAATAGTGTGGGGCTATAGACTGTGATTTTTGTTGTGTTATTAATTACACTGGATTAAACATTTTAAAATTCTAATTGGAGGATAATTGCTTTACAATGTTATGCTAGTTTCTGCTGTACAACAAAGTAAATCAGCTGTAAGTATACATATATCCCCTCCCTCTAGAGCCTCCCTAATACTCCCCTCCATCCCACCCTTCTAGGTCATTTCAGAGCATCAACTGAGCTCCTGTGTTACACAGCTGATTCCCACTAGCTATCTATTTTACACATGGTGGTGAATATATTTTGGGCTTCCCAGGTGGCTCATTGCAGTAGAGCCTGCCACTGTAGTAGACATGGGTTCAATCCTTGGGTCAGGAAGATCCCCTGGAGAAAGAAATTTCAACCCACTCCAGTATTCTTGCCTGGAAAACCCCATGGACAGAGGAACTTGGTGGGCTACAACCCATGGGATCACAAAAAAGTTAGTCATGACTTAATGTCTAAAATAACAACAAAGTGTATATATGTCAATACCACTCTCTCAATTTGTTCTACCCTCTCCTTCCCCTGATGTGTCCACAAATCTGTTCTCTACATCTCCATCTCTATTCCTGTCCTGCAAACAGGTTCATCAGTACCATTTTTCTAGAGTCCATGCTGCTGCTGCTGCTGCTAAGTCACTTCAGTCGTGTCCGACTCTGTGTGACCCCATAGAGGGCAGCTCACCAGGCTCCCGTCCCTGGGATTCTCCAGGCAAGAACTCTGGAGTGGGTTGCCATTTCCTTCTCCAATGCATGAAAGTGAAAAGTGAAAGGGAAGTCGCTCAGTCGTGTCCGACTCTTCGCGACCCCATGGACTACAGCCCACCAGGCTCCTCCGTCCATGGGGTTGCCAGGCAAGAGTACTGGAGTGGGGTGCCATCGCCTTCTCCGTCTAGAGTCCATACATGTTCGTTATATGTGACATTTGTTTTTCTCTGACTTACTTCACTTTGTATGACAGACTCTAGGTTCATCCACATCACGACAACTGACTCAATTTTGTTCCTTTTTATGGCTGAGAATTACACTGGATTTCAAAACTGTGGTCCATGTCTCCTGATTTAAAATTTTAAAATCTATTTTAAAATTTAAACTTAAAAAATTATAGTGCTCTTTTTTAAAGAAAGAAAATGAAAAAAGTTCTATAATCACCAGCAGGTGGCACTATTTTCTCTCAGTGGGAGACTTTTCTTCCAAATCCTGTCACCTCTGCTTTTCCTCGCTCATTCCATTATATTAAATTGTACAGCTTTTCCTCACAAGAACTAAGAAGCCCAAGCTGATTGGTCTTTACTGAGAAAATTGTTTGTTTATATTGTTTGCTTAGTCGTTCAGTCGTGTCCGACTCTTTTGCAACCCCATGGACTGGAGCCCGCTAAATTCCTCTGTCCACGGGGATTCTCCAGATAAAAATACTGGAGTGGGTTGCCATGCCCTCCTCCAGGGGATCTTCCCAACCCAAGGATCGAACCCAGGTCTCCCACACTGCAGGCAGATTCTTTACGGTTTGAGCCACCAGAGAAGCCCAATATAAATTTTAGGCAATCACAAATATTTCCAAAGTGATTATATTAAACTGAAATTATCACATTTTCGTTTTCTTTTGTAAAGCAGAGGTGATTTCACCAAACTCTTCTCTTTTTAAAAAGTTTTTTTTTATTTAATTTTTTATTTTTGGCTGTCCTGGGTCTTTGTCTCTGCTCGAGCTTTTCTCTAGTTGCGGCAATCAGACTTCTCACGGCGGTGGCTTCCCTTGTTATGGAACATTAGTCTCGATGTTCAGGCTTCAGTAGCTGTGGCGTGTGTCAGAACTTGCAGCTCCTGGGCTCTAGAGCACAGGCTCAGTAATTGCAGTGTGAGGACTTTGTTGCTCTGCGGCGTGTGGGATCTACCCGGACCAGGGCTCTAACCTGAGCCTCCTATACTAGCAGGTGGATTCTTTACCACTGGGCCACCAGGGAAGTCCAACTCTTCTCTTATTCATGAATCTTGGCCATCAAAGAAAACCAGCAAAATTTTCACAGAACCGTTTATTTGTTTAGCCCATCGAGAGTGGAGCCTGGAGGGATACGGTCCGTGGGATCGCAGAGTCAGACACAACTGAGGGACTAACCACACCACTTAACCTACAAGTTCGTGAAAAACTATCAAATTTAAGGGTGACATTAAAGATTGATTTTTATCTAACTCCATCTCCTAGTGCTATATAACGCTGGAGAAAATAGATCTTTGTGCTTTGTCTTTCTTTATGGGTTTAGGTTAGGACAAGATTAGGGTTAGGGTCAGGGTCCTCCATATTTCTTTCTTTTTACTGCCCCTCTGAGGCAGTTACGTGTTCTCTGTTATCAAAAATCGGCAACAACATCTCCCCTACAAAGAGAGGTAACGTGGATGGTGGACTATGAAAATGATAAAGGGCTTTACAAATAGAAGTCACCATAGTGTCTGTAACAAAGAGAATGTTGAGACTTTTTTTTCTTCTTCTGATATTGGATAACCCAGTATTGGTTAAATGGTGGAAGTATTTTTTAATAATTTATTTATTTTTGACACATACACAGTTATTTATTTATTTTTGGCTGTACTGGGTCTTCCTTGCTGCGGGCAGGCTTTCTCTAGTTTCAGAGAGTGAGAGTTACTCTCTAATTTCAGTGCATGGGCTTCTCATTGTGGTGGCTTCTCTTGTTGCAGAACCCAGCCTCTAGTTGTTGCAACTTGCTGATTCTACTGTTCTTGAGTTTCAGTAGCTGTGGTACAGGGGCTGATGAGTTGTGGTTGGTGGACCCTAGAGTGTACAAGCTTCAGTAGCTATAGCACACAAGCTTAGTCGTTGTGGCACATGGGTTTAGTTGCTCTGGGGCATGTGGGATCTTCCTGAACCAGGGATTGAACCCATGACTTCTGCATTGACAGGCAGATTCTTATCTACTGGGCTACCGGGGAACTCCAGTGGTGGAAGCATTTTTGTCTCAGCTTTAAAATGAGACTTGTAAATGGTGAGACTGAGGCTGAAATTGAATTAGCTATGAGTAGAATGACAAAGAACAGAAAAGTATGGGACAAGTAACCTTACTGCCATCTTCACTCCTCACAAATAAGCAAGCTGAAACAGGGCTCTTTACCCTCAGTTTCTTTTTTTTTTTAATTATTAATTTATTTTATTTTTGATTGCACTGGGTCTTCATTGCTGTAAGTGGGCTTTCTCTAGTTGGGGCAAATGGGGGTACCCTTGGATGCAGTGTGCAGGCTTATTGCAGTGGCTCTCTTGTTGCGGGCCACAGGCGGGCCACAGGCTCTAGTGTGTGGACTTTAGTCCTTGTGGCACACGCTCTAGAGCACAGGCTTAGCTGTCCAGTGACATGTGGAATCTTCCCGGACGCAGGACGGAACTCATGTCCTCTACATTGGCAGTCAGAGTCTCAACCACTGGACCACCAGGGAAGTCCTACCCTCAGTTTCTCAGGACTGTTTCTTTATCTGTAAAAAGGACACTATAATATTGATAACACACATGCCTGAAGCCACAGCCCTTGGACCCGGAGAAATCTTGACTTCCTGTCCATTTTTAAGATCTGTAATTTTAGCCCACAGCTTTCACAATTCCCTTAAATTGGCACAAAGTAAACAGCTTCTGGAAAGAAAAGGACTTAATAAAATAAAAACTTTATCCAATGATTCAAGAGTCGAGTCATCATATGAAAATAGAAGGGCAGGAGACTTCCCTGGAAGTCTAGTCGTTAAGACTCCAGGTTTCCACTATAGAGGGTGGGAGTGGTGGCCACACAGGTTTGATTCCCGGTAGAGGAACTGAGAGCCCACGTGCCATACTGCATTGCCAAAATAATTAAATAAATAAAATTGGAAAGAAAAGGAGGAGAAGATACAATGCACAATTTTTTTAGAAAAAGAAAATATAAGGGCATTCTTTGTGCCAATAAAGGAAGTTGAGGAAACTTGGCTCCATGACACGATGTTAAGAAACAGAACTTCACACTCTTCCCAGACAATGATCCTGTCGTTGACTGGGATCTGCACATAAAACCTCCCTGCTTCCGACAGTGGGTCTGGCCCGTAGAATCACAGTCATTGGGTGGGATTCCTAATCGCTCCTTGGGTGGGATTACTAATCAGTCCCTTAACATGTTTATATTTATTCATTTTAAAAAGCGCTTGTTAATCCTACTATGTGCAGATACTCTGCTCTGTGATTTCTTGTGACATGAAAAAAGGAGATAGCATGGATTTGCTTTCCATGGGAGTAGGGACAACAGGTAGCGCTAATGTAAAGAACCTGCTTGCCGATGCAGAAGACTCAAGAGATGCTTGTTCAATCCCTGGGTTTGGAAGATGCCCTGGAGGAAGGCATGGCAACCCATTCCAGTATTCTTGCCTGGAGAATCCCATGGATGGAGGAGGCTGGCAGGCTACAGTCCATAGGGTCACAAAGAGTCAGACACAACTGAAGCGACTTACCACACACAGGGACAAAGGAAAGGGATTTTAGAAACTGACATTAAGAGCCTTGCAGGCGTGGGTGCTACCTTGCTTCAGTGTCTGACTCTTTGCGCCCTCATGGACGGTAGCCCTCCAGGCTCCTCTGTCCAAGGGGTTCTCCAGGCAAGAATACTGGAGTGAGAGCATGGGTTGCCATGCTCTCCCAGGGGATCTTCCTGACTCAGGGATCAAACCGAAGTCTCTTATGTCTCCTGTATTGGGAGACATGTTTCTTACAATGAACATAGGAGAACAATCTGGGGTTTCTACCATTAACATCTAACACAGCACAGTTTTTCACCCCAGCCAGGTCTGCTCAATTAGCATTTCCTTCTTTTTGTATCTTTTGCCCTACAAAATTAAATCTTAAAAATAAAACTTGTCTTGGTAACACCAGTATTATGAAGTTAAATTTGACAGACATTCTTTCTTTCAAAACATGTTTATTGAGCACCTACTATGTGTGAGGTATCGTTTTGTGTGCTAAGGTTACAGCAGTGAAGGAGGCAGGTAGCATGACTCACCAGGAGCTTCTATGCTGATGAGGGGAGACAATTAATTACTCAACTAATAATTAAATCAGAGAAGGAAATGGCAACCCACTCCAGTATTCTTGCCTGGGAAATCCCATGGACAGAGGAGCCTGGCTGGCTATAGTCCATGGGGTCGTAAAAGAGCCAGACATGACTTAGCAACTAAACAACCACGGCAAAATAATTAACAAGCTAACAAGAAATTTTCCGATAGTGGTAAGAGAGTGGAAATATCTAATCACTGCACCTGTTGAGCTAAATAGACATCTGGGGCTGAGTCTGAAGGATAGAGTGGTTCGCATAATGAGACAGATAGAAACTGCTGTCTGGGCATACTGAACTGATGGCATAAACACCTAATGTGCAACCAAGCCTGAAGCTCAGATAGACCTCTGTACCCAGAACAGGCTCACAGAGGTGAGGGGGAAGATAAACTGGCAGGAAAGTAGGCAGCAACCAGGCAGTGTGAGATTTAGCATTTTGGGTATATGTGCATGTAAAGACAAAACAAGTAACTATAAGTGTTGCTCAGTGCCCAGCAAAGTAACATACACATGAATTTCGGCATTATTAAAACATTTTTAAAATGACTTCAAATTAATGAACTATAGTACTTTAAATGTGTTGCAGAAAGTTGTATGTAAATAGCATGTTTTAAGTAATTTTAAAGGAACTGTAGTTTAACCTGTATTTGTTCTATCTTTTCTGAAGTAAACTATGACTTCCATTTTGTTGTTACTAGAATGAAACTCAAGTGTAAGGAGAATGCTACTTTGTCAGGTGAGTAGATTATTTTAAAAGTAATTAGAGCACCTAAAAGACAAAGTCTAAATTTTTGAAACTGGAATTTAAATCAAATAAAATTAAGTGCTCAGAAAAACTTTCCAAACTCACTTTAAGGTGCAAAAATAATTCCTTATAATGACTCAGTAGCTATTTAAATTTGCTGTTGGTCAAAATATTTGTATGCCCAGTATTAGGAGAAGTAATAGACTTATTTCTTTAAAACTAGGTGTAAGTTAGAATGACTAGTCTAGAACAAGGAGCAAATATTTGTAAGAAATCTGGGAATCTTATTTCTCTGTCCATTTCTTTTCAGTTACACTCCCAGGCCAGAAGCCATAGGAAAAAATATATATATATGCCATGAGCTGGGAAAAATTAAATCATTTCTAGATGAATTTTAGAGTTGACCAAGTTGAAAATACAATGATTAGGTCAATATCAACTTTTACCTGTTAACTGGTATTTAATTATTTGCAAATAACAAGAAGCTGGGCATGATTTTGCTTTGTCAATGACTGTAACACTAAAATATAATTGCTAGTATAGAACACTGCATATTTTAAGTGTGAAATTAACACGAAGGCTAGTCTAGTTTGAAATAAAGAAGAAGGAAGCCCACAAATATGTAGGAATTTGATAAGCAGCTTAGGAACTGATGAATTTATAGGCTGAACATCATTTTGCCTACAGAGTTGCAAGCTCTAGGAGCAACGTAGAGAGGCTGCTATGGAGGTCACAAGACTTGTTCTGTTTTATGACCTTCTTGTGCAGAGACTTGGTTCCTTTAAGCAAGAATCCTCTCTTTTCTGAACTTCAGATCTGACACTCCAGGATTTTTTTATTATTATTATATCATATTATTTTATTATTTAAACCCTTCTCTCATATCACCTTCAATCAGTTCAGTTGCTCAGTCATGTGCAACTCTTTGCAACACCATGAACCGCAGCACGGCAGATCTCCTTGTCCATCACCAACTCCCGGAGTCCACCCAACCCATGTCCATTGAGTTGGTGATGCAATATAACCGTCTTATCCTCTGCTGTCCCCTTCTCTTCCTGCCCTCAATCTTTCCCAGCATCAGGGTCTTTTCCAATGAGTCAGTTCTTCGCATCAGGTGTCCAAAGTATTGGAATTTCAGCTTCAACATCAGTCCTTCCAGTGAACACTCAAGACTGATCTTCTTTAGGATGGACTGGTTGGATCTCCTTGCAGTCCAAGGGATTCTCAAGAGTCTTTTCCAACACCACAGTTCAAAAGCATCAATTCTTCAGTGCTCAGCTTTCTTTATAGTACAACTCTCACATCAACACATGACCACTGGAAAAACCATAGCCTTGACAAGACGGACCTTTGTTGGCAAAGTAATGTCTCTGTTTTTTAATATGCTGTCTAAGTTGGTCATAACTTTCCTTCCAAGGAGGAAGTGTCTTTTAATTTCATGGCTGCAGTCACCATCTGCAGTGATTTTGGAGCCCAGAAAAATAAACTCTGACACTGTTTCCACTGTTTCCTCATCTATTTGCCATGAAGTGAGGGACCAGATGCCATGATCTTAGTTTTCTGAATGTTGAGCTTTAAGCCAACCCTTTCACTCTCTTCTTTTCACTTCCATCAAGATGCTCTTAAGTTCTTTTTCATTTTCTGTCATAAGGGTGGTGTTATCTGCATATCTGAGGTTATTGATCTTTCTCCTGGCAATCTTGATTCCAGCTTGTGCTTTCTCCAGCCCAGCATTTCTCATGATGTACTCTGCATAGAAGTTAAATAAGCAGGGTGACGATATACAGCCTTGACATACTCCTTTTCCTATTTGAAACCAGTCTGTTGTTCCATGTCCAGTTCTAACTGTTGCTTCCTGACCTGCATACAGATTTCTCAAGAGGCAGGTCAGGTGGTCTGGTATTCCCATCTCTTTCAGAATTTTCCAGTTTATTGTGATCCACACAGTCAAAGGCTTTGGCATAGTCAATAAAACAGAAATAGATGTTTATCTGGAACTCTCTTGCTTTTTTGATGATTCAGCAGATGTTGGCCTTTTCTAAAACCAACTTGAATATCTGGAGGTTCCCGGTTCACTTATTGCTGAAGCCTGGCTTGGAGAATTTTAAGCATCACTTTATATTAGCGTGTGAGATGAGTGCAATTGTGCAGTAGTTTGAGCATTCTTTGGCATTGCCTTTCTTTGGGATTGGAATGAAAACATATCACCTTGGCCTATCTCTATTTTCAATCTCAGCCTTCTGGGAGATTTTGTGCAAGTTTAGACCCATGCTACAGAGCCAGCCTTTCACTTAAAGAAGCTATGTCTCTTTGCATTTTGATGTAGGATTTTACCTTCTCCACTTTGGGCTCTTGCTGTAAGCACTGTCTGGAAATGTAGGGTCATTAAACCTCACTTGGGCCTTGTCTGGTGGTCCAGAGGTTATGAATCCTGTGGATTTGATCCCTGGTAGGGGAACTAGGATCCCAAATGCTGTGGGGCAACTGAGCCGGTGCACCGCTGCTAGAGAAGGCTGTGCACTTCAATGAAGAGCTTCCATACTGCAGTGAAGACCAGCACCACCAAAAACAAAAACAGCCTCACTTCCTCACTTAACCAAAAAGATGTTGAACTGTCTTGTAGGACTTTTTTTTTTCCAACTGTGCTGGGTGTTCATTGCTGTGGGGGGTTTTCTCTAACTGCGATGCTTGGACTTCTAATCGCAGTGGCTTTTCTTGTTGCTGAGCACTGGCTCTAGGATGTGAGGGCTTCAGGAGTACATGGGCTCCTGTACATGGGAGCAAGGCATGGGCTCAGCAGTCCATGGGCTCAGTAGTTGTGGCTCCCAGACTCTAGAGCATAGGCTCAGTAGTTGTGGTGCACAAGCTTAGTTCTGCGGCATACCAGATCTTCCCAAATCAGGAATCGAACCTGTGTCTCTTACATTGGCAGGCAGATTCTTTACCACTGAGCCACCAGGGAAGCCCTGTCTCGTAGTTTTGACGGCTAATTCTCAGTGGTATTCTGCCCACTTCATAGGAGATCACAGAATTGGCACATGCCCCCAACCCGGTGGCTCCCAATGATAATCTCACATTGTGCACCCTTACTATCGATTTTCTCTCTTGCCTTCCCCACTCTCTACTCCCTTACTCATACTTCCTAAAATCATGTCTTGTATTAGAGTGCTATTGCTCCCTACCAAATTACCACATGTTTATTACATGTAATAAATATATCACTTATCCCATAGGTCAGAGTTCTGGGTGGGGTGCATGGATTTTCTAATTGCAGTCTCACAAGGCTGAAATCAAACTGTTAGCCAGACTGAGAACTTAGATGCAAGATTTGGAAAAGACTCCACTTCCAAGCTTAGCTCCTTGAAAGTGAAGATCCCTGCTTCCTAGATATAAGTCAGGGGGCTATTCTTGGCTCCTAGAAGCTAGTCTCAAGGCTATTCCAAGGCCTGTCTCCTTCCATTTTCACAGCTTATGATGGGGGCATGTCAGCTCCTTCTTGTGCTTTTAATCTCTTTGACTTTCCCTTCTGCAACCAGCCAGAGCAAACTTTCTGCTTCAAAGGACTCATGCTATTAGATAGGCTTACCTGAATCATCTCCTTTTTTATTAACTCAAAGCCAAGAAATTAAGAGGCTTCCCAGGTGACACTAGTGGTAAAGAATCTGCCTAGCAATGCAGAAGATGTAAGAGGCATGGGTTTGATCCCTGGGTTGAGAAGATCCCCTGGAGGAGGGCATGGCAACCCACTCTAATATTCTTGCCTGAAGAATCCCATGGACACAGGAGCCTGGCGGGCTACAATCCATAGGGGCGCAAAGAGTCAGGTATGACCAAAATGACTTAGCACACACACAAGTAATTAATAACTCAAAGCTGCAAAATCCTTTTTGCCATATAGTGTTAATGTAATCCAGGTCATATCTCATCATATTCACAGTCCCAGGATTTAAGATGGAAAATCTTGGAGGAATTCTGCATACCAACTTCCCAAATAAACTAATTGTATCCAAATCTTTGCCCTCGGCTCTGCTTTCAGGGGGGTCAAAAGTAAGACATCCCTTAAATAGCAAATGACTACTTTTCCAAATTCTAATATTATAAGCTTTCTATCGTTCCAAGATTTAAGTTTCTAAATTCAAGATTCTAGAGATGTTTTCTAATTTAGCTGTCATTTCCATGACTGCAAAGTTGTAAGAAAAGTAAGTATAGAGATTAAATAATTTCTGGGACTTTCTAGTGGTCCAGCAGTTAGGGCTCCACGCTTCCACTGCATGGGGTATGGACTCAGTTCCTGGCCAGGGAACAAAGATCCTGGCATGCTGCACAGTCAGCCCCCAGCCCCCCCAAAAAAAAGATTAAACAATTTTTCAAGCTTTCTTACAGATGTCTGAACTATTTAAACCTGACTAAGGCTAAGAAAAGTTATGACCAACCTAGATAGTATATTCAAAAGCAGAGACATTACTTTGCCGACTAAGGTCTGTCTAGTCAAGGCTATGGTTTTTCCTGTGGTCATGTATGGATGTGAGAGTTGGACTGTGAAGAAGGCTGAGCGCAGAAGAATTGATGCTTTTGAACTGTGGTGTTGGAGAAGACTCTTGAGAGTCCCTTGGACTGCAAGGAGATCCAACCAGTCCATTCTGAGGGAGATCAATCCTGGGTGTTCATTGGAAGGAATGATGCTAAAACTGAAGCTCCAGTACTTTGGCCACTGCTTACTCCTTGGAAGAAAAGTTATGACCAACCTAGATAGTATATTCAAAAGCAGAGACATTACTTTGCCGACTAAGGTCCGTCTAGTCAAGGCTATGGTTTTTCCTGTGGTCATGTATGGATGTGAGAGTTGGACTGTGAAGAAGGCTGAGCGCAGAAGAATTGATGCTTTTGAACTATGGTGTTGGAGAAGACTCTTGAGAGTCCCTTGGACTGCAAGGAGATCCAACCAGTCATTCTGAAGGAGATCAGTCCTGGGTGTTCATTGGAAGGAATGATGCTAAAACTGAAGCTCCAGTACTTTGGCCACCTCATGCGAAGAGTTGACTCATTGGAAAAGACCCTGATGCTGGGAGGGATTGGGGGCAGGAGGAAAAGGGTACGACAGAGGATGAGATGGCTGGATGGCATCACGGACTCGATGGACGTGAGTCTGAGTGAACTCCGGGAGTTGGTGATGGACAGGGAGGCCTGGCATGCTGCGATTCATGGGGTCGCAAAGAGTCGGACATAACTGAGCGACTGAACGTAACGGAAGGCTAGTAGCTCCTTTCCTTTTGATCTTCCAACTTTACAGTACATCACACTTAATATTTGTATATTCTTCTAATCTAGCAGATTTGTTGAATTTATTTCATTTCCTCTTCACAAGAAGCCTGAGAAACTTTGTGACTCTAATGTTAGAAACAGAAACTTTCCATAAACAGAAATTTTCAGACAGTCACAGAAAATTTCTTAAGACTACATGGCTAGTCATGGCAAAAATGGATTGAAAGTCCAGTTCTCTCTGATGTCAGATACCCACTCCTTCCATTTTACCTTACCAGTCTCCACTACTGAGCAAATAGACAGGTAATCTGGGAGAAGGAGGTACTGCTTAGCCCTACATAAAGACACTTCAAGTGACTGAGTTGGACAAAATGATGTTCAACACAGATTGGCTTTACAGAAATTACAGGGACTTACCTGGTGATCCAATAGCTAAAACTCTGCATTCCTGATGCAAGCAGGCCAGGTGCGATCCCTGATCAGGGAACTAGAACCTACGTGTTGCAACTAAATATTCCATATGCTGTAGCTAAAAGACCCCACATGCTGCAACAAAGATTGAAGACCCGTGTGCAGCAACTAAGGCCCAGCACAGCCAAATAAATAAATATAAGCCACCTTAGCATTCTATATATATATATTTTTTTTTTTTTTTTTAAGAAATTACAGTTTCCGTGGAGGCTCAGAATCTGCCTACCAAGCCAGGAGCACGAGTTTGATCCCTGATTCGGGAAGATCTCATATGCCACAGAGGAAATAAGCCCATGTGCCACAACTATAGGGCCTGTGCTCTAGAGCCCAGGAGCTGCAACTCCTAAAGTCCATGTTCCCTAGAGCCCATGCTCCTCAACAAGGGAAGCCACTACAATGAGAAGCCCACACACCACAACAGAAGAGTAGCCCCTGCTTGCCACAACTAGAGAAAAGCCCAAGAAGCAACAAAGACCCAGCACAGACAAAAATAAATAAATTTATTAATTAAAAAAAGAAATTATAGTACTGATCCCAGATCATGGTCCTGATTTTCTCTTACAAGCCTCCTCCTTCCAGAAAATGTAACAAACCTCAGAGAACTCAAATATAGTACTATAATTGTTCCCATGATTGCATTTCAACTAAACTGTTCATTAAAGAGTAATTTGGTTGCTCAGTCATGTCAGATTCTTTTGTGACCTCATGGACTGTAGCCCACCAGGCTCTGTTGTCCATGGGACTCTCCAGGCAAGAATACTGGAGTGGGTTGCCACTTCCTTCTCCAGGGTATCTTCCTGACCTATGGATTGACCTGAGTCTCTTGCATTGGCAGGTGGATTCTTTACCCCTGAGCCTACACGGAAGCCCAGTTTTATTCTCCATGTAATCGTTTTATGCCCCAGCTCTCTCCTCAGTTCCAGGACACTCTCTCCTGAATGTTTTTCAAACTCTCTTTCATGAGAAGCAGCGTGGTGCCCTGAAAAGTCATGGGCTGTGTTCTGGAGTCTCAGTACTGCCGTCACTCACTAGGGATAGAGCTTGTGGAAAGATAGTTCTTTCTGCTTCCATTTTTGGATGTTCTCTATGCCCCTTTAGCATGAGTATCCTGGGAGTTCAGCATTTGGTTAACTTTATAACTATCTATTCCCTTTCCTCTGAAGATTCCCCTCAAATTCAACCAGAGTCAAAATAATCTAAAACATTGCTGTTCAAAGAGTTGTCCATAGACAATCAGCATGGGCATCACCAAGAAGCTATTCAAAACCTCAGGCTGACCTCAGACCTGCTGAGTCAGTATCTGCTTTCCAATGAGGTCCTAATGATTGATTATACATCGAATTTTAGAAGTTCTTATCTGAACATATACTTAGGCATTGACTCCAGAGCTTGGGAGCACAGTTCCTGGCAGTCTGAGGGAACAAGTCTTGCTGGGTCACACGATGGAGGGTGTTCAGAAGATTCAAGGAAGTCTATTTTTATGATTAGAGTTTTTAGTCATTGACGTCAGTGACCTCAGAACTTCTTCCTGGTGCTATACCTGGAATGATGTCACTGTAAGATTCAGGACCAAGTCATTCAGCAGCAACAAAGAGCCCAAAATATTATGCCTCCAAAATAAAGGGAAAACCAGTGAGAAATGAGCTAAAAGAAAAATCCTCCTAGTTCTTCCTGCCTCGAGGAGATTTTATCCTCCTGTCTTTTTATGTCTTCTGTCTTTCTCTGGCCTCCCGTTTCTCTATTCCCCTTCCAAGTGGGGATATTGCTGAGATAAACTCTCTCTTCTGCTTCCTTTCTGACTTCTTTGAATCTAGCACTAACATTTTTCCTTGAAATAATACTCACTAAATAAGATAATTATCAAAAACTAGTAAAAGTTGCCAAGATATCTGGCTCAGAACCAAAGTCTGGCCTGGCTCTTCTCTTGAGACCAAAAGAATATTGCCCTACAACTCCCTGCTGTGTTCCCCTCAAAGATGGCATATGTTGCTGTAGTTTCACCTGCCATTGCTGATGTCAAGTCAAATGTGAAGGTGAGAGATTGAATTTAGCTAATAATACAGCAATAAATTCTGAATTTTCCATTATCTCACAGCTTCAGCCTTCCTCTTTACAAGAGAGAAGCAGAAGCTAATTTTTAAAGTACTCTGAGCTGAAAAAATAAACATTATACAAGCACCATGCATGACAGTTGATGCATTTTATATTGTCTCACTCAGAATTTATGTACCCTTGCTTGATACTTTGTTCTAATAAGTTTATATATCTGATTTCCAAACCAAATAAATTAGAAAAGAGATAAACTATGTAAGAGTGTTATGACAGCTATTGGGGATGGAGGATGCAGTAAAAGGGAGAAACCCTGCACATACACACACACAAACAGACACACCGAAAGTAGTATGGACTATTTTATGTAGAGGCAAAGATTGATCCTTACACCTGTCCTTTAGCCCTGAAAGCTTTACTGTATTATAACTCAGTAGTTCAGTTAATATTCTTTTTTTTTTATTAATTTTTATTTTTTTAGTTCGTTTTGCTTTACAATACTGTATTCATTTTGCTACCCATCGACATGGATCAGCCACGACTGTACATGAACTCCCAATCCCGACCCCCACTTCCCCCCTCCCGCCCCACACCCTCTCTCTGGATTATCCCCGTGCATCAGTCCCAAGCATCCTGCATCCTGCATCAAACCTGGACTGGCGATTCGTTTCACTTATGATATCACACATGTTACACTGCCACTCTGCCAACCCATCCCACCCTCTCCCTCTCCCACAGAGTCCAAAAGGCCGTTCTATACATCTGTGTCTCTTTTGCTGTCTTGCGTACAGGTTTATCATTACCATCATTCTAAATTCCATATATATGTGTAAGTATACTGTATTGGTGTTTTTCTTTCTGGCTTACTTCACTCTGTATAATCGGCTCCAGCGTCATCCACCTCATTAGAACTGATTCAAATGTATTCTTTTTAATAGCTGAGTAATACTCCATTGTGTATATGTACCACAGCTTTCTTATCCATTCATCTGCTGATGGACATCTAGGTTGCTTCCATGTCCTGGCTATTATAAACAGTGCCGCAATGAACATTGGGGTACACGTGTCTCTTTCAATTCTGGTTTCCTCGGTGTGTATGCCCAGCAGTGGGATCGCTGGATCATAAGGCATTTCTATTTGCAATTTTTTAAGGAATCTCCACACTGTTCTCCATAGTGGCTGTACTAATTTGCATTCCCACCAACAGTGTAAGAGGGTTCCCTTTTCTCCACACCCTCTCCAGCATTTATTGCTGTTGACTTTTGGATCGCAGCCATTCTGACTGGTGTGAAATGGTCAGTTAATATTCTTAATTACAAAGCTGTTATGCATAAAAATGTAAAATATTCTCCATTAAACTGAAAACCAAAAAGACACTTAAGCACAAGTTATGATTTCCCTGGTGGCTCAGACGGTAAAGAAGGAGACCCAGGTTCAATCCCTGGGTCAGGAAGATTCTCTGGAGAAGGGAATGGCAACCCACTCCAATATTCTTGCCTGGAGATTCTCATGGATAGAGGGGCCTGGCAGGCTACAGTCCATGAGAACACAAAGAGTTGGACATGACTGAGAGGCTAACACTAACTAATGCTAATAGTTTAACTATAAAAACTGTAACTGTAGCATAAGTAGAATTTAGACAATTTTTCATTTAAAATAGTCAAATAAAACCTCCTGGGGCTATGCAAGGATTATGACTAAAGCTTCACAGCAACTTATAATTTGTATAATCCTTAAAAATTTTTAAAGAGGTTCTCATATACATTATTTTTCTCTCATTCAAATGGGACTAATGAAACTTGAAATGAGTTAGAGTAAATAAATGAGGGAAAATGAATGTATTTTTAAGAAAAAAGTAGAAGCCATCTCTATGGAAGGAGAATGATTCCTATAACTCTGTCTCTCTCTGAAATTACAGATAAAATGTTTTAGAGAAATGAAAAAAAAATATATGTGTTAAAAAAAAATCATACCTCTCTGGCTACAAGAAGTTTAGTGATTATGTGGTCCAATCACCCATATAATACTCAAGGTCTTTCTACAATATCTGTGATAAGTGATTCTTCAATTAGAATTTAATCATCTTAAGAGATGTTTCCACTTCTTTTATCTTTGAGTAACTCCCTCAGAATATTCCTTTTTATACTGAGTCATTCATTGGAATGACTGATGTTGAAGCTGAAATTCCAATACTTTGGCCACCTGATGTGAAGAGCTGACTCATTAGAAAAGCCCCTGATGCTGGGAAAGATTGAGGGCAGGAGAAGAAGGGGATGCAGAGGATGAGATGGCTGGATGGCATCACCAACTCAATGGACATGGGTTTGGGTAGACTGGGAGTTAGTGATGGACAGGGAGGCCTGGTGAGCTGCGATTCATGGGATCGCAAAGTGTCTGACACGACTGAGAGACTGAACTGAACTGAACTGCTAATCTACCTCCTCCAGCGTCTACCAATAATATCTAGCTTAATCTGTTTTGGTGTTTGTTAGTAGGGAAAGGACTCAGGAATAGAGATAAAGAGAGGTGAGGCTGTTCTCTTCAAAGACCATTATGTGAAAGAGAAACTGGACTTGTGATCTATGCATAGAAGTTATGAAAAGGCAAAAACAAAAGCCACTTAAGCAATCATTTCTGTCCACCAATGTGATAAACTTTCTTGCGAAATTCTGAGTTTCCCATTAATGGAAGCACTCTAACTGTAGTATAATGACCATTACCAGGGTACTATAGAAAATCTTCCTATGTTTCATGGGAAATTATGTTTTACTAACTCTAACTTAGTTTTACTTACTGCATTGTTATAATTTCTGAGTTACAACTCAATGCTCAACATTTTAATCATTATTATCATCAGTAACATTTATTTTGTGTTCTTAATGTGTCGGATATTTCATATTTTGTTGTTCAGTTGGTAAATCGTGTCCGACTCTTTGCAACCCCATGAACCCCGTGAAGGACAGGTTTCCCTGTCCTTCATTATCTCCCCCAGTTTGCTCAAACCCATGTCCATTAAGTCAGTGATGCCATCCAACTGTCTCATCCTCTGTTGTCCCCTTCTCTTCATGCCTTCAATCTTTCCCAGCATCAGGGTCTTTTCCAATGAGTAATATTTATATAATCTTATTATTTAATCCCAGGAAACAAGTGATATCATTAATGTTTCCTTTGATAAATGAGAAAACCAAGGCTTACAAAGATTCAGAATCCTGCCTTTAAACTACAGAGATTGAGAAAAGATCGGTGGTTGCTAAGGACTAGGAGTGGGAGGAAAGATTGACTACAAAGAGCACAAAAACTGGGGGAGGTGATAGAATTGTTCTGCATCACAATGGTGGTTACCACATGGCTGAAAGCATTTATCAAAACTCACAGAACTGTACAGTAAAGAGTGAATTGTACAACATAATGTTAGTCGCTCAGTCGTGTTGGACTCTTTGCGACTGATGGGCGGTAGCCCACCAGGTTCTTCTGTCCATGGGATTCTCCAGGCAAGAATATTGGAATGGGTTGCCATTCCCTTTTCCAAGGGATCTTCCCAACCCAGGGATTGAACCCAGGTCTCCCATACTGTGGGCAGATTCTTTACCATTGAGCCACCAGGGAAGCCTGTACAAATAAAATATATCTTAATAAAGCTGACTTTAAAAACCTTGTCTTTGATCATACAGCTGGTTAGTGCTTTTCTGTGGGCTGAGATAGTCACAGGTTTGATTCTGTGATTGTTTGCTCCTTGCCTGTGATCTATAATTTGTGTAAGGTGCCATATTTGTAACTTTGATGCTCGACCCAAGGCCAAAGACTATGTGGATATTAGCCTATAGAAAAGTCTGTGTCTTAATAAGTCCTATCACTTTTTACTATATTTATCACTGTATTCACCTCTATAATTCATTTATCTATTCATGGTTTCCAAACTTGCTACAATCTGATTATCTTGAAAGAGATAATTTTCTTTAGAAAGATAAAGTTTCTTTACCTCTGTAACTATAATAATCTCTACAGAACTAGTATCTTTCACAGTACCTTATTCAGGCACAGAGGGTCTTTTTCCTTAATAAATAACACCAGGAAAACTGAGATTTGGATTCTGCATGGGGAAACATTTCAGATAGTCACTGCTGCTCAGAGATAGACCAGGTGCCCACTAAAACAAGCGTGGCTCTACATCAGAGAGCAAGTAGCAGTGTGTAAGGCACTCAGTCATGTTTGACTTTTTGCCACCCCATTGGCTGTAGCCTGCCAGGCTCCTCTGACGATCCAGTGATCTTCCCAACCCAGGGATCGAAACTCTGTCTCCCGTATTGCGAGCAGATTACCTCTGAGCCAATTTCTAAAATCACCTTTAACTAAATTTATCAAAGCTCCCACATTAAAAAATGCTCAATTATTTCTCTAAAGGCATGAGGAAAATTGACTTCATAGATTTATAAATGCAGAATATTATGAGTGATAGAAGAGGAAGACCTTGCTTTACTTCTACTCCCACTTAGCTTCTGTGCTTGCTGTGTATGTGTGTGTGTGATCATGTGTCTTATTGAGTGCAACTTAAGGGCAAGATTTTTAAGCAACTGATAAATGAAATCCCTATGAGAAATCAGTTTCATAGTAGTCAATTTCATAGAAGAAAAATGTTTTTATAATGATCATATCTAAAGATATTGATCAGATGTTTTTATTATAACTGAAAATTGTTACAAGTGAAAATAATCTAAGTGAAGTCTTTTTTTTAGTAATAATAAGAAAAATGAGTAAGAGGTTAAATCCACCTAAACATTTTTGAAAAACACATAATACAGCTTGTATTTCATTCACACAGATCTCAGATGCTCAGGTCAGATTTGTGCACACCACAGTAATCTCTGAAAGTTTCTAGCCAATAGACTATAGACTTGCCTATAGACTAACCATGGCCGTAAATGCAAGATACTGAAATCCACACAGCACCTCATCCTTAAGAAAGAGCTTGAATAGATACGTACTCAAGGACAGAGTCCTACAGGAAATAAGGTTGGCAACTCTCTGCAACAAAATGGGTAAAAAGCAGATGATCCAACAAAGAGAAAGTCAAGTGGGGCTCCAGGGCTCTCCTCCCACCTGCATGCATGACCTTAAGTCACTACAGGCTGGACTTTCGTTTCTCACCTACAACATGAGAAGTATACAACTGCGTGCATGGATTACAGGACAAACTGTTACCTTCTCAACAGCTAATGCAGTAAACATTTCAAATAAAATTCTGATCTGACATTGAGAGTGTCTGGAAAACTCTTAACTTTCAATGTTTGCATGAATTTTGAAATGCCAAGCCATTGTGAAAATGTCTTTTACAGCTTTCCTGTTCTGGCCAATCGGGACAAACAGCAACCCATGTGAATTGAGTAAGATAAAGATTTATTTTAAAATAGAAAAATCTTGCCCCATAGAACTTGTGTCACTTTGAACACTGAGAAATATCAGAAAATAATTTCTTATAGTTGCTCAATACTGTTAGAAAAGGTTAAATAAAAGGGACAAATTGCCTAATACACACTCTTTCTTTAAACCATGAAACAAAATTAGACAACTACATAAAACCAGGAAGTCTTAAAACAAAAAAGTAAAGAAGTGTCTACTGGAATAAAAAATATTATAAAACAATAAAATATGCATATTAAATTCTATAGAAGACCGAAAAATCAAAGAATTGCATAGCCCAATGTGAAGTAACATTTGATAGCATGTACTTAATTTACAACATTACTAGTGACAGTGTAAGATCACAAAGATCAGTTAATCTAACAATTTATTTAGCATATTTATTTATATGCTTTTTTGTATAGTGTTTCAACATTTTAAAAGTTTTCACATAAACTATCAATTTAAGACTTCACAAAACTCTGATGGAAAAAAGTAGCCTAATTCCATCAAGATACCTGTCCCTACCTTATGCCCAGGTACCAATGGAAATGGCTTACATAAATCAGTAAGAAAATCCTAGAGATCAAGTATCCTTATGTACCTTGTGAGACCTGCTGGCCACCTTCTTACTTCCATTCCTGGATTTGAAAGAAGTAACACACAATCTCCTAATCAAAAGCTGTCACTTGCAGATAACTATGTGTGCGTGCTCAGTTGCTCAGTTGTGTCTGACTTTTTGCAACCCCGTAGACTATAGCCCACCAGGTTCCTCTGTCTGTGGGATTATACAGGCAAGAGTATTGGAGTGGACTGCCATTTCTTCCTCTAGTGAATCTTTCCAACCCAGATATAAAACCTGCATTGGCAGGAGGATTCTTTACCATTGAGCCACCAGGGAAGTCCCACAGATAACTTTGGGTACATCCAAAAACTTGGTCTCTATCAACAGAAAGCTACATGTCTTGCTTGGACATAGCAGATCCTGACAACTTAGAGGCTATGCCCTTATGCAAAATATTGGCAGCTGTAACACTACCACCAAGAATTGTTGTAAGAACTGCATCTATCCATTCAATTAATACTTATTGAGGCCAGAGTGACATCACCAAGATGGCAGCATAGGAGACCCCAGCCTCTATCCCTCAACAAAGACCAACAATTAGATAGCTATCCATGAACAAAAACAGCTCTGGGAGAGCTTGGTGTCTGTTTAAGAAATTTCAACAACCCAGTGAAATTTTTAAAAAATTAAAAATAAATGCACAATATTAGAGAACAAAGACCTTTTTATTTTCCCCGAAGCATCCTGTTCCTCCAAACTGGCATTCCTCATTTCCAAAATGGAAGTCTCTGTTTAGAAAGCATTCCCTTCAACAGGAAAGGAAGAGAGTGGGATGAGGGACCAGCTTTCCCAGCATTTCAGGTACCGCAGGAAGATCTGGCTTCAGTTTTATCCTACCAAAGCTGACACTTACAGCGTTGGCTAGAAAGAAGGAGAAAATCAGGGGCTACCAACAGCAGCCACACATGGAAGAGACTGAGGTTCACAGTAATCTGCTTTTACAAGTAAAACCACCACCTTTTGACCATAAGGAAGAAACCAATGGACAGCATAGCTGCTGCAATCTCCTTGCGTATTTCACCAGGTGTTCACACAGGTATTTGAATTCACTGACTCCAGCCACCTAAGTCCTTCCCTGATCCCTCCCTCCACTTCCCAGAGCCCAGGACTTGCACTAGCAGCCAGTCCAGGCTTCTGCAGCTATAAAATACAAGTATATAAAATGCAAGTCTAGACCCCTGTGGCTGCACCCCACCAGCAGTTGTGCACATGCTTGGGTCTAGCCCCTCTAGTTGTACATCTGCACACTGCCGCCTGACATCCATCACCAGCCTTCACTGTACATTCTCACTCAGGAAAGACTGTGCAGCCCCAGGAAAGCACATCTGACAGTCATAGTCACCATAACTGCTTGTGGGCCCAGTAAGACCTTGTCTTCTGTCACTGGCCCCTATAGCTGAGCACCTGCAGGCTGTCAGCCCAAGCACCTTACCACGCTGCACTGCCAGGTACCTGGAGCAAGACCCAACAGCCAGAGTAGTACATGCCAACAGCCAGGGCCTCTGAACTATCAGTGCACCAGCAGTTGCCTGTCCCACCCTAACAACTACATAAATGCCATATCTTATCCCTGCCACTACACAGGTAGCTGCAGCTACCAGCTCTGGTCACCACCACTGCTTGCAGTGGTCCCTAACCACTGGACCTGGAGACACAGCTGAAAACCTCAAGAACCTTTGCAACTACCATGGACACCCAGTTACACTCACCAAGGACCACATTGTTATCAATGCCATGGACTCAATGGCCTGAGTTTAAGAGTCATTATGCCTCCTCTGCCACATTGCCACCACACACTTCTCACTTGGCACCCTGCAACCCTAGACCTAGGACCACAGGATGTACCAGTGTGTCCACACGTGCAGGTAAAAGCCTTTCTTACTGAAACCACTTCACAAAGTCTGAAAGTGGTGACTGCTTCAGCAAATGTGCAGAAATCTACATAAAACTACATGGACCAGGGAGAATCAGGAAAACACTGACTCCACCAAAAGAATGCTGTAAACCTCCAGTAATAGGCCACAAAGAAATAGAGATAAAGGAATCACCTGACAAATAATTCAAAATAATTACTATCAAAGTGCTTAGAAGTCTACAGGAGAATACAGACAAACAATAATATCAGGAAAGCAATACAAGAACAATATAAGAATTTCCAAAAAGGTAATAGAAAAGATAAAAAAGAACCAAAGAAATTTTGGAAATGAAGGCTACAATGGCTGAACTGAAAAATTCAGTAGAGAGGTTCAACAGCAGACTTGACTAAGCAGAAGAAAAAATTAGTGAGCACAAAGACTCAAATAAATAAAATTGTAAGTGAAAAAGAACATGCTACAACTAATACCGCAGACAAAGAATCAGAGACTACTAAGAACAGAAGCACTCGTAGGGAAAGGATAGTCTCTGAAACTAATGTTAGGAGAATTAGATAGTCACATGCAGAAAAAAGAAACTGGACCCTTATCATATGCCAATCACAAAAACTAACTCAAAGTGGATTAAAGACTTAAACATGAGACCTGAAGCCACAAAACTCCTAGAAGAACACATAGAGAAAAAGCTGCTAATACTGATCTTGGTGATGATTGCTTTTGGGGTGTATGACACCAAAAGTATAAGCAATAAAATCAAAAGTTAGCAAGTAAGACTACAGCAAACTGAAGAACTTCTACACAGAAAAAGAAGCATTCCAAAAATGAGAAGGCAACTTATGAAATGGAAGAAAGTACTTTCAAAACATATATCTGTTAATTCCAAAAATATATAAATAACTCATACAACTCAATAGCAAACAACCATTGAAAAAATGGGCAAAGAACCTGAATAAAAATGTTTCCCAAAAAGACATCTAAATCATTAATAGGTACATGAAAAAGTGCTCCACATCACTAATCATCAGAGAAAGAAAAATAAAACCACAGTGGGCTATCATCTCACACCTTTTAGAATGACTATCATTAAAAAGACAAGCAATATCAATTGTTGGTAAGGATGTGAAAAAAAGATCCCTTGTACACTGTTAGTGGATAAATGGTGCATCCAGTGTGGAAAACAATATGGAGGTTACTCAAAACATTGAAAATAGAACTACTGTACAATCCAGTAATTCCACTTCTGGTTATATATCTAAAGGAAATTCAAATAGGAATTGAGAGAGATATATGCACTCCTAATGTTCATTGCAGCGCTACTCACAGTAGCCAAGATTTGGAAACAACCTAGGTGTACATTTAGTGATAATTAGATAAAGGAGATGTGGTACATGTTTATTGACATGTATTCATATAGACAATATTATTCATCTATGAGAAGAAAGGAAATTCTGTCATTTGGGACAACATGGATTGACCTTGGGGACATTATGTTCTATGAGATAAATCAAACAGAAAAAGGCAAATATTGTATTATTCACTTATATGCAGAATCTTCAAAAGCAAAACTATAGAAACAGAGTATAAAGTTGGTTACCAGGGGCTGAGGGGAGAATAAGAAGATATTAGTTGAAGTGTATAAACTTCAGGTTATGAGTAAGTGCTGGGGATCGATCAAATATCCTCAGATATAATCTCCTGATGAATATAATTAATAATAGTATATTATATATATGAGAGTTGATGAGAGAGAAGATCTTAAATGTTCTCACCATGAAAAAGAAATTGTAATCATATGTCATGAATAAGGAATTAGCTATGGCTCTGGTGGTGGCTCAGATAGGAAAGAATATGCTTGCAATGCAGGAGACCCGGATTCAATCCCTGGGTTGGGAAGACCGACCGTGGAGAAGAAAATGGCAACCCACTGCAGTATTCTTGCCTGGAGAATCCCATAGACAGAGGAGCCTGGCAGGCTACAGTCCATGGGATTGCAAAGAGTCACACGTGACTGTGCACTACTTCACTTCAGTGGTGGAAATCATTTTGTAATATATCAATGTATCAAGTCAATACACTGCCCATGCTAAATTTGCATAATAGAATATGTCAATTATATCTCAATAAAATTGAGAATAATAATAGAGAATATAGAGAATAATAATAAGTAAATGTTATGCCTTAAGAAAGGAAAAGTGCTTCATGAACAGTAAGGACTTATTTAAAAGACTGTACTCATTTAAAGGATATGAGAAAGATGGACTTAATTCAAATGTCACAAGTGGAAAAAAAAGAAAGTGGATTCCTAAAGCCTCCTGTCTTAGGGTCCTGGTTAAGCTTCCTGCATATAACGGTGCCTTGAGTCCTAACTAGGACTTTTATGTGTAAAATATCTATAGAATTGGACTAATGATTACAACCATGTTATATAAGAGAGACTTTTATATATAAGTGCAGCCAGAGTGTTTTCACACTTCAGTCATGTGAATGCTGGGGCAAGGCCCTTTGTAGGCCAAGGGATGAAGCCATGCCAGTTATTCTCTATCCACAACACCATTCCTCAGCTTTCCACAGAAGCTTTAGTTGAAATGAAAATGTGGCAAGCAAAATACTTGTCAAAACTAGGGC
The DNA here is from genome assembly GCA_006408695.1 of Aepyceros melampus. NCBI lineage: Eukaryota > Metazoa > Chordata > Mammalia > Artiodactyla > Bovidae > Aepyceros > Aepyceros melampus. Next base: position 198,585 of record SJXQ01006040.1, read on the forward strand.
ATGCTGAAATGAAGACAAAACTGTTCTTTTGTGTGTTTTTTGACAAATTGATTCTTTATTTTCTTCCAGTATGTCAAGTTCTCACAACACTCACCACACACAATCAGATCTTTGCAAATTCATGGAAGTAGAAATGTATAAAGGGGAAGGAAGAAAAGAAGAGAAAGGTGTTGGGGTAAGATTTGTAGAGTTAGCTATAAAGGTGAGAGCAGTAAAACAAGAGATAAACCAGATAAAGAGCTGGAATGCTTGCTTCTTTCCATGAGAATGGTAACTGCTGTAGTTCTGGACTCCAGGCAAAACCTTGGATTATTGTTTTGCTGAAAGTTTTACTCTCATTTTAGGTTCAAAGGATTCATTAACAAAAGAAATCACTCATTACACACAAATAATTTCAGTTTTTTATAGAGGACTGCTTGGCTTAATTCAATATACAGTCATTAAAAGAAAAGAAACAGTAGAAGTAAGAGCATATATGTCACCAAATTGGGCTGACAATCTACATCCAGATTTGAACAGCACTGAGAAGAACCTTGTTAACAGCAATCTGGAGTCCCAGTTGAGAAAGAATCCCAGACAGTGTGTTCATCCCACAGGTGAGACTTCAAATTGCAGCTTTGGGGGCTCTTGCTTATAATCCCAGCCCAAAAACTAATATCATCATCAGTTTGCATGCAAAAATGCAGCTCTTGTTTTTCTTTAACTTTTGCAGTGAAGCTTGTCTCACCTTGTGAGTCATAAGACTTTTTAGACCCTAGGACAGGTGGAGGAGGTCAGCCAGACCTCCAGCAACTCAAGAATTCCAAGACCCACTCCTGTTCTTATCTAAAGTGCCACTGATTTGCTGTGCTTGCAGGCAAGCAAAGAATCCAGGCAGTGTCCAGGCAGGTCAGAAACAGGCTTCTGAAGCCTGAACAAGACTTCCCCCATTTTAATTTTCCTAACCTTCTTATTCCATTAACTTATCGGCAGCAATAGTAGTAATCACAGATGTTCTACAAGGCACAATTCTGTTCATCTCTGAAATTTCATAACTCTGGTTCCTTGCAAATTCTTACCTGAGGATTCTAAGAGAAAGCTAATACTGGAGACAGAAAGAGTAGGAAATTACATTTGAGTCCATAATACCTGAGTTCTCATGGGGAGGGAAGTAATAGGTGGTACCCTTTCAATATGAACTTTTTTGGATGTCCTAGACATCAAAAAAAATAAAAAATAAAAGAGTTCCTAACTGATACATGAAGTAGTTTCTACATCATTGGTTACAGTACATATAAATCAAGGGGCTGTTTCAAAAAACGTATGATAGGATTTAGGGAAGATAGTCTATTCACAATAGTTGATGTTAGATAGTTAGAGTATTCACAATACTCTAATAAGTAAGGTTCCGAAATTTGAGAAGTTGGTCCACATAGCAGTCCCTCAGTGCATTGTCACAATCTTTCAGTAAGTGGATATGAGGATTAAAGTCCAGATAATTCCCAGTAAAATGTAGCAACCAATACTGTTCCAAATACAATATATAACACATAAAATAGGTACATAATACTTGTGTTAACTGTATTATAATGCTATTCAGTTCCCTGCCACCAGGTAGCAGTGCATTTTGTAATGCCTTCAGGGATAAACATACAGGGATTCTCAGGAACCCATTATCTAAAGAGTTTTTTCCATGCATATGCATTCAGTTCAGTTCAGTCACTCAGTCATGTCTGACTCTTTGCAACCCGATGAATCGCAGCACTCCAGGCCTCCCTGTCCATCACTGACTCCTGGAGTCTACCCAAACTCGTGTCCATTGAGTCAGTGATTCCATCCAACCATATGATTCTCCATCGTCACCTCCTCCTCCTGCCTTCAATCTTTCCCAGCATCAGGATCTTTTCCAATGAGTCAGCTCTTCTCATCAGGTCTCCGAAGTATTAGAGTTTCAACTCAACATCAGTCCTTCCAATGAAAACTCAAGGCTGGTCTC
>SJXQ01006041.1:0-99957 GCA_006408695.1 Aepyceros melampus
ATTTTCTGAATGTTGAGCTTTAAGCCAACTTTTTCACTCTCCTCTTTCACTTTCATCAAGAGGCTTTTTAGTTCCTCTTCACTTTCTGCCATAAGGGTGGTGTCATCTGCATATCTGAGGTTATTGATATTTCTCCCAGCAATCTTGATTCCAGCTTGTGTTTCTTCCAGTCCAGCGTTTCTCATGATGTACTCTGGATAGAAGTTAAATAAGCAGGGTGACAATATACAGCCTTGACGGACTCCTTTTCCTATTTGGAACCAGTCTCTTGTTCCATGTCCAGTTCTATCTGTTGCTTCCTGATCTGCATACAGATTTCTCAAGAGGCAGGTCAGATGGTTCGGTATTCCCATCTCTTTCAGAATTTTCCAGTGTATTGTGATCCACACAGTCAAAAGCTTTGGCATAGTCAATAAAGCAGAAATAGATGTTTTTCTGGAACTCTTAAGTTGCTTCAGTGGTGTTCAACTCTTTGAGACCCTATGGACTGTAGCCCACCAGGCTCCTCTGTCCATGTGATTCTGCTGGCAAGAAAACTGGAGTGAGTTGCTGTGCCCTCTTCTACAGATCAAACCCATGTTTTTTACATCTTCTGCATTGGCAGGTGGGTTCATTAGCACTAGCGCCACCAGGGAAGCCCTTAGATACTATTTATTTATTTTGATGGTATATATATTTTTTACATATGGAAAGATGCAAGAATCTGGGTTGATTAAATTCTTCCTGAGATGTGCATCTAACTCTTTAAAGGTACTGCTTTTCCGAAGCACTGAGTGCCTCTTTCTGGTTTTCCTCCTGAATTCCTTCTGTATTCAGCATCATCGGTCAGCACCTCCAGGAGCTAATCCTTGTGAACTGAATGGTGGGCAGTATTCTTTGTTTCATAGTGTACACAAATATCTCTGGACTGACTGAAATCAATGAATGTGTACAAACCTGTGTGTCTGCATAGAGTTTGTACCTTCAGCCTAAAGCAAATATCAGATGCTTTGTAAAAGTTTGTGAGTATTATCCCTAAAAGGACAAAGAGTTTTTCTTCTCTTAAATAGCTGTCTCATGTCATCTGTATCACTCTTCCAGAATTTTATTTTATTTTTTTTACTTTCTACCTACCACCATTAACATTTGGGTATGTTTTAGCTCCCTTGTAGATTATTAGCTTCTTGAGCTTAGGGTTAAAATCAATTTCTCCCCTTTATCTCCACAGTTCTTCACACACTGCCATGTATATGATCTGTACAGTATCTACTTAGTAAGTGAAGAAACATTTGTTGATATTGTTGATTTATTTGGTTGTTGTTGATGTTCGGATGCAAAGTATAATCTTTAGCTTTCATATTTAGATCCTTTCCTTAATCTAGAAAGTGTTATGTTTCCAAGTCCCAATCATATTTTTTTTTAATTTAAAAGAAAATTTATTTAGTTATTTATTTTTGGCTATTCTGGGTCTTCGCTGCTGTGGGGGCTTTCTCTAGTTGGGGCAAATGGGGACTACTCTGTTGTGGCGCTCCATCCTCTCTCTGCAGTGGCTTCTCTCGTTAGGAATATGGACTCTAGGCTCCAGTTTCAGCAGTTATGTCTCCTGGGCTCTAGAGCACAGGCTCAGTAGTTTTGGCCCATGGGCTTAGTTGATCCACAGCATGTGGGAGACTCCCAGACCAGCGGTGGAAGCCACGACTCCTGCAGTGGCAGGTGGATTCTTTCCACTGAACCATCAGGGAAGCCTCCTAATAACATTTTAACTGAAGTTCTGCCTTTGCTGCTTAGCCTTGGGGCATATGAGGAGTTTCTCTAATTTTCTGGTTAAATTTTATATCTACATCGTAAATTTGACTAGTTTGAAGTGGTCTAGCAATATTGGACTGAGTTCACCTTGAGGCCAGGAGCATTGTCTGTTTTCTTTGGAAGCAATATTATTTTAAATTAAGCAATTCTGGATACAAAGAGTAATTGGCCAGTATTCATCATATAAAATGTTTTATCTGTACGAAGAAATGAATTTTATGAGCCTGTAAAAGGATACAGAGCTACATGTCCTTTTACTTTTTGTTCTGTTTATTTCTAGAGATGCTTTTCTTTCTAATTTTGGCTTTATTTATTTTTTAACTCTTTGTTGTCTTATTTTTTTCTCCGTAGTTCTAGAATTTTTGCTTAGCAATACTTATAATACCAATTACAATTTTTATTAACAGGTTTTCCAGCAGAGTTTAATGTTAATCACTCATGATAGTCTGCTCTGATTTTATAATAAAGATCATTTTTAAAGGAATAGGGATGTGATGCTTCTGTATATTACTTTTTATTAATTTTTTCAAAGAAGTGTGAAGATTATTAATTATCAGGTTTTTAAGGTGGGAAATGCAGAGGTTTTACCAAATTCAAAAACATCTACAAAAATTATCTATAGAACTCATAAACAGTACTTTCTCTTCCACTGTTGGTGAAGGTTAGAGCGAATAAGCCTGGGATCAAGCTGTGGGCTCTCTTGATTCTTCCATTAATAATAAAAGCTAACATTGTTGGTGTACTTATCATGTTCCAGAGTCACGTTTTACACAGATTATCTCCTTTAATCTAGTTTAAATTATATCTTTAATTAAAGGGGAAATACTAGTCAAAGAAGAGAAGATTCACAAAGTAAAGAATGGAGATGATGAGACTTTTTGAATATGCCTTTATCAGTGGAAATAACTTGCATATGCAGAAGTTATGAATGGCCAGAATTTTGCAGGGAGAGGTCTTTGCAAGGAGTTAGTTCAGTTGTCTCATTTTACAAGTAAGAATTGGATCAGTGAGTTGAGGAGACTTGTAGAAGCTGAGTCTATTATCAACTGCTGTGCAAAAATCTACCACAAAACTTCACGAACTGAATCAAGAGTTCTCTGTCATATCTCATAATCAGGCACTCAGTGCTGGCTCAATAGAACTGGCTTCCGCTCCGTTTTGTGTCTTGAGTCTGGAAGGTCAGATGCGTCCACCTTCACCAATGTGGTGCCTTAGCCACTTGGAACCGCTGGAGGATAGCCAGTTGTCACTGCTTTTCCCTTACCCTTTGTGCATGGCTAGCTTGGGCTTCCTTATTATACAGCATCTGGCTGCCAAGAGGAGGAATACTGTTAAAGAACAAAGTTCAGTTGAGCATATTTTCAAGATTGTGCTGCCTTGATTCAGTGATTCAGGCAGCATCCCATCAACAGATAGAGAGGAGCTCCAGTGAGTTGAACACAGTGAAAGACTTCATAGATGGAAGACAGTGGGAACAAGGATGTTACAGCAAAAATATGGGTTAGTTGTGGCAAGATTACCTTCCTTTAGGGATGGTAGGTGTCTATCAAGCAGAGTAACTCACCAGTGCTTCAATTACTAATTAAGTTAAAAATTATTAAATCCCTCCAAATCTCCCTCTCGCTGAGTATTTCCTCTATAGCAGTTACTACAATCTGACTTTTTATATCTTTTATTTTATATTTTTCCTCTATCCAAACCTCTCCCAAGTGATTCTTTCTTGACTGGTTTAAGATTGTATTTTGGGAGAGGCTGGAACTGTAATTAAGTATTAGTTTGGTGACATGAAATTAGCATAAGTCACTCCATTTGGGCCTTTTGTCTTGTTTTTTTCCCTCTTTTGCATCTGACTCTCAGCCTGAGAGATGTGATCAAAGTTAGAGCATGAGTATTACTCCCAGTTACCACTTTGAAGTTTTTATAGTTTTGTTATTGTTGTTTTCATTGTTATTGGAGTATACCTGATATGGTTTTCTGGCGATCCTTTCTGTGGTATTCAGGGGTCACAGCTTGGACTCACGTTTAAGTCAGTCATTCTTTTCATTTCTTTCTGATGTTTTGTTCTTAGGGAGATTGTTTTCTTGGTGGTTACCACCTTGGAACATGCATTTAGAGCTTTTGAGAGAATGCATCGTGTAATGGACATAACTATGATTATTATAAACAGGATGCTTCCCATTGCCTGCAATGTGCTTTGGAGCCAGGGTCCCCAAGCGCCAAACCAGTCAGAATCATATAAATTAAAGGCAATGTTCTGATGAAGGAGACACTTTCTTAAGCCAAGTGGTTTATTCAGTGATTTTAATGTAGCTGAGAATCAACTTTCCCTGAAGTATCCATTCAAAGGCAGCAGGTGGTATTGGCCACAGAATAAGCACTTCTTTGCTCAGCTAAAAGGCAACCAAGCCCATCCTCGTATCAAAAATAACATGGCTAGGCTGTATAAAGATTTTTGTTGGGTAGCTCTTGCTTTCACGGCATTTTCTGCAATATCTTCATGATCTAAAGAAAAGATTCCCCATCATAGTCTCGTTTGCACTTACTGCTAGCCAGGAGAGTAGAGATCTGCCAACGGGGAAGATTATGAATCAGGAATGACTCCTGGTAATTCCAGTTTGAGTCTGTGGCTCAGTACTGGAAAGTTCAGAGCCATGGAGTCCAGTAAAATGTAAAAGAACTTAGACAACACAAGAGGCTTTGTTTCAGTTACTCTTGCCTTGTGTCCCTTTGTTTAAAGCCTGAATGCAAGGTCCCCAGGTTTGGAGTTGTTAACCAGAGACAGGGAAATGAATACCCTGTCCATTTGGGTTAGGAAATCTGACACAATAGAAAGAGGATAAGTTTGTCTAGAGAAACTGAAGCACTGGAAATCAGGGCAAAGTTCATGATGAGCAGAACTTTATGATCACTGGCATTGTGGTAAATTCAATAGTTGTTTGGAGGTTTTATTACCCACCTTTGCAATAAGATAGATGAGCAATGACATTGTCTTCCAAGTGAGAACAAGGCAAAATGTGGACAAAAGAATCATAAATACCTTTATGGTTTAGGAATTAGCAAAGCAATGGTTAGAAAACGAAAGGAAGGATGGAAAGAAACATTCTTGATCTGACAAATTAGGAGGAAGAAGTCTACCTTGATGCTGGCTACTAATTTTGATAGTCAACTTGATTTTGTGGTCTCCAACTGGTAGTCAGTTCTGGGAGTCTGAGGGAACCCTTTTTTAATTGGAAGATACAGACTCAAGATTTAAGTAAGTCTCTGCCATCTGACTGATATTTGGATCATTGAAGAGGATCTGGTATAGTCCTTTCCCCAAAGATTCAAGGACAGTTCTTTGTTCTTCAGTTTAGTTCAGTTCAGTCTCTCAGTTGTGTCTGACTCTTTGCAACCCCATGAATCGCAGCACGTGAGGCCTCCCTGTCCATCACCAACTCCCGGAGTTCACTCAGATCACGTCCATCGAGTCGGTGATGCCATCCAGCCATCTCATCCTCGGTCATCCCTTTCTCCTCCTGCCCCCAATCCCTCCCAGCATCAGAGTCTTTTCCAGTGAGTCAACTCTTCACATGAGGTGGCCAAAGTACTAGAGCTTCAGTTTTAGCATCACTCCTTCCATCATTCCTTCTTTGTTCTTAGTGATTACAAATCAGAAGGTTGGAAGAAAATTGGAAGTTAGAGATTTGTAGCCAGATATTTGAGGAAGCTTGAAGAATTCAGTATGTAGTCTAGATTATGCTGCTGCTGCGTCGCTTCAGTCGTGTCCGACTCTGTGGACCCCATAGACGGAAGCCCACCAGGCTCCCCCATCCCTGGGATTCTCCAGGCAAGAACACTGGAGTGGGTTGCCATTTCCTTCTCCAATGCATGAAAGTGAAAGGTGAAAGGGAAGTTGCTCAGTCCTATTTGACTCTTAGCGACCCCACGGACTGCAGCCCACCAGGCTCCTCGGTCCATGGGATTTTCCAGGCAAGAGTACTGGAGTGGGGTGCCATTGCCTTCAGGTATATAACAAAACTTCAAAGATAAATAACAGGATTAAACTGAAATATCTATAAAGATGCAAGCATATTTTTATCTTCAGACACAGAGAGAATAGTAGAGAACGAAGGAAAGCCTTAAGACTTTTGAGGTAAAGAGGAGGAAAGTTGAGAGATGATTTGATTGATTAGAAATATTGACAAATATTTTAGGGAAAACATTCAAATTTTAATAAAAATAATGTTATCAAAAGCAAAGTTATAGATGATATTTCTGTATTGCTTTTAAGGAATATTGCTGTCTTTCAGAGAGAGGAGGAAAGGATAACCATAGCATAAGACACTCATCTCTTCCTTTTGAGAACTCCTAATCTTTAGTTTTGAAAGAACTCTTAATATCAGGAAGGGATAAGTAGTTAAATTAGAGCTTAAAATCATTGAGTGCCAAATTCTCCAATTATTTTCTGCCTTTTGAGATTTGAAAGTAGAAGATTACAGCCTTCTCAATATTTGAAGCAATAAAATATTTTGGAGATGATATTAACATCCTTTACTTAGAGTGTTCTGAACAGGATGAGGTCAAGTTCAAGAAGAAAAGAACTGCCACAGATCCTCAAGGGTTACCCAAGCCTCTGCAGTCTCTCCAGTGTTTCCACAATGCCTCAGCCTGCCTTAAAGAAAAATCTATGTAACGGGCTGAACAAAGCTTTGCTTTTCCTTTTTTTCCCCCCAAATGAATGTCTTTTTAAAAAGAGCTTAATTTCTCATCAGGAAAGACCAAAAACTAAGCCTCAGGAAATTAGCCACAAAGACATTAATGAATTTCTGTGAGAATAGCCTGCAGCAGAGCTTCAGAGAAGTCATCCACTAATCTTAACATTAGCTGACATTAATTTTGAAGTAGTTATTGCTAACATGAATTATGTATAACAGATTAAACTATATTTATTTGCAATCTTTAAAATTCAAGGGGATGTTTCCCCCCTTTGATATATATATATGTATATATATATATATATATATATTTAAATTCCCGATCACACTAATCATGAGTGCTTGCCTAAGAAGCACCTGATCCCCCATGACCCATTTTTAACGGGAAAAGGGTGTCTCATGCCTTCTTTATTCCTCACGCCTAACTCGTTTCATTGACTTGACCACCAGCACTTTCGTTGGAGAGTTAGGTGCCTCCCTCTCAATTGTGCCTTACACTGTGTTATTACTGAGACCATTGAGAGTACATCAAGAATAAGCAACATTTTTCTTTGGTGAGAAAGAACTCAAGGTGGCCAGTGGTTTAGGTCATGGAATCTGGAATCAGACTATCTGGGTATGAATGACAGGCTCATCACCTGTGACTCAGGACTATTGATTGCTGTTGATCTAACTTTCCCTAAGGAGAGAGAATAGTAGAGCCCACTGCGTAGAGTTGTCATGAAAGTTGAATGAAATGGCACTTATTTTTATTTATTTATTTATTTTTAGCTATGTAATGTAATCTATTTATTTATTATTTTTTGTTTTGCACAGGGTTTCTCTAGTCGTGGTGAGTGGCAGCTCCTCTTTTATGGGGTGCAAGGATATCTCATTGTGTTGGCTTCTCTCGCTGCAGAGCTCAGGCTCTAGGGGGCACAGATTCAGTAGCTGCGGTGCACAGGGTTAGTTGCTGTGCAGCATATGGGATCTTCCTGGACCAGGGATTAAGTTCGTGTCCCCTGCATTGACAGAAGGATTCCTATCCACTGTGCCACGAGGGAAGTCTGACATTATGCTTTTAATTTTATTCTATTGAGCATACCAAAGTACTGCAAAATGGATAAGAAAGCTGTGGTACATATACACAATGGAGTATTACTCAGCTATTAAAAAGAATACATTTGAATCAGTTCTAATGAGGTGGATGACACTGGAGCCGATTATACAGAGTGAAGTAAGCCAGAAAGAAAAACACCAATACAGTATACTTACACATATATTTGGAATTTAGAATGATGGTAATGATAAACCTGTACAAGACAGCAAAAGAGACACAGATGTATAGAACGGCCTTTTGGACTCTGTGGGAGAGGGAGAGGGTGGGATGGGTTGGCAGAGTGGCAGTGTAACATGTATGATATCATAAGTGAAACGAATCACCGGTCTAGGTTTGATGCAGGATGCAGGATGCTTGGGACTGATGCATGGGGATAATCCAGAGAGAAGGTGTGGGGCAGGAGGGGGGAGGTGGGGGTCGGGATTGGGAGTTCATGTACACTCGTGGCTGATTCATGTCAATGTATAGCAAAACGAATACAGTATTGTAAAGCAAAACAAACTAAAAAATAAAAATCAATTAAAAAATAAATAAAAATAAAAATAACTCCCAATGTTGTTTATACAATACCATGTAACTCAAATGTCATTTTCTCAATGAGATTTATTTATTTATTTTTTACTGTTGTGGTGAGTTTCAAATCCTGATCATGCCTCTTTTTTAACATAATTATTATATTTGCTTTACAATGTTGGGTTAGTTTCTACTATATAGCAAAATGAATCATCGTATATAGATATGTATCCTCTCCCTTCCTTCCCATTCAAGTTACCATAGTGCATTAAGTAGAATTCCCTGTACTGTACAGTATCTTCTCATTAGGCATCTATTTTATACAAAGTATCAATAGTGTATATAGGTCAATCTCAATCTCCCAATTCCTCCCACCCTCTACTTTTCCCCTTGGTATCCATACATCTGTATCTTTATTTCTGCTTTGCAAATAGGATTATCTTTACCATTTTTCTAGATTCCACATATGTGTGTTAATATACAACATTTGATTTCCTCTTTCTGACAACTTCACCCTGTATGACAGTCCATTCATGTCTCTACAAATGACCAAATTTTGTTCCTTTTTATGGCTGGAATATTACTCAGCTATTAAAAAAAAAAGGCTTATCTCATTTAAAGTTGATATCCATAGTACCCCGTCTTGACCCAGTAATTCCAGCTCCTCTTCCCTAGTTTGTTCTTTTCTTTCCCCCATAACACTAATTCCCTAACTTGTTATGTGTTTATTCTATTAAAATTGTTCTTCTTTCACTACAAAATCAGCTCCTCAAGGGCAGCTTTTTATATTACCCTCTAATATTTCCCAAATGTCAAGAGTAGTGCCTGAAATATAGTAAATACTATGTAAACATTTATTAAATGAAAGAAAGAAAGGAAGAAGAGAAGTAGAAAGGATGGAAGCAAGTATAACTATTCTTGTCAATTAAAAAAAAAAGGAAAGAGAAAGGAAAAATGGGTGTACCATTTATAAGGTTTAACATATTTTAAGGAAATAGCAACATTATGAAAATCTTCTTTCCCTATGAGCAGTTCATCAACCTTTTTTGGCTTAAACTAGGACAAGAAGTTTATAGAGTTTTTAATAAAAAACATTTCCTCAAAAGAAGGGAAAAAGGCATTAATTATATATTCAAAACAAGCGTAACAGTGAAGGTATGAATAGGCAAGGGATGCTTGTTATGACACACTTTATTTTTGTTTTCTTTCAATTTATAGAAGCAATTTTCTGTAAGAGGGACCACAGATATCCAGTAATCACTTTCCTCCGAAGTGGAAGACACAGAACAGGCTCAGCTGTCTCTAGTCCTCTAACTGGATGTGCCTACCTAGAACCTCTCACCTCTGGTACCTCGTTCAGGGCAAAATAACCATCTTGCTTCATCACCTCAATCACAGAGTTGCTGTCCTAAAATTATTTAATTAGCACTTACATTGAGTCCAGATGTAGAACCATTCATCATGTCAAATCCCAACAATCCCAATAGTTAGGTCATATTTTTGACCTCATTTCATCATTTGCATTTTAGGAAGAAATTAGTAAATGTCCTGAGAAAATGGTGCACATAGCCAATAGCAATTGGAGAAATGAGTTCTCTTTTAAAGGTAATTAATTTTATCCTCTTTCAGGAAATTATTAATATGTTATCATCATGGTGATAACATCTAGATGGCTCTCTATGCAGAGGATTTCTCACATGCTACTTTCTTCACCTTCTTTTTTCTCCTGTCTCATCTCTTCTACTTCATGCCATGCATGCAAACATTCTTCCCAATAATTATTAATACATAATCTCATATTTATGAAAGGATGTGAGAGGGATTTTCAGACCATATCACCTGAGTCCAGAGTCCAGATGTTGAGACTGACCTACTTTTCAGTTTGCAGAACAACCCCTAATTTTGTTGAGATTCCTCGAATGTGCTGTGCTGTGCTTAGTCACTCAGTTGTGTCTGAATCTTTGAGACCCCATGGACTGCAGCCCACCAGGCTCCTCTGTCCTTGGGGATTCTCCAAGGCAAGAATACTGGAGTGGGTTGCCATGCCCTCCTCCACAGGCTCTTCCCAACCCAGGGATCCTAGCCAGGTCTCCCGCATTGCAGGCAGATTCTTTCCTGACTAAGCCACTAGGGAAGCCGAAGAACACTGGAGTGGGTAGCCTATCCCTTCTACAGGGGATCTTCCTGACCCAGGAATTGAACCAGGGTCTCCTGCATTGCAGGCAGATTCTTTACCAGCTGAGCTACCATAGAAGCCATTCCTTACATACTAGTTAAAAACTTTTTCATTTTTAATATACTTTCAGTTTGAATGAAGAATGTTATAAGGACCCTAAAGATGTTGACAATCAGATGCTAAGAGAAGGGGGAACAAAGTGTTTCAAAGAGGATGCATCACAGTGAGTCCATCTTCCAAGGCCACTGCCTGTCACTGTTTTCATTGTGGGATTCAGGGGACTAAAAGCAGTCCTCACTCCAGGAGACTCCACTCACTCACACCCAGATTTGTATCATTGTTACATCTTGAAAGTGGCATTCAAGTCATGGGTCCCGAGATTTTACTGTAATCTGTTTGTATTAAATACCTGACCATGTCCCAAACTCTGATACTCCAAAACTCTAAAATCTTTCTAAATCTACGTACAGATTTTTAAACAGAAAAGGGTATATCTTACTAGGCATGACTCCAGACACTTAACTTGAGGGATAATATCTTTTTGCACCATATTTTAAAAAATGTATTATGTTTAATCGGAGGATAGTTGCTTACAATGTTGTATTGGTTTCTGCTGCACTATAATGTGAATCTGTCGTGTATACATATGTCCCCTGCCTCTTTCCTGCCACCCCCTCACCCCATACCACCCCTTTAGGTTGTCACAGAACATTGGGTTGAACTTCCTGTGTTATGCATATTTGCCCCATATTTCTAAAAAGTGTATTTATCCACATCAAAAGTACAAAAATATATTCTTTACGTATATGTAGGTATTTAAAAGATTGTAGCTTTTTAAGTCTAGGTGAAACATAAAACCTGAGGGTAATCAGTAAAAGAAATCCATCAGTTGAGTTCAAAATGCTTTAAAATGCAAATAGTCTAGTTCCTTTATAGATATCACACCATGGTGGTGGGGGAGGTATAGATCTACCATCCATCCTAATTAAACCCCCTTCTTCATTGATGATCTCTTTCTTTTTGTTGGAAAACCATGATCACCTCTGCTTTGGGTAGCATATTAAAGCATAATTAACAAACTGAGCATTGGTTCAAACAAGGTGATGGGCAGACATAATAAAATCAGTCTATTGATTGTCGTTTAGTTACTGTTTCACTCTCAGACAGGACCGAGGTGACAAATTGTGGGTCATGAAATCATCAGCCTGCAGGATCATGTCATTTAAATGGGAGGATCACAGGAAGCTTGTATCTGCAGAAAATGACACTCCTCTCAAATTACCATTCCGGCTACTCCAGTGGCAGAAACGACCATCATCAATATGAGAAAGTGTTCAAGATCACAGGAAATGCTGTCCTCAATTTCTCTTCCTTCTTGATACAGCTTTCTGCTCTCCAAAATGAGAGAGCTGAGCGCTTGCTGGTTCATTTCCTAATGATTAAAGATGTGCCCACGTTGCACCATACATTTTGTTGCTTGTACATTGGTGCCCTAATGAAAAGACAGATACCTCACTACAGGAGAAGTGTGTTTAGGCAATGCCCTTTCCCCAGAACCTGATTAAATCAGGATGCTTAAAAGAGTTTTGCTTTTATGACACAAGTAGTTTGAGCCTCATTGGCACTGAGTTTAAACACTGCAAGCAAAATATTAGTTTTGGATTTGCAGTGTATTCATAGCCCTGAGTGTCTCCAACAAGCTTATCTGGAGGATTCTGTTTATGTGAAAGAAATTGCTGTGATCAATCACTGTGTAGTAAGGGATCAAACAAAATGCTGAATCGAGAAATGTTTTCCATAGGCCCCTTACAGCAACAGACAGGAGAACTACAAGTGAGCTGTTATGTATTCTACAAGAAAACTACAATTTATGTTCTAGATTTTTTTTTCCTGGTGTTGATATGGAACCTCATGTTCCAGGATCATTTTTCTCCTCCAGTTCATATTATGCAGTCTCTATAGAACAGAAGGCAATTTCTGTTGCTCAATGTTGGCTGTTATGAGTATTTTAGGAGCTTATATTTTTTGCTGAAATAAAAGAAAAATCCTGAAATTCTCAATGTGCATTGCAGAAATGAATTCATTTCTTCTCCAAACCCATGAGAGAGTGGCCAAAGTCATTATCCCATTTCATAAATATATTGATACACAGAGAACATTTGGGTTATGGAAAGTTCAGAGAAAGAGCAATGATGAGAAAAGAAAAGCAAGTCTGAATCCTAATTTCCAAGTATGAAGATGAATCATTTGGCCAGGGGTCCTTTCAAATGTATTTCTCTGTACCCTTTTAGGACTTCATAGGGTAGAATTGGGCATATGAAATTGCACAGAATGAAAACTCTTTTGTAGAGCTAGCTATAGGCAAATTTTAATGTTATAATTTTATGTTTAGAATACTTCCTTTTCTTTTTTCTTCTTTTCTGTTTTCAATTCTCAGCTCCCAATCTAATCAAATAAATTTGGGGCAATCTCTTTTGCCTACCACTTTCTTTTTTTTTAATTAATTTTTATTTTTTAGTTTGTTTTGCTTTACAATACTGTAATCATTTTGCTATACATTGACATGAATCAGCCACGAGTGTACATGAANTGCCTACCACTTTCTTCTTGATGCTCCAGTTAGACTTTGCCAGTGGTTTCCAATCTGCCACCCTTGTGTCTAAACTCATCCTTCTCCATCATAGAATTCACTGCTGGATTACTCGTTTGAGAGCGATGTTCTGGATAATCATTCTGCCGCTCAAAAATTTCATGAAACTTTCTTACAGAATAAATGTCAAACTTTCTATTGAAACATTCAAGATCCTCTACCATCTGAATGAAACCAATGAAACTATTTTTTCCTTCAGTTTCCTTCTTCACTTTTTTTGGTTGTCCTTTGTCAAATTGCTAATTTGTTTCAGGATCCTAAAGACACTTTCTTCAGCTTGAACTTGCCCACAACTCAATTTAAGATGTGAATATTATCCTCCTTCATGCCTCTTCTTCACCAGCACGTGGTCTATGACACCATTCCCTATCCTTTTAAGTGTAGAAGAGAATCTTCTGTTTTTTCACATCCCTACAGCCTGTTGCTTTTTACCACACCTAGCATTTTTGCATGATATCCTAGAAATTGATATTGCTTTAGTGTTCCTGAGCCTGCCAGGCTACCAGTTCCTTGGGAGGAAAAGCCACAGCTTGTCCATTTTTCCCTCTCATGGATAAGCAATGATTATATGTCACAAGTTTGTGATAGATTTTTTTAAGTGAATTAAGAGAAATGTTTTATTTTTCAGTTCTGTTGAAATCATCACAAACTTATTTGTTACACCTTTCATTCCCTCATTGGACTATTTTCTTTAAGAAGTTAATTAACTAGTTTATGATCAGGGAGGTAAGTGAATTAATGACTTATTCTCACAACAGGAATCTTCATTTAGAAAGAGATTGTTTCATGGCACTGCTTTGGAACTCTGACAGTTTTATAAGATGGACAGCAATACCTTTTTGCTCTGCTGACCATTGATAGCATTGAGCTCAGAGGATTTGTCTTTACTGCATTTCCCATGAATTATCAGGACCCCTTTGCCCTCAGGGGATTCAGACCCCAAGCTCTGTTGACCTGTATCTCTTCCTCTTGAAAAATACTTTACAAAGGTCTTCATCCTACAATTTAGTTGATCTTGGTTAAAGTCAGTCTGGGGCTTCTGTTCTGAACAATTCGGAGAGATATGTTCTACACTAAAAAAGGTGAAATGTTGAGAAACTGAATATTCAAATAGATAATAATTGTTATTATTTTTAGTCATTAAGTCTTATCTTTTGTGATCCCATAGATCCCAAGTGATTCCATGGATCCCAAGTGATCGAATGGATCTTGTGATCCCATGGATTGTAGCCACTAGTCCCTTTCTTTCCACGGGATTTCTTCAAGCAAGAATATTGAAGTGGGTTGCCATTTCCTTCTCCAGGATAATAATTAGACTATCTCTAAAAGCAGGATTCTGACCCACAATCTGCTGCAAGCAGCTCAGTGTACTAGCTACAGTAGTTATTGGTGCTGGAAGTCAAAGCATGAGTTACTATCTCTAGCAACTTATCCAAGGAGCCAAATAAGAATCCATATAAGTATTGGCTCAAATGGTTCACATATTTTTATCAATTCACTCATTTTAGACCTCATCTCAACTTAGGACCAGAAAAAAAATAACCAAATATGTACCTCTAACCAATCACATAGATTGTCCAGCTACTAGTAACTTGTATACAGCTTCCTAGTGTCAACAACTTCCAATCTGCACATACCTGAAGCCTTCCCTCTTTTCCACCACAGAGCTTTACCCTTCCTCTGCCTGCCTTTGATTTTGCCAAAACACAAGTGATGGTAGCTGACTCCTTTGCTTTACAAAGCTCTGAATAAATAGCCTTTGTTTATTCTCACCTGGATTTACTTCCACAAGTACTAGTAACACCGGTATCTAGAATATTTTAGAGAACATCCTTCAGTGCTCACCTGGGGAAGTGAGCTTTGCCTTGTTCCACTTCTGTTTTCTATTGCTGTGTTAAAAGCCACCCTGGAACTTAGTAGTCTGAAATACTCAGTTCAGTTCAGTTGCTCAGTTGTGTCTAACTCTTTGCAAGCCCTTGGACTGAAGCAAGCCAGGCTTCCCTGTCCATCATCAACTCCTGGAGTTGAGTTTGCTCAAACTCATGTTCATTGAGTTAGTGATACCATCCAGACATCTCATCCTCTGTCATCCCTTTCTCCTCCTGCCTTCAATCTTTCCCAGCATCAAGGTCTTTTCAAATGGGTCAGTTCTTAGCATCAGGTGGCCAAAGTATTGGAGCTTCAGCTTCAGCATCAGTCCTTCCAATGAATATTCAGGAATGATTTCCTTTAGGATGGACTGGTTGGATCTCCTTGCAGTCCAAGGGACTCTCAAGAGTCCTCTCCAGCATTAGCTTCAAAAGCATCCATTCTTCGGCACTCAGCTTTCTTTATGGTCCAACTCTCACATCCATACATGACTACTGGAAAAATCATAGCTCTGCCTAGATACCAGCATCAAGGTCTTTTCAAATGGGTCAGTTCTTAGCATCAGGTGGCCAAAGTATTGGAGCTTCAGCTTCAGCATCAGTCCTTCCAATGAATATTCAGGAATGATTTCCTTTAGGATGGACTGGTTGGATCTCCTTGCAGTCCAAGGGACTCTCAAGAGTCCTCTCCAGCATTAGCTTCAAAAGCATCCATTCTTCGGCACTCAGCTTTCTTTATGGTCCAACTCTCACATCCATACATGACTACTGGAAAAATCATAGCTCTGCCTAGATGAACCTTTGTTGGCAAAGTAATGTCTCTGCTTTTTAATATGCTGTCTAGTTTGGTCATAGCTTTTCTTCCATGGAAAAAGTGTCTTTTAATTTCATGGCTGCAGTCACCATCTGCAGTGATTTTGGATCCCCAAAAATAAAGTCTGTCACTGTTTCCATTGTTTTGCCATCTATTTGCCATGAAGTGATGGGACCAGATGCCATGATCTTACTTTTCTGAATGTTGAGTTTTAAGCCTGCTTTTCCACTCTCCTCTTTCACTTTCATCAAGACGTTCTTTAGTTCTTCGCTTTCTATCAAAAGTGTGGTGTCATCTGAGGTTATTGATATTTCTCCTGGCAATCTTGATTCCAGCTCGTGCTTTATCCAGCCCAGCATTTCGTGTAATTTACTCTGTATAGAAGTTAAATAAGCAAGGTGACAATATATAGCCTTGACATACTTCTTTCCCAATGTGGAAATAGTTCTTTGTTCCATGTCCAGTTCTAACTGTTGCTTCTTGACTGCATGCAGATTTCTTAGGAGGCAGCTAAGTGGTCTGGTATTCCCATCTCTCTCAGAATTTTCCACAGTTTGTTGTGATCCACACAGTCAAAGGCTTTGGCATAGTCAGTAAAGCAGAAGTAGATGTTTTTCTGAAACTCTCTTGCTTTTTCCATGATCCAGCGGATGTTGGCAGTTTGACCTCTGGTTCCTCTACCTTTTCTAAAACCAACTTGAACATCTGGAATTTCACAGTTTACATACTGCTAAAGCCTCACTTGCAGAATTTTGAGCATTACTTTCTAGTGTGTGAGATGAGTGCAACGTGCAGTAGTTTGAACATTCTTTGACATTTGTTTCTTTGGGATTGGAATGAAAACTGACCTTTTCCAGTCCTGTGGGCACTGCTGAGTTTTCCAAATTTGCTGGCATATTGAGTGCAGCACTTTCACAGCATCATCTTTTAGGACTCGAAATAGCTCAGCTGGAATTCCATCACCCCTACTAGCTTTGTTCATAGTGATGCTTCCTAAGACCCACTTGACCAATTAAAATTTCTCATGATTCTTTGTGTTGATCGAGTAGCTTTTCTGCTGGCCTCATCTTTACTAGAGTTTCCCTGGTGGCTCAGTGGTAAAGAATCCACCTGCAATGCAGGAGACATAGGTTGAATCCCTGGGTTGGAAAGATCCCCTGAAGGAGTGCATGGCAATCCACTCAAGTTTTCTTGCCTGGGAAATCCCATGCACAGAGGAGCCTGGAGGGCTACAGTTCATAGAGTTGCAAAGAGTTGGACATGACTAAGCTACTGAGCATGCACACGCCTTCACTCACTGATGATGGAGAATGAGCAGGTGGGTTGCTATAGATTAGGCTTAACTGGGACTACTGGAGCAGCTCAGTTTTTCCATGTAGTTCTTCCCTCCATGGCATGGTACTGTCAGGGCACTGTCCCAGAAATGCAGACAGAATCTGCAAGGCCTCTGGCAGTCTAAGCTCCGGAACACACATTGTCACCTCTGGTACACTGTGTTGTTCAACTATGTTTAGCCTAGACTCAAAAGGGTGGAAATTTCCTCTTAATGAAGACTCATAAAGTCATAATATAAAGGGAAATATGTGTAGGAATGGAAGATATATCTGGCCAGTAAACAATCTAGCTGGTGCTTATATAGTGGTGTTCAGACCACTGTGTCTGTTTCTACCATTCACTAAGCAGCACCAGATTCCCAACCACTTCTGGGCTGGAAGTGGCAATAATGAAGTGAGCATAGCTAAGGTCAAGGTTGCTATCTGCACCAGGCCAGGTATCATCTTTTCAATCTTCTCAAATAATTCTTTAGTGATTTATTTATAAATCAGCCCAGCAAATATATATCAAGCAGCTATAGTTCCAGGGCTATGATAGCTGCTAAGTACACAAAGATGAGTAGGTAGACATTCAAGGGGTAGACAATGTGCAAAACATGATTAGATAAGTAAGTACTAAGGCCAACTTATGGTAAGTTTGCTTAAGAGCCATGGGCAAAGTTAAATTACAATGGGAATTATAAGGTTCAATTCACTTGGCAGAGTATTATTGTGGATATTTATTGCTTTTTTGTTTTCTCTTCTTATTGTTTTATAAGTGCCCCTTCACTTCATTTGACCCTGACTGGGCTATCAATCAAAATGCCATACCATCCCCAGGGTTATTTAGGTTCATCAGTTGATTTCCCAAATCCCCAAATGAAGTGATTGGTCCAGAGGATTGTCTGACACAATGGGGCCTGTTAGAATCCGTGTCCCTTCCTCTCTCTCTCCATCCCTTGCTCCCTTCTCTTTCTTTCCTTTCTTCCTTCATTTTTCCCTCTGCCTTCTTTGTTTTCCTTTCTTATTTTCTTCCCTTTCTGGGTTCTTTAACCTTATCACCCCACTCTGCTACTGGAAGCTCGTTGGTAAAGGTACTCTCTCTCTCCACTGACCAATGCTTACAGAGACACTCCAACCTTTTCTTCCAGGATCTTTTGCATATCTTTTGATAAATATGTTATTTAGTCTTCAGGTATATCTTCAGGACATGGAGGGCTCTTAAATATATCATTTGAGAGACACTGCTTACCTCTCCTAGTGTCTCTTAAGTTGTGGTTTTAACTCTTGGACAGCAATTTAGAAAGTTGAAATTTTACAAAGATGCCTCAGAGTTGCCTACAGGTTCTGGCATCAACACAATGTATTATAATGACTTCTTTTATGCGGTAGATATTATATCTATCTTCCTACAAATATTATTAGGACTTACTACTAGAACTCTAAAGGATTCATTTTTATACATTTATCTCTAACAGAGTACCTCTCACATGGTAGAAACTAAATAAATTAAGGATGTTAAGGATATTAGTTGTACGTGTGTGAATGTGTTAGTAAGCTACAGTGTGTCTCTAGCTAGCATAAGAGAAAAGGGATGAATTAGAAAAATATGAAAGGGTTTGTAGACTCAGAGGGAATACTAAAAAAGTGGGCTTAGGGGGAAAAAAAAAGAACCAATATAATTCTAGGGGTCTGGGTTGCATGACTTGATTTTTTTTTTTCCAGGTTAAGTACCTGGAATGAATCAACTCCTACTATTTCTAATCTTTGTATTCATCATAAAGAGAGGGCTTCCTTGATAGCTCAGTTGGTAAAGAATCTGCCTGCAATGCAGGGGACCCCAGTTCAATTTCTGGATTGAGAAGATCTGCTGGAGAAGGCATAGACTACTCACTCTAGTATTCTTGGGCTTCACTTGTGGCTCAGCTGGTAAAGAATCTGCCTGCAATGCAGGAGACCTGGGTTCAATCCCTGGGTTGGGAAGATCCCCTGGAAAAGGGAAAGGCTACCCACTCTGGTATTTTGGCCTAGAGAATTCCGTGGACTATATAGTCCATGGGGTTGCAAAGAGTCGGACATGACTGAGCAACTTTCACTTTCACTATCAAGAGAGATTATTTGGGGTTCGTGCTTCTAGCTACCACAGGACAGGATAAGTCAGTGCAGGCAGGGTTAGTTCTCAAATCTGGAGCTAATGCCTAATGATGAAGGGATGCATGTTGACTACCAGCAGGATAAAGACCACTATTTTTCTGATTTAATGATATGACATTTTTGGAAATCTGAGCTTCACTGATATTCTTAGAAGATAGTAGACATTTGGAGGATTACAGATATCGATTCAGAAATCCTTTGCCCATGATTACTATGTAAGGTTTTGAGAATAGGTAAAATTACAGAAGAAACAAGAACAAAAAAGAGACAATAAAACTACAGAAAGTGAGAAAACCATTCATTTTTTTAGGGAGAAAAAGAGCATAAGGGATTCTTTGAAGGTCACTGCCTAACCTCTCCAAACCCTAGTTGATTTGTTCTTTATTTTGTTTTGTTTTTCATACAGTGCAGATTACAATAACATCTACTTCTTTGGTGAGTTATGATAGTGAAATAATCTGTGTAAATCCCTTACTAACTGTATGGCCCATCAATAAATGTTATCTGCCATAGTTATTAGGAAAAGAAGAAAACAGAGTTCCATGTTTTAGGGACTGAAGGATGTTGGGAAACTCAATAGGTTTCATACTTCTGAGTAACTGAGAAGAAAAAGACTGGGGATCTGATGGTTAGATAGTTACTGGAAATAGTTAGAAAATGATTTTCAGTAAATGAGAAAAGAATAAAAATTAAATAGGTGGCTAGGCAAAACATGATTATGGTAGCCTTTCTTCCAGAAGCCTGAAGTCAAAAGACAGGAGCTGGGACTTTATGAAATTCTCCCAGCCAGCTCCCCATTTGATATCTGCCTTATTATTTGTCAGTTTCTGGAATCTAGGCATCTCCTTTGCTTCTGTTCTATAGTCTTGGAGAGGACAATTATGAAACCAAATCTAGAATTTACATAATCTGTAAACACTTGTCTACCCTGGGGACTTAGTAGAGAGCTTATAGTGGAAAATAAATATCCAAGCCTAATTTAAGAAGATCAAGCCAGGCAGATACAGTAAGCAAAACAAAAAGCCAGCTGACAGAAAATAAGATTGCTCCCTTTACCTGCACTTCTGAAAATGTCTATTCCCAAGAGCTAGGAGAGCTTCATCAGATGTCCTGGTTTTGACATAGAGCAATTTTGTTGCTTGAATATTTCCATCAGAACACTTCATCTAGGTTTCCCCACCATCCATTATTTTTATCAAAGGAAAAAAAATTCTTGAACTTGCGTGAAGACCAAAACTACTAACTGAAAAGCAAACTTTTCTGTTCCTTTTGCATTTTTGGTGAGTTTATAAGCATAAACTTATTCTTTGGAAATCAGATTATTTAAACTGAGCTCTGCATATCAGCAAAAATTACTGTTCCCTTTTATGTGAATTAATCTCCTCTTGAAATTACATCCATCCTTAAATACCCACATAATGTCTTCTTTTCTTAAATTCTGCTAATTTCTTACTTTTGTAATTAATCATGTGACATGTTTTTCTCACAATATATATACATTACCTTGTAATATATGTCTGTACATTCCAATAGTTAAAAGCTCCTTGAAGTAAAGTACTTATTTCTTAGTCAGTGTTTTCAGCAGAATCTAGCATAATCCCTTACTGTTAGTAGGTAATATATAAACAGTATATGGAATTGAATTTCATCAGTGAATGTATATATATATATATATTACCTCAAATAAATATTGCTGGGTTGAACTTGCTAAGTTTATTTTTCTGAATACTCAGAATTCTACTTATGCATCACTTGATGGTAGGACTCTTGGGGAAACAGTCTCATACACACTTAAGAGACTTGAAATCAATGAAGATGAAAAGTGCATGTCTTTAGCAGTTTCTTCTCCAAGTCTAGTCCATCTAATTATAGTGCTTGGGCAAGAAAGATCCCCCAAAGCTAACATTACTGGGCAAATTAACTTCAGTGGTCACCAACACAGTATCCAAAATGTTTATTAAAATTATGTTACTAATAAGTTCTAACCTAGTCTCAGTGGAAGCTCTTTGCTTCTGTGTTGAGAGAGAGCTACTATAGCTCAAAATATGATTAAAACTCTTTATATTATCATTTAGCAATGGCCTTCTAGATTCACAGATTTTGAGAACAAGAAAGAATCTGAATTCTATCAGATCTTTGCTCTCAACACATTTTAGTGATTACAAAACTTATATACAGAAAGACTGTGTAACTCTCTGCACATATTCATACTTGCCATGGATTTATGCAGCAGAGAACTTAAAAAGACATTCACAATGCCTTCCCTTAATTAAGAGCAATGGTCAAGTTTCTCCTTTAACAGTGGTTAGATTACTTATGTTGCTACATATTTTTTCTAGCCACATGTCCACTTCTCATTTGGAATAATTTCTATATCCCTCACCCACACTAGATAAAAGTGCCCATCTGCTCCTTGAGGGCACTACAACCAGAAAAAACCAACCTGTCCTATTCTTGACCTTATTCCAGCGGTAGAAATCCATCTACATCTTCTATCCATGTCAGCGAGAAAGCTAACAAGTACCTTTGGCTAGGTGAGTTATGTCCCCAAGGTGTCTTATAATTCTTACAAAGGTTTGGAGTGTTAGTCTCTGTTGTTGGAATTTCAGATCACTTATTGTTGAATCTCACAATTTTCACACCCTATGAATAGTATTTTGCTGAAGATTGCTGTTGCCTGAAACATTTGGGTTTTTTTTTGCAATGAGTCAAAGCAGTAAGATTGAGATGCAGCATATTAATGGTTGATAATCAAGGTTATCTATAACACCTTGTTTCGTGGAATTCATAATGTGTTGTTTATGCATCTCAGCTCAGCTCGAAATAGTCATTAGACGAGCAGTGACAGTATGTAGTGTGATACTCTGTAACTCAGTTCAGTTCAGTTCAGTCGTTCAGTCGTGTCTGACTCTTTGCGACCCCATGAATTGCAACACGCCAGGCCTCCCTGTCCATCACCAACTCCCAGAGTTCACCCAGACTCACGTCCATCGAGTCGGTGATGCCATCCAGCCATCCCATCCTCTGTCGTCCCCTTCTCCTCCTGCCCCCAATCCCTCCCAGCATCAGAGTCTTTTCCAATGAGTCAACTCTTTGCATGAGGTGGCCAAAGTATTGGAGTTTCAGCTTTAGCATCAGTCCTTCCAATGACACCCGGGACTGATCTCCTTTAGAATGGACTGGTTGGATATCCTTGCAGTCCAAGGGACTCTCAAGAGTCTTCTCCAACACCACAGTTCAAAAGCATCAATTCTGTAACTAGGGCCATTTAAATTTTTCAAAGCCCAGAGGCAGGTTAAGATCAGAGGCAGCATCTATTTGCCTCATTAGGCATTTGTTTAACCAGCTTCATCAGTTCTCTGCCTCCAAGTTAGCATCAGAACCTCAGGCTTTAATAATGAACACAAAGTGGTTGAAGACTGGCCCAATCTATATGGATCACTAGTGAAATACCAGTGCTTTCAAAAAACTTTTCAATAATTAAACATGGCAACACACACACCAGGTTTAGTTTTCAGACTGCTTAAATCAATCAAGTAAGATAATTGATGATTAAAACAAAATGGACCTGCAATTTGTTCCCTAAAGAGGAATTAGAGCACTAAAGGGAATTCATAAATTCACATAAATGAATGGTAGCACACACATGACATGGGTTGAAATGTTGAAAACAAAAGCAATTCATTGCTGGCCTAGAAAAAATCTACTATATTTCAGAAAAATAAATTTCCCCCTTAATGTTTGCCAAGGGATTGAGATTCTCTCTCCATCTCTCTTTAGGAAGGGTACTATAGCAGAGAAGTGCAAGTTGTCCAGAACAGCCCTGTAATCTCACCAGTAAGATATTGAAAACTGAGTAAGTCTGAAGAGCAGCCAGCGGATGTAGTTTCCAGTCATTTTGTGCTTGCATGTGCTTGAGATTATCTTGGTTTAATAATACCATGTTTCTGAGACATTGCTAGACCTGACTTCCTGAGTAATTGTGTAAGTCTGCTTTTTGAGAAACTGGATAGGGTGGGAGGCAACTATGGGAGCACAAGAATGAGAAAACAGTACCATATGTCATTGCCACAGTGGAAGAAGCCATTAATTACCATCAACATTAAGAGAAAGTAAATTGCTTTTCACGTACATGGAACATAAGTAGCGAAGCCTTGATAGAAGATTGCAATATTTAGTACTGAATCTATAATAGAGTAACAATGGAAGGAAACAGAAGTTGTTTTACGTGGTAAAATGATACTACCAAGCCACTAATACTTCTATACTTGCTGTGTTCTTATCAGAAGTGGTGATAGGTCTGTACTCAGCCAAGCAGACCATATATCCTTTCTCCCTTGTGCTAAACAATTGTCTGCAAGCAAATAACCACCATTGAGTAAATGCAATCTAGACTGCTTGGAAACTAAACCCACAGCTGTGTTCTCTTTAAAATCAGCTGCCCAATGGACTAAGCTAATTTATAATTCCAAAATGCATGTATAACTTACTTCAAGCAAACTTACTTTCATGCAAATAAGGTCAAATTTTTCTCTCTTGCCATTCTCATTTTCTTTATTTATTACATACATATTTACTTGTTTCCATCTCTATCTAACCCTCACTAGGTTACAAACTCTCTGAAGGTAGCATCTGCATCTTTGTTCATCCCTTTCCTGTGCCTCAAACAGTGTCTGCTATAGGATGAGTTAATATTAGTAGTTACTGAATCAATCAATCAATCTACCTATAAACCAAAGTAAAAATACATGATGCATAGATTAATATTTTTAAACTCTTTCCCAGAGGATAGTGAAATATGAATACTTTGGTATTTTAGCAATAGCTCTGCAGCTGAAAAGAAAATGTAATCTGTAAACTCTACCAGAGAAAAAGAATTTTCTCACAGTAAGTCAGGGGAGCCTTGGTTAAGTTTCAAACTAGAAATCACCTTTATACTTTATCTGCAGCATCAGGCTGCATATCATGATGATCAGTAGCCTCCAAAGTCTTTTGAAATATATACCAAGCTCCAAACTCCTCCGCACAGCAAACCCCAAATTTATGTCCACTTCAGTCTTTGCCATTTCAGTGATAATTTACTACTTGGGCTGGAGATAATAAGCAAATACTATATATTTCTGCTCACTTACATGGACAAGAGCTTTCAATGAGTAGCATATCATTTATTTTATAATACTGTAGCTCTAGCCAACATTCTTATCCTCTCACCTATTTGCATTCAGTGATTTAGTATAAATCAATTTTTTTTTTCCTTGCCTCTTACTTTTGGATCAGAGTGCTTACCGATCATTTTATTTTTTCAGAGGGAGGTTGAATGTTGAAGAATATACAAGTATGGAGCGTATGTTTGAAAGATGGGACATGGAGGTGCATGGAGAGCATCTCCAGGTGTACAATGGAGAGATTTTGACTTGGCCTTTCAAATCACAGGAAGAATGTCACTGATACACTAATTCCCCAACAGTTCACAGTGTTAAATGAATAATATGCCCTAAAAAGTCCCATTTATAAATCATTTGATGGGTGCCTCTTCAGAGATTATATTGCTCCAAAATAGAAAGTGAGGTAGAGAAACTTTTTATAATAGCCACAAAAAGTTGTGTCCAACCTTAGCTTGAAATCTCCTATGAGGAGTGAAGGAAGAAATGGAGGAGGAAGGTAGAGAGCTGTCCTTACTTACTTGATGGATTTTTTTTAATTTTTTATTTTGTATTAGAGTATAGGTGATTAACCGTGTTGTGATAGTTTCAAGTGAATAGCAAAGGGAACTCAGCCATATATATACACGCAACCATTCTCCTCCCAACTCCTCTCACATCAAGGCTGCCATATATTGTTGGGCAGAGTGTCTATCCCAATTCCCATAACTATCCCTCCCTTCTATTTTCTCCCTCCCCTGGCAACCATAAGTTTGTTCTCTAAGCCCATGAGTCTGTTTGTGTTTTATAAATAAGTTCATTTCTATCATCCCCTTTTAGATTCTGTACATAAAGGGTGTAATACAATATTTCTCCTTCTCTGTCTGACTCACTTCACTCAGTAGGACAATCTCTAGGTCCATCCATGTTGCTACAAATGATGTTAGTTCATTCTTTTTTATTGGCAGAGTAATATTCTGTTGTGCATGTATACCACATCTTCTTTATCCATTCCTCTGCTGATGGACATCGGGGTTGCTTCCATGTCCTTGCTACTGTAAATAGAGCTGCAATAACTTTGGGGTGCATCCTTTTGGACCATGTTTTTCTCTGTGTATGTGCCCGGGGTGGGATTGTAGGGTTGTATGGTAGCTCTATTTTTAGTTTTTTAAGGAACCTCCATATTGTTCTCCACAGTGGCTGTACCAATTTACATTCTCACCAACAGTGGAGGAGGGTTGCCTTCTCTCCACACCCTCTCCAGCATTTATTGTTTGTGGATTTTTTGATGATGGCCATTTTGATAGGTGTGAGGTGATGCCTCATTGTAATTTTGATTTGCGTTTCTCTAATAATTAGCAATGTTGAGCACTTTGCATGTACCCCTTGGCCATCTGTATGGAGACAGTTGATTTATTTGATTGTTGTTGATTCATCACCAACAGACTTCATCCACTAGCATGTTCTGCACATCCTACCACCAAACCATATCCTGGTCTCTTTACTTCATCTTCTTTGCTCATGAATGCCTCTGTGATCCTCAAGTCACTGTCATATCTCATGTAGCACACTATAATTGTCTCCTTGCTCCCATATTTGCAACTCAGCAATTGGCTCTTCAAATAGCAAACTGATGTTTTCAGAACATATATCATCTAATATCCCTTCCCTTCATAAAGCATTCTAGTATCATCCCAGGTCAACCAGAATCAAATCCAAATTCTGAAGGACCAATATATTGTCTGGCCTCTGTTTACCTTCCCAAACCAGCCTCCCTGTCACTTTTTCTGTTCTACAAACATGCTATTGACTGCCTCAAGACTTTTATATTTAGTTTCTTCAGCCTGCAAAGCTCCCCCCTTATCTTCCATTGGCTGAACCTCTATCTACCACACAAGTGTTCATTTACTCCTACATAGAAAATTAACCTGCACAGTCACTCTCTGTCCAATTGCCTTTTTCAACTTTAAGGAAACTTATGAAATTAGCTTATTCCCAAATTCATTCATTTTCTTGTGTACTTCCTGATTGCCTATCTTTGCCTCTAAAATATAAACTTTATAACACTAGGGCCAGGGCTAGTTTGGCTCACTACTCAACTCCAATTGTCCCGAAAAATTTCTGACTCACAGAATTTGTCCAATAATGTTTATTGATTAAGTGAATAAAAATTCTAGTTAAGTATAAAAAGTTTCCGAAAAACACCTAACTTTGTTACCATGGAATGAGACATTTGAAAAATAACAAACCTCATCATATTTGGCACTTTTAGCCTCTGAAAGCTTGCATTAACTCGTCTAGCAATAGCACTTATCACACTGCATTAAAGCTCATAGTTTGCACACCCTTCTTACTATGGGCAGTATGAGGCCATAAACTGTGTATTATTCAATTATTGATCTTCTGTGCCTATCATAATAGGATGTTTCTTTATAATGATATGTGTCCAAAAGACCTCAACTTCTGCATAGGAGCAGAGAATGAAAAAGCAAATTTTAAGGTTTTTTTTTTTTTTTTTTTTTTTACCCACAACACAAACAGAAAAAAAAAAAGAAAATTGCCTGTGGAGTTAACTGAGCAAGAAGCTTAGTATAGCTGAATGTTGCTGTAGAATATTTTAATAACATCCCAAAAAACTTTAATTAAGGAGTTGTGATAAGTACTGAAACAAACAAGATGGAAATAGAGATCTCAGACAATGAAGTTGGTTATGTGAACTTGGAAGGAAGTAAAACTTGCATTGGTTGGATAAAGCTGATGGGGAGCCCATCTAGGGAGGAAACCCTGTCTTCTTGGATTCAGTTGAAATGCCCTGGAAGGATTTTTACTGCCAAGTCAGTATCTGAGATGATGACTTTTTCCTTTTCTGCTATAGAGTATGATCTATTTACATTTATCTGGCTCCATTTGTTTGAGAAAATCACACATGAACCAATAAAATTTTGCACAACACTAACATCATTCCTCTACTTTTCAATCATACATGAGCCATATGTAATGAGCAGAATAGACAAAGCGGTGATTGAAAGAATAGTGTAAGGTGACAAGCATATTTTGGCCTAAAGAGCATCTTCCGAAATTTTCTTTGGTAATCAACACGACTGAGCGACTGAACGGACGGAACGGAACGGAATGGAATCAACACAATTTAGGAGAAAAAAAAAAGAGAGAGAACATTTCATCGCTTCACCTCAGGATAATGGAGTGTCCTAAAGGACTTGCTGCTGCTACTGCTGCTAAGTTGCTTCAGTCGTGTCCGACTCTGTGCGACCCCATAAACGGCAGCCCACCAGGC
Source organism: Aepyceros melampus (assembly GCA_006408695.1). Classification (NCBI taxonomy): domain Eukaryota; kingdom Metazoa; phylum Chordata; class Mammalia; order Artiodactyla; family Bovidae; genus Aepyceros; species Aepyceros melampus. Next base: position 27,503 of record SJXQ01006041.1, read on the forward strand.
TCCCCCGTCCCTGGGATTCTCCAGGCAAGAACACTGGAGTGGGTTGCCATTTCCTTCCCCAATGCGTGAAAGTGGAAAGTGAAAGTGAAGTCGCTCAGTCATGTCTGACTCCCAGCGACCCCATGGGCTGCAGCCCACCAGGCTCCTCCGCCCATGGAATTTTCCAGGCAAAAGTACTGGAGTGGGGTGCCAGTGCCTTCTCCGCCTAAGAGACTTACAATGTGAGATATTTTATTTGGAGATCAATCACACAGTATCTATCTTTTGGGGAGTTTTCTTCTGCCATTTTGACATGCTCATAAAGAAGAATGGATTTCATAGACGCTCACATTTGATTTTTTTCATTTCTAAAGACTAATCTTAGTGTTAATTTTTAAGGAGTTGTGTTTCTCCTTTAGAAAATGGCATATTTCAGATAATGAATATCAGAACACTATGGCTAGTGATGGTTTTAGAATGGTAGCTTAAATATTATGAACTAATCCTTTCACAGATGTTCTTACCTGCTTTTGAATAGCTCTTAATAAACATGACTGATTAAATCATGATGGATGATGCACTTTGTTGTCGACCTTTCAAATTATGATTTGGCTTCACATTCAGCATGTTGATTAAACAGAATTCTCCATTATTAAACATTCCTATGTAAAAACTATGCAATATTAAATCCACACATAAATTTTATGATCTAATAGATGAATTATCTGTAAGCTAATTAAGTATATGAAAACCTAGGTAGGAAAATTAAGATCAAAGAGTAGGTATAAATTTGTAAATAGCCACTGCTCATTCTTCTAGGTTGAGTGATTAATGTTAACAGTGGAACGGACAGCATTTGAACCAAATTTTCAATCAGTGCTATATTTTAAATGAGAGCTTGTGAGGAAACTTCTCTGGTGGTCCAGAGGGGTTAAGACTCTCTGCTTCTACTGCAGGGGGCATGGACTTATATCCTTAGTTAGGGAACTTAAGATCCCACCTATTGCATGACCAAAAAAACAAAAAGAGAGCAAGATTAAAAGATTGTGTATGTCATTCTCTCTTCATCATCTTGAGTGAAATTACAGTCAGGTGCTTTTAGACATAAATGGTAAGGAAAACAATGATTCAACACTGAATTACAGAGTGCATCATGGATTCTCTGAGTTAAAAGTAATGGAGGATTCTGTCTGATAAATTACTCCCACTTATAAAACTATTCATACATTTGTGTTTCTGCTTCTTTTGAAAATCTCTAGGAACAAGAACTTGATTATTAGACAGCATATTCCGTTTTTAAGTACCTCAATGTTTCTTTGAGTCATTTTCCTAAAGCTGACTGGAACTGTGACCTCACTTCTTCCACCTGCTGATAGATCCATAAAAATAAATGAGAGTCCACTAAAGTATAACAATTCTTTTTTAAAGTAATATAATTCAGAAGTATCCACTAATTTTCTCTTCTAACACGTAAATATGACGTCTCTATTTTTTTCCCAGCTATTTCTCATAGATATTGATTTACTAAACCTCCATCTTCCTGAGGATTTTCCCTCAAATATATTCAATTTTTAAGTGTTCCATTTATGTTCTGCCCACAAGTAGCATAGTGCAGTATAGTCTCATTAAGCTAGAAAGGTTCAGTTCTAGAAATCACTCTGTATACAAAAGTATATAGAATGGAATCTGTATAAACCATAATTCTCTACTTCTCATCTTGGCAAAAACAGCAACATAACAAATTGTCAACAGTCACATTAGAATGGGGAGTTAGAAACATAACTTAGAAGATGGAAATCTATAAGCTCATGATGAACGAGCAAATTCAGTGGTGCTCAAACCTTCAAAATTGAGTTTCAGTGGTACACAGGTGAAGCTTAACTTATACAAACCATGGGAAATAAAAACACATAATGCTCAAGGTGGCTGGTTGTGCTCCAGGTATAATCTCTGAAGTTTGGGCTGAGCAGGGCCAGTAGGGGCCTGCATTTGCACTTCTCAGATGAAAGGAGGATTCACTGTGCACACATGCCTGCTCTTTGCAGTCTTGTCTCGTGACTGTTTGCAGCCAACTGCAACCGTTTCTCACACAGACCACTGAGTCTGTCTTCTCCTTACTGATTTTTAATCTTTTCTTTTGCTTTGATTTGTTTTCTTCTTAATTAAAACATGTTGATTCTTACTATACTTCATTTAATTAGGATCAAATTATTATTTCAACATGGTGTAAAATTGGATCTCAATACTACTATTCAGTTTTTTTTCTTTAATTACTTTGCTTTGAGCCACTCAGGGTTCTATTCTTGGGTTAGAAAGATCCTATGGACAAGAGCACACAACCCACTCCAGTATTCTTGCCTGGAGAATCCCATGGACAGAGGAGCCTGAGGTCGCAAAGAGTCAGACACAACTGAAGCAATTTAGCGTGCATGCACGAGCCACTCAGGATGTCAGTGACTCAACTTAGCCAAAACATTGGTAAAATTAGGATGAGATGGGGGAAAAAAAAAACCAAAGAGATCTTTAGCTAGAGACTGTTCTAAAGTGATCAATTTTTATTTAGTACATCAAATTTGAGTATATGCTATTGATATTTCTATAAGCTGGGTGATCTAGGGGAAGACAAATTAAGCTCGCATCAAATATAATGTTGAAAATCCACTAATGGGAATTCTCCAGTGATCCAGTGGTTAAAACTTTGCTTTCAATGCTTGAGGTATGGGTTCAATCCCTGCTTAGGAAACTAAGATTCCACATGCCTTAAGGCCAAAGAAAATCCACTAGTACTAATGCCATTATGAACTCCATTCAATTTTATATGTAACTTTGTCCATGTTCTCTATAGATGTTTGTTACTTCATCCTTGGAGAATTAAAGATAATATAAACTATAAATTAACAATCAAAAATGCACCGTACCTCATATTGTTCACAAAAGTTGTCATATGTGATTTCTTGTTTGATGCTCGTGATTCCCATGACCTTCCTCAGGGTACCACAGGGCACCAGGGGCAGCTGCCCATTCCTAGGTGTCACAGGAGTCATGCATTTCTAAACTGATTTCTCCATCAAAATATTCCCTTCATTATTTTCACCAGGCATGTTGAAAATAGATGCTTTTGTTAGCTTTTCAATGAGGCAAAGAGAGAACTCCTGAAGGGTAAGATGGTTTTGACAATGTGATTCATTTTTTCAAGCCATAAGCACTGAAAGAATAAAGAAACAAATAAACAAAACCTGTCAGGTTAGCTGTCAGATATAATTAGACTATAATGGCTGCTATGAGACCTCGGTTTATTTCCAGCACAATGAGCTGGAGAAGCACTTCCCTGTGATCATGCCAGTGGTGGGTTTAAAAGGCTGGGCATGGAAACCTGATTGATGGGCCAGTTCTTTCTTTTTTACACCCAAATAATGTGCTGACCATTCTCATGACAATGATGGCCAAGGATTTAAAGTTTGGTGTAAAGCAATGTAAAAGCATGACCGGAAAACGTGACCTTTATGATCAGGAGCCTAAAGTTCTCATCTTTTCTCTGCCACCACCTGGCTTGGTAACTTTAGGCTGGACATCTGAACACGAGGTGTCTCCATTTTCACATCTACAGAATGAAGGGCTTGAACAGAATTATCTCCTTCCAGGACAGCTTTAAATTGTTTTTATACCTTTCATTACCCAGGAGCCTTCAAATCAATCAGGCATTAAAAAGAGAATATTCAGTTCACTCCAGTTTTATTTTGCCTTTCATCGTACATTTTGTCTGTGGTAGAAATCAATATTATTTTTGCTCTTTTAAAAAATTTTATATTTTATATTGGAGTATAGCTGATTAACAATGTTGTGATAGTTTCCGGTGAACAATGAAGGGGCTCAGCCATGCATATATATGTGTCCATTCTCCCCCAAACTCCCCTCCCATCCAGGCTGGCACGAGCATTGAGCAGAGTTTCCTGTGCTATACGTAGAATCTTATTGGTTATCCATTTTAAATACAGCAGTGTCTACATTCCCAAACTCCCTAACTATTGCTTCCTTCCATTCTTCTCCCCTGGTAACCATAAGTTCATTCCATTTTTTCTCTTAATATAGAAATTTTATTATAGAAGCTTGAAGACTGAAGGGAGGAGGAGAAGGGGACTGCACAGTATGAGATGGTTGGATGGCATCACTGACTCAATGGATATGAGTTTGAGCAAGCTCTGGGAGTTGGTGAGTTGGCAATGGACAGGGAAGCCTGGTATGCTGCAGCCCATGGGGTCACAAAGAGTTGGACACAACTGAGCAACTGAACTGGACTGATTATAGAAGCTATAGATGAAAGTAAGGATGGCAAAAGTTGATGAGAAAAAGAAAAAGGATTCAAAGATGCCTTTTTCCTTCATAAATCTGGAAATACCAGGGGACCCATGTCATTATTATAACAGATGTCTAATTATTATACACAATTGGGAGTGGAAAAAACTCCTGCTGTTCTATGTTGCTGAATTAAAATGTTTAAAGTCTGCAAACCCAACAGTTATCGCTTTTCTACTTCCTTGCTGATTATATGCCTTACTGGTGGACCTGATCCTAAGAGGTCTGGAAGAGTCCATTGTTTCAGTTTCCAGGAATTTTACAAACCAGTTTTTAAACATAGACATTGTTATTTAATAAAAGCAAAACTACAGGCCTCACTCCCTTTCTCCTCACTCACTTGGTGCTGAAGTTGGGCGGGGGGCAGCAAACCAGCTCCGCTAGAGGACCAAGCGGCTCAGCCCTGTGCCCCCTGACACGTCAGTTAGCTGCCCACACCACCAGGCAACTGGAGATCAAGCCCTGAGCCTTTGGAGTGGAAGCACGGACTCTAAGACCCTAGAGTATCAGAGAACTAACCCTAGGGAGTATCAAATAATGAGAACTCACACAAAGAAAGCCACTTGAATAGAAGACCTGGCATCATCCAACCAACAATAGCCTCTGTGCAGGAAGCCTCATCCAAACACAAACAAAACAAAAATACAATTCCAACCATCAGCAGACAGGATTGTCACTTTACTCAGCCTTGCCCATCAGAGGAAAAACAAACAAACAAAAATTCTGCACAAATCTCACCCTATAAAAAGCTTACACAAACCACTGGACCAACCTTCAGTTCAGTTCAGTTCAATCATTCAGTCGTGTCCGACTCTTTGTGACCCCATGAACCGCAACACGCCAGGCCTCCCTATTCATCACCAACTCCCGGAGTTTACCCAAACCCATGTCCATTGAGTCCGTGATGCCATCCAGCCATCTCATCCTCTGTCGTCCCTTTCTCCTCTTGCTCTCAATCTTTCCCAGCTTCAGGGTATTTTCTAATGAATCAGCTCTCCACATCAGGTGGCCAAAGTATTGGAGTTTCAGCTTCAACATCAGTCCTTCCAATGAACACCCGGGACTGAGAGAATTTTGGCTTATCTCTTGCTCTCTTATTCCAGGTCCTATTGAAAACCAGTCCTGTCAACTGTATCTTCAAACTGTCTGGCACAGACCCTTATCTCCCCAAGGTCATCATTGCCTTCCTGGTCCAGTCCTTTACTACCTCTCACATGAATTATTGCAGTTGCCTTCTATCATAACTTTCTTTTCTTCTTCTTTTCTCTATATCAGACTCTTCTCTATATAACAGCATTTGATTTTTACTCTGCTTGAGAAAGGAATGCTTTGGGGTTTCAGGACAAAGCCTTTACAATGGCTTTTCTAAGAACCCACAGACTCTTGTTCTGGTCTTATCTGCTCCTGGCATCTTTCTTGCTCAGTTTACCCTTGAAAGAGCAGGCATCCCCTGGACCAAGGCCTGTGCACTGATGACTTCTGCTAGGAAACTGTCAGAAGCTTCATGGCTCACACCCTCACCATCTCCATGTTTTTCCTCAAGTATAACCATCTCTGGAAAGCCTTTGCTGGTCACCTTTCAGAAAATTGAATCCCTACTGGTCCTCACACTCCCTTCTCTGCTCATTTCCTTTCTAGCACATTCTATCTTCTTACATTATGTACAGGTTACTTGTTTTTTTATGACTCTCCATGACAATAATGCAAGTTCAATAAAAACGAACTTCTGCATTTTCTTTTTTACAATGTTATACTCCTAGAGCTTAAAAGAATGCTTAGTACACAGCAGGTTTTCAATAAAAACTGGTTCAGTTTTGTTTGTTTTTTTAAGCCAGAACTATGTTGGGTTTGTTTGTTTGATTTGACACAGAGACAAGAAGTGAGCAAATGCTGTTGAAACAATGAAGCCAACAGATACGCTATGCAGAGCTTCCACAAACCTTCAGTTTATAAAATCTGCAATATCTGTGAAGTGCAATAAGATGAGGCATACCTTTACTGTATATTTATCAATACTGATGATTTTTTTCACTTTGTAATTTTCACATCTCTAGTTGTGGCCTTTCCGTTTTTGCTTAGAGACGTTCCTTCACTTTTTCTTATAAAGCTGGTTTGGTGGTGCTGAATTTTTCTAGCTTTTGGTAGTCTTTGTTGTTGTTGTTTAGTTGCTAAGTCATGTTCAATTCCTTGCAACCCTAGGAACTGTAGCCCCCTGGGCTGCTCTGGCCATGGGGTTTCCCAGGCAAGAATGCTGGAGTGGGTTGCCATTTTCTTCTCCAGGGGATCTCTCCTCGTAAAATTTATCTTTCCATCAATTCGGAACAAGTAACTTACTGGTTAGAGTATTCTTAGTTGTAGGTTTTTTTCTATTTCATCACTTTAAATATTGTGCCACTTCTTTCTGGCCTGCAGAGTTTATGCTGAAAAATCAGATATAGCCTTTATGGGAGTTCCCTTGTATGTTATTTGTTGTTTTTCCCTTGCTGCTTTTAGTATTCTCTCCTTATCTATACATTTTTTTCCATTTTAATTATAATGTGTCTTGGTATGTTCCCCTGTGGGTACATCCTGTTGGGATGGGATTCCTGGACTTATATAATTGCTTCCTTTCCTAGGTTAGGAAGGTTTCTAGCTATTAAATCTTCTACGTGTTCTCAGCCGCTTTCTGTCCTTATTCTCCTGGGAAAATTATAATGCAAATATCAGTGTGCTTGATGTTGTCCCAGGGCTCTCTTAAGCTATCCTCTTTTCTTTAAATTCTTTTATTTATTTATTTATATTCAGCATCAGTGATTTCCACTGCTCTGTCTTCCAGCTCACTGATCTGTTTCTCTGTGCCATTTAATCTACTATTGATTCTTTCTACTTTGGCCACCTCATGCGAAGAGTTGACTCATTGGAAAAGACTCTGATGCTGGGAGGGATTGGGGGCAGGAGGAGAAGTGGGCAACAGAGGATGGGATGCCTGGATGGCATCACTGACTCGATGGATGTGAGTCTGAGTGAACTCCGGGAGATGGTGATGGACAGGGAGGCTTGGCGTGTTGCGTTTCATGGGGTTGCAAAGAGTCGGACACGACTGAGCAACTGAACTGAACTGAACTGTGTTTTTCATTTCATTTACTATATTCTTCATCTCTGATTATTCTTTATACTTTCTTTTTGTGATCCCATGGACTGTAGCCTGCCAGGCTCCTCTGTCAATGGGATTCTCTAGGCAAGAATACTGAAGTGGTTTGCCATTCCCTTCTCCAGGGGATCTTCCTGACTCAGGAATCTCCTGCAGGAGACCCAGGCTTCCTGCATTGCAGGCAGATTCTTTACCATCTGAGCCACCAGGGAAGCCCTTATATTTTCTAAATCTTTGTTAAAAACGTCTAACTTCTTGATCTAGGCAGCTCATTTTGCCCAAGTCACTTTTTTTATGTTTATGTGTTTGGTAGGGTGGTGACATGGAGAAGGAAATGGCAACCCACTCCAGTGTCGCACAGAGTTGGACACGACTGAAGTGACTTAGCAGTAGCAATAGCAGGGTGGTGACATTTCCCAACTCTGGAGAAGTGACTAATGCAGAAGTCCTGTGTGTCCCGATAGTGCCCCCTCTCTGTCCCCTCTGTGTGTCCCCTTTTTCACTGGAGCTATATGCTCTGTGGGGTTCCCCATGATGCCACGTGGGTCCTGATATGCGTCTGATCTGGTAGTCTTAGCCCCTGTTCAGGCCGGTTGCCAGGCCCTGCCTTGTGAGGAGGCTGCCACCTGCTGGTTGGTGGGGCTGGGTCAGGAAACTACTGAGTCTAGAACCACCAGTCCCCCAACCCACTTGGGCTAGTTCTGGCATATCGGTGGGCAGAATCAGGGTCCAGAAGACTCTGGGGGCTGATACAGCCCACTAGTGGCTGAAGCCAGATCCTGGGATTAGTTTTACCAGATCCTGGAGTCCTGGGGACTGGTTGCAGGGCTCAGGGATTCCAGCGCTGGTGTCAGGCTGCTCGCTGAGGATAAGGAGAGGCAGGGGAGAGACAGTTCCTATCACAGTTGAGAACAGGTTCCAGGGAGTCCTGAGGCTTGTGTCGGCCTGCTAGTGCGCAGGACCGGGGTGCAGCTGGTTTTAGGACACCATCTGGCCTGCTGGAGTCAGCATTCTGGCTTTTCTGAATGTAGTGTCTGCGCCCTGGTCCAGAGGCAAGGGCAGGCTGCTTGGAGGGTAGGGTCGGAACAGGGGATCTGGGACTGTTGCCTGCCCTCTAGTGGCAGAGGCTGTGTCTAGAGGAGGCTGTGTGCAGAGGAGGTCTTAAGGCAGCCTGTCTGTTGGTAAGCAGAGTTACGTCCCCATCCAGTTAGTTGCTTGGCGTGAGATGTCCCCCAGCACTGACATCTACAGGTTGCTGCGTGTGGCCAGGTCTTTGCGCTCAGGAATCCTTAGAACCTGCAGCAGGTGGAAGGAAATTCCAAGAATGTCTGCCGCCAGAGTCCAGCTCCCGAGGATGAGCCCCGGCCGCCCCCTGTTCCTCCAGGAAACTCTTTAAGCCCAGCAGGTAGGTCTGGCCAAAACTTCTATCAAATTATTGCTTTTTCCCTGGGTTCCAGAGGATGTGAAATTTTGTGTGTGACTTTTAAGAGTGAAGTGTATTTCTCTCATCCTTTGAAACTCACAAAATTAAGCCCAGCTGGCCTTCAAAGAGGCTTCTCGGTGGCTCAGATGGTAAAGAATCCACCTGCAATGCAAGAGACCGGGGTTCTATCTCTGGGAGGGGAAGATCCCCTGGAGGAGGACATGGCAACCCACTCCAGTATTCTTGCCTGGAGAATCCCCATGGACAGAGGAGCGTGGTGGGCCACAGTCTATGGAGTCACAAAGAATCAGACATGACTGAGCGACTAAACAGCACAGGGCTTCAAAACCAAACACAATGGGGGCTTGTGTTCTGGTGCAGAACCCCTGGGCTGGGGAGCCTGGTATGAGATTCAGAACTCAATCCTGCAGGGAACTTCTGCAATATAATTATTCTCTAGCATGTGGTCACCCACCCAGAAGCATGGGGCTTGGCTGTATTTTGATTTTGCCCCTTCTACCTGTCTCATTGTGGCCCTTCTTTATTCTTTAGTTATAGAAGATATTTTCTGCTAGGTTTTGGTCTTTTCCATAAATGATTATTCTACAAACTGCTGTGATTTGGGTGTGCTCATGAAAGGAGGTGGGCTCGCCGTCTTTCTCCTCTGCCATACTTTTTACATCCAGAACTATGTTCTATTCTACAACAATCTAACCCCAGTGCTAAACTTAGTATACAACTCACAGTTGACTTAATGAGTGTATATTGTTAGACACAACAATCTCACCCCAGTGGTTAGTATATGACTCATAGTTGACTCAATGAATGTATGTATAATACATATATTATTGTATTATATGTTGTATTATACACTAATCTTTATAAAGTGCTTTATAGATCTTTGATGGCTGATTAATTATTTGTTTTGAGGGTCTCTTGGATTGGTCAAAGCGATTGTGATGCAAGGTATCTGAGGATGGTAACTGCCGAAACACTGGGACAAGGATAGGCAAAAAAAGAAAGAGGGAAAAACCCACTCCAACTTCTTTGCTCATTTCTCCTTTATCTTGAGATTTCTGCTTGACTTTCAGTTGAAACACATGATGCCAATATACATCAGCAACATGTGTTTTCCATCTTGGATGTTATCACTTAGTACGTATATGAGACGCCTCCTCGCACAGATCTACAGAAAACAATAGACAACCACCTGCAGCTTTTTATCCACCATCATCCACTCCCACCACCTGTTCAATATGACCTCAGTTTTAACATCAGAACAATGAGGACTTTGTGTTTGGCTTCGTGTGACTATATTTAAGGGACACATGTTTATATTTGAGTAGAAAGGGTGAGAAAGAGTCGGGCACTACTGAGCACACACATGTGTAGTTTTAACTTTCTTAAACTTCTAATGATAGGTCATCGTAAAATGTCTATACTTTTCTTACTGAATCATCCTCGTTTCCTCTTCATATCCTTCTTCATTTCCTTCCCCCTCTTTCTTCTCTCCTGCCCCCGCTCTCCATTCCTTAACTCTTCTTTTGCTTTCCTTCACCCCGATTTCTCTTTTTTACCCTCTGTCCTCTAGCAAAACTGTGGATCTCGAGTGTACGGATGACAGCAGGCCCCAGCGTCTTCCATGTTATGCACAGGGTTCTGAGCACAGCATGCCTTTGGCCCAGGCAGGTGGGGGAGCTGAGAGAAACAGGCTAGCCATCTGGAGACGAACATATGGGTGGTGTGGCACACATTCTCACAATTGTCGGCTGCAAAGATCAGAAATAGAAAGGGGAGGTTTGACTCCTCTTAATCAAAGCCAAGAAAAAGAGGAATTTGAAAGGGGGTACCAATGTGAAAGGATCCCTATCTGAAGAAGAAGCATAGGTTTCCTACATTTGCATACGAGACTGAATTGTTTAACTTTAGAGATATTTCCACTTTTATTTAACTTGCGAGTGCCTTTCTTTTTTATCTCATCATCATCTTCCTTGTCATTATCTTAATAGCTACTATATTAGCAGCTGGTTGCTGTTCATTCGCTAAGTCCTGTCTGACTCTGTGCAGCCCCATGGACTGTAGCCCGCCAGACTCCTCTCTCCATGGAATTCTCTAGACAAGAATACTGGAGTAGGTTGACATTTCCTTCTCTAGGGAATCTTCCTGACCCAGGGATTGAACTGCATTGGCAAGCAGATTCTTTACTGCTGAGCCACGAGGGAAGCCATATTAGCAACTTAATGAAACGCTAATTGTTTACTGTAGAAATTCCATTAATTTTTAAGATGAAAAGAACAACTTTGGGAATTTTTTTTCTTTCCTCCTGGTAGCCAAATTCCAACTCAGAAAAACTGAAACAGAATCTTGGATATTGAGTACAAAAGAGGTACAAAATAGTGTGAAAATGGAGTAGCTTTCTTTCTTAAAAATAACAATCCCTAGGTTTATTTTAATATATAATAACTAAATTTGGTATATTTATAAAAAAAAATTCTATCCTTGAACTCAAGAGTGCTGTGTTTTAATTCTAAGTTTGATCTTTGCCAGAGCTTTAATTAAATAACATTGGTTTGGGAACTCTATTGCCTCATCTCAGAAACAAAGAGATCAAAATAAAAGATTTCTATACTCAGATATCTGGTGATAGAAATTACATATATATATATATTGCTATAAGTGAAATTGAATAAAATAGATAAAATTGGGCTTTTTATTATACACTAAAACAGGCAGAAATACTTTTTTGTTAGAAAGTATAATAAGTTGCCTGGTAAAACAGATTAGAGTGGTGGTCTTATAATTACAAGGAATGGTTTCATGATGACTGTTTTATTAGCTAATCTACTCTCTATAGAACTGTATGAACAAGAAAGTCAAATGGCATGTATAGAGAAAAAAAAACTATTAACTTGACTATTGCACTTACTTCTGGACATATCATTTTCAGAGTTACTTGTATTTACCTAGACAATGAAAACCCCATTCAAGGAGGAGTGAATGGGGTTATAAAAGATCAGAAAACATTTAGCATAAAGGTTGATTGAATAAACAAATGTATTATTACTTCTGAAGTGAGAACATCTGAGTCAGAGTGAGGAGCATGATGCTTCTCCTCAGAGATCTGAAGGGACATTAGGTAGAAAATGGGTTATATTGCTTGATGTGGGCTGAAGGAAGTCTACTCATGTCTTCCAAAAATATTATTGAGTAGGTATTCTTGACAAACCATAAGTTAGATGCCACAGATCAGATATTGAGCATAAACAAATATAACACCCATCAGTTCAGTTCAGTCACTCAGTCATGTCCAACTCTCTGTGATCCCATGGATTGAAGCAAGCCAGGCTTCGCTGTCCATCACCAACTCCCAGAGCATGTTCAGACTCATGTCCATTGAATCGGTGATGCCATCCAGCCATCTCATTCTCTGTTGTCCCCTTCTCCTCCTGCCTTCAATCTTGCCCAGCATCAGGGTCTTTTCCAATGAGTCAGTTCTTCGCATCAGGTGGCCAAAGTATTGGAGTTTCAGCTTTAGCATCAGTCCTTCCAATGAATATTCTGAACTGATTTCCTTTATGATTGACTGGTTTTATCTCCTTGCTGTCCAACAGACTCTTAAGACTCTTCTCCAGTACCACAGTTCAAAAGCATCCATTCTTCAGCACTCAGCTTTCTTGTGCTTCATCCATCCCAGAATTTTGCATGATGTACTCTGCATATTTATAGCAAATTCTGGACAGAATCTAATAAATTCTAGAAATAAATATAAAATTATAAGTATGACAAGAGCTTTGTAGGAGGAAAATTGATCTATATAGAGAGTCAGGAATTGTTTTCTAGGGAAGAAACCATTGGAATCTGGAACATGAATGAATAAGAAGGAATTAACTTAGCAAAATAATCATTTTGTGCATGTGTATATATGTGTGTTCTTGAGGATATGGTTAAAATAGAAGTTTTGTTTTTTTTTTTCTTTTAAGGTAGAAGGAAACAGCAATGCTAAGGTTTTATCATAGGAAGGTCATGGTCTAAAAGAGAAATGGAACAGGTGATTGGGACACAGGTTGGCAGATTGTGTGGAGTGAGTTGAGGCTGTATAAAGGAGCTAAAGCACAGGATTTCATAGGTCATATGAACTGTGATCAGCATCCACTGAAGTGGGTCATGGGATGAAGCATGTGACATCATTACATAGTTATTTAGATAAGTATAGTGTGAGAACCATGAAAGAGACAGAAACGTACTGCTGATCAACAGGTCAGGGAGCTTCCCATTCCAGTCAAGAAACAGGGAAACTTAAATGGCCAGGGAGGGGAAGTCGGTATATGTGGGAGAGTTTAAGGATAAGGAGCAACATAATTTTTTGCTGAACTGTACAACGAGAGAGAGAAAGGGAGGGTGTCAAGAGTGACTCCTGGCTTTCCAGCTTGTACAAGCTCTAGGTGATGGTGATTTCCTCGTTCCCTGGTAAGATTATGCGGAGGAGACCAGGTTTACAGACTTGCTGTAGATATTACGGGTTGAATTGAGTCTTGCTGAGCTCATGTGTCATGCTCAAAATTTTTAAATTACCAAGTCCTTACACACATACAGTCAGAGAGTTAAGTCACAGTTCAGTATTCCTGAAAGGCAGAGTTGCTGAAAGACTGGGCGAGAAAGGGCAAATGAAGAAAGACCTTTGCAAAAGCAGCTTGACTCTTCTTAGTCTTGATCTTGTTTTAAACCAATGCTGAGACAAGCATAAAAGGAGCCCTCAGCAAATATTCAGCAAGGACCCACTGTGACATTACCCAGAGGTCTGTATTCAAGGTTGAAAGTACTACCAGAAGAAATTCGCTTGCCTGTGTCTTCCTTGCTTGGCGCTAAGCCTCAGTGCCTGCTGACAATTCAAGCTGTTAATAAAAAGAGGGCAGCCTTTTCCCCCACGTCAACAATAAAATATATAAATAAAACACCATGTGAAGAAATGCATAAGGCAAAACTAGTAAAGAAATAGCTGAGAAAGGAGAAAGCAAAGTCAATATATGCTATCGACTGAGGATGTTTTAAGAATGTAAACATTCAATATTGAAAAGAAAACAGAAACATAATTGTAGATGCTGTTTAATATTTGCACAGCCTTCATTAGAATGCTCTGTACAGTTAAACTTTTTTTAGGAAAACTTTTCTACATAAACATAATGTGCATATGATTTAAACAATGTTCTCTTCAGTTGTCTGAACTACTGCATAAAAAGCTCCAAATTCCATTGACTGCTAGGACGTCTCCAAGTTATCTAAAACAGAAATTGTAGGACATTTGTGAAGTTTTACAGTTGGTATACAATTCTACTTTTAATATCTTCAAGTTTTTAAAATTTTTGTGTTTGGCAGTACACTATGCTGTGGGAAGTTGTAGCATGTCTTTCTCAAATATCTTGGGTTTATGACAGAAAGACATCACCAAGAAATCAATCATTCTCCAGGTTGAATCTTTTCCAGTTTTGTCTCAGAAATAGTCAGCAACTTCAAGCTTTTAAAATGATCATTTCTTTGATAGCCTGTGGGCTGTTAAATCATGCAAATAATTAATGATGTAATTAACACATAAAGCAATACTTGCGAAGTTTTGTACTATGAAAATTAGCTAGACTTTTACAGTTAATAGACAATAAATTCCAAAGAAAAGAGAAATAAAGAATACATATTGAGATTTTGTTTTTTGTGTGATATTGCCACAAATAGAGGAAAAACTCTAATTGGCCCTTTTGGTGGACATGAGAACAAAATAACATAAACATTTATAATACTAATTAATCAGTTGGTATACTTACTATTGACTAAAGCTGTTAAGTCCAGTTTTCTGACATATCTTCAACTGAGAAGGAAGACCAATTATAATGGATTGCAGAGAGGAAAATTTTTTTCTAGGAAAAAGTAGAAAGTTGTGCAGAGGACCTTGGCTTCAGGCCAGCTCCTTTTAAATCTCTACACTCTAGGAGATAATCTAATTGTTCCCCAACCAAATTTTCCCTTTCTCCTCCACAACCCCTGCCCCACCATCAAAAGTAGCTCAGCCCTGCCATGTTTCCACCACTTTTGTTTTCTATCATCTTTCATTCTTAATAGCAGCCGTCCTAGTTGATATTATGTTATGCACTCCTTATTTCGTAAGCATTTCTTTCCTTCATTAGAACTGAATCTTGGCATTTCTGATTATATTCCTGTTTCCTAGAAAAATGACTAGCAGTCTCAAGGATTCAAATAATATATTTTTTACAAGTAAGCCTTATGGGCCAGGCATAATTGAAGGTGCTTTATATATATTTTTTTTCTTTTAATATCTCAATGAAACTGAAAGTAAAGTCGCTCAGTCATGTCCGACTCTTTGTGACCCCATGGACTGTAGCCTACCAGGCTACTCTGTCCATCCATGGGATTCTCCAGACAAAAGTACAGGAGTGGGTTGCCATTTCCTTCTCCAGGGGGATCTTCCCTACCTAGCGATCAAATCTGGTTCTCCCGCATTGTAGGTAGATGCTTTTACCATCTGAGCCACCAGGGAAGACCTAATACCTCAATAGGTTTAGCTTATAATAAACACTCAGTAAAACTAATTTTGTTAAAATAAAGAAAAATATTCTTTCAGTGTAAGGATGTGCTTGAATCCCAGCTAAGTCTACCCAACTCTACTGGTTGAAATATTTCCAGTGACTAATTTATTGACAAATGACTTGGCAAATTTGCTACATCAAACATAGAAAAAGCAAGAGAATTCCAGAGAAGCGTCTACTTCTGTTTCATTAACTACACTATAACCTTTGACTATGTGGATCACAACAAACTGTGAAAAGTTCTTAAAGAGATGGGAATATCAGACCACCTTACCTGCCTCCTGAGAAACCTGTTTGCAGGTCAAGAAGCAATAGTTAGAACCAGACATGGAACAATGGACTGGTTCCAAATTGGGAAAGGAGTACGTCAAGGCTGTATATTGTTACCCTGCTTATTTAACTTACTTGCAGAGTACATCATGTGATGCCTCACTGGATGAAGCACAAACTGGAATTAAGATTGCCAGGAGATATATCGATAACCTCAGATATGCAGATGAAACCACCCTTATGGCAGAAAGCAAAGAGAAACTAAAAAGCCTATTGATGAAAGTGAAAGAGGAGAGTGAAAACGCTGGCTTAAAACTCAACATTCAAAAAATGAAGATTATGGCATCCAGTCCCACCATTTCATGGCAAATAGATGGGAAAACAAAGGAAACAAAGGATATGAAAGGGTTAGTCCCTCAGTCATGTCGACTCTTTGCGACCCCATGAACTGTAGCCCACCAGGCTCCTCTATCCATGAAATTCTCCAGGCAAGAATACTGGAGTGGGTAGCCATTCCCTTCTCCAGGGGATCTTCCTGACCCAGGGATCAAACTCAGCTGTCCTGCATTGCATGTAGATTCTTTACCATTGAGCCACCTGGGAAGCCCTATGTTTGCAGCTACAGGTACATAGTTAACTAGATCCTTTGAGAATTATAATACCAGATTGCATTTGTGCTTAGGTGGCTCAGTGAAAGAATCTGCCTGTAATACAGGAGACTCGGATTTGATTCCTGGGTTGAGGAGATCCCCTGGAGAAGGGAATGGTTACCCACTCCAGTATTCTTGCCTGGAGAATTCCATGCATTGAGGAGCTTGGTGGGGTACAGTTCATGGAGTTGCGAAGTCAGACATGACTGAGCTATGTTTACTATGTCTTGGATCAGAGCTATGCAAAAGATGTGTCCATAAATGTCTATACACATTAAGTTTGTTGATGGCAATAAAACAGTACTGTCATTCAGATGACAGTATACTGAAAATGGAAAGGACACAAATAAGTAAATTCTGTGGATGACAACTGTCTATCAGTTCAGTTCAGTCGCTCAGTCATGTCCAACTCTTTGCGACCCTGTGAATTGCAGCACACCAGGCCTCCCTGTCCATCACCAACTCCCGGAGTTCACTCAGACTCACGTTCATCGAGTCCGTGATGCCATCCAGCCATCTCATCCTCTGTCGTTCCCTTCTCCTCCTGTCCCCAATCCCTCCCAGCATCAGGGTCTTTTTCCAGTGAGTCAATTCTTCGCATGAGGTGGCCAAAGTACTGGAGTTTCAGCTTTAACATCATTTCTTCCTAAGAAATCCCAGGGTTGATCTCCTTCAGAATGGACTGGTTGGATCTCCTTGCAGTCCAAGGGACTCTCAAGAGTCTTCTCCAACACCACAGTTCAAAAGCATCAATTCTTCTGCGCTCAGCCTTCTTCACAGTCCAACTCTCACATCCATACATGACCACAGGAAAAACCATAGCCTTGACTAGACGGACCTTAGTCGGCAAAGTAATGTCTCTGCTTTTGAATATACTATCTAGGTTGGTCATAACTTTTCTTCCAAGGAGTAAGCGTCTTTTAATTTCATGGCTGCAGTCACCATCTGCAGTGATTTTGGAGCCCAAAAAAATAAAGTCTGACACTGTTTCTACTGTTTCCCCATCTATTTCCCATGAAGTGATGGGACCAGATGCCATGATCTTCGTTTTCTGAATGTTGAGCTTTAAGCCAACTTTTTCACTCTCCACTTTCACTTTCAAAGGAAGCTATAAATCTATGCAAAGGAGGATGCCAAGATTTGGCAGAAAAGTACCCAAAATGGTCTTTGGACATCAGATCAAAGAAACTAAGAGAAGCAGAGGCAAAGAGGTGGAGAGACCAGATAAACAGGCCCAGAGCTGAAACAACACGTACTAGAGCAAGGCTGTCACAGATGAGTCAACAAATCTGGGTTGATGATTCTCAAGGATGGGGACATCTGTGGATGTGTGATAAGATTTGGTTCAGTTCAGTTCCATCCAGTCCCTCAGTCATGTCCAACTCTTTGCAACTCAGTGGACCGCAGCACACCAGGCCTCCCTGTCCATCACCAACTCCCGGAGTTCACTCAGACTCACGTTCATCGAGTCCGTGATGCCATCCAGCCATCTCATCCTCTGTCGTTCCTTTCTCCTCCTGCCCCCAATCCCTCCCAGCATCAGGGTCTTTTTCCAGTGAGTCAATTCTTCGCATGAGGTGGCCAAAGTACTGGAGTTTCAGCTTTAACATCATTTCTTCCTAAGAAATCCCAGGGTTGATCTCCTTCAGAATGGACTGGTTGGATCTCCTTGCAGTCCAAGGGACTCTCAAGAGTCTTCTCCAACACCACAGTTCAAAAGCATCAATTCTTCTGCGCTCAGCCTTCTTCACAGTCCCACTGTCACATCCATGCATGACCACAGGAAAGGACCATAGCCTTGACTAGATGGACCTTAGTCGGCAAAGTAATGTCTCTGCTTTTGAATATACTATCTAGGTTGGTCATAACTTTTCTGTCAAGGAGCAAGCGTCTTTTAATTTCATGGCTGCAGTCACCATCTGCAGTGATTTTGGAGCCCAAAAAATTAAAGTCTGACACTGTTTCCACTGTTTCCTCATCTGTTTTCTCATGAAGTGATGGGACTGGATGCCATGATGTTTGTTTTCTGAATGTTGAGCTTTAAGCCAACTTTTTCACTCTCCACTTTCACTTTCATCAACTGTCAATAGTAGGTGCTATTGACTAAATTGTACCTCCCCCATTCAAATGTTAATCCTGAACCTCCAGAGTGATTATGTTTGGAGGCAGGGCTTGCAGAAAGTAATTAAGGTGAAATGAGGGACTTCCCTGGTGATTCAGTGGTTAATCAATGCAGAAGATGTGGGTTCTATCCCTGGTTGAGAACTAAGATCCTACACACCATGGGGCAACTAAGCCTGTGTGCCACCAGTACTGAGCCCCTGAGTTCTAGAGCCCATGCATGGCAAGGAAGTTTGAAGATGCCTGTGCCACAACTAAGATCCTATGCAGGCAAATAAATACATGAAT
Organism: Aepyceros melampus; assembly: GCA_006408695.1. NCBI lineage: Eukaryota > Metazoa > Chordata > Mammalia > Artiodactyla > Bovidae > Aepyceros > Aepyceros melampus. The sequence continues at coordinate 46,310 of SJXQ01006041.1, forward strand.
CATTTTTGAAAAAATTAAATAAGGTAGTAATAGTAGTGGTGTAGTCCCTTAGGATTCATTGCCTTTTAAGAGGAGAGAGCAACCTCTTTCTCTCTTTGCACACACCAACCAAGGAAAGACCATGTGAGAGCCCAGCAAGAAGGTGGTTGTCTGAGAGCCCAAAAGAAATGTCTCTCCAGGAATCAAACCAGTGGACACCTTGAACCAGACTCCATCACTTTGAGGAAGAAATATCTGTTGTTTAATGTCCCAGTCTATGATATTTTGTTATGGCAGCCTGTGTGACTAATACACTTGGTACTATTATGCTCTCCCATTGTATGGATGAGGAAACTGAGGCACAGAGAAGTTAGGTATTCTGCCTGAGGTCATAGAGGTAGGAGGTAAAAATGCTAGAATTTGAATTCAGTACAGTATAATCCCAGAGCCCATCCTATTAACCATTTATCTAGCTTCCAGGCATTAAGTAAGTAAAAGAGCATGGATACAAAGAAACATGTCAAGGAGAGAAATGAAAGAAGAGTGAATATGAGCCTGGAGACACAGGTAGAGGCCAAACCAAGCAAGGGTTTTTTTAAAAGATGTCCTATTTTCCTGAGAGCGAAAGGAAGCCATTGAAAGGCTTTAAAGCAAGGGGAACAGACGATGAGATGATGGATGAGACATGGATTCTGAAGAAACCACTGTAGCTATAGTCTATTTGTTAAAAAATATTGAAAAGACTTGATCTCAAGAGTGAAATAACAATGGTCATTTGGAATCTCCTTGAAATCCTTATCTTTTCCACAATTCAGCTTAGTGCCTGACATATCCCTATAAAGGCAGAACTGTGTTAATAAGGCAAGGAGTTCAACTTCTCCAAAGAGGTTAGGGATATGACGTATGCCTGCTCAAGAATCTCAGTTGCAAGTAAAAACAGTGCATTATTTTCCCCTTGCTATCATAACAAATTACCACAGACTTAGCAGATCAAAGCAATTGAAATCTATTATCTTATGGTTCTGTAGGTCTGAAGTTTAAGAAATTATGGCTGGTCTGGTTCCATTAGTGCTACACAGTTGTAGGAATGGGATCACCATTTCATTGCTGGCTGTCTGATAAGTCATTCATTCTCATCTGCTGGAGCCCATATTTCCAGGCTTTTGGCCTCCTTCAAAGCCAATAATGCAATGCAGGCAGGAGACATGGGTTCAACCCCTGGTTTGGAAAGATCCCCTGGAGAAGGGAAGGGCTACCCTCTCCAGTATTCTTGCCTGGAAGAATTCCATGGACAGAGAAGCCTGATGAGCTACAGTCCAAGGGGTCACAAAGTGTCAGATACAACTGAGCAACTAACTTTCACAAAGCCAGTAATGGTTGGTGTCCATCTCTCTCTAATTCTTCTCTTTCTGCCTTATCTCTCCAATGCATGTCTTCTGCCCCAATATTATGTCTTTTGCTTCAAGGACCCATATGATTACATTGAACCTACCCAGATCATCTGAAATAGTCTCCTTAATTTAAGATGAACTCATCGGTAATCTTAATTGTAACTGCAAAATCCCTCCCACAGCACTAACTAGATTAGTGTTTAAATAAGCAAAGGGTAGGAGCCATGTGGTAAATGTGCCTAAAGCATATGGTTTCCATTTCTTTAGACATATCTTTTAAAATTAATTATATAGCATGGACAATGTTCTCGAACATATTTTTTGTTGTTTAGTTTCAGTCACTATCAATACACATTTTTCCACTAGTCATAAAACAAGAGTTAGATAAAACACATTCTCTTGAAAGGAATCATAATTTCTAATGCTAAGAGTGGATATGTCGTTACATGCAGAGCCAGTATATATGGATAGAGATTGAAAGCCTAGAAATAAATTCTTAATATGATAAATTAAGATATTCTACTCATTCCAATTATCTTTCCAGCAACCCATCATTCTTCTAGGATTTCATTTTGCTATTTCAGATATAAGTGACATATTTTATTCAGTCAAAGCCACATTCATAATTTCATAGCAAAATATGACAAAAAACAAGTGCACTTTAGATGATAGATGGTGAAACTTGGGAGTAGGAACAAATTCTGATGTCGCTTATTTTTGCTATATTTGCAGCTACCTCCAGCAATGAAGGGAGCAAGAGTATGCCATGGTAAATGTCTCTGTCCTAAAGCAAGGAGTAATTAGTCAATATTAGTATTTTGTATGAATCTTCATGCTTCCTCTAAATCAGTCTCTGTAAAGAGATGAGGTGCTTCAGAAATGCCCCGTAAGGCAATTACCAAATAATATCCATGATTTTGAAGAAGTTAATGTGTACCCTTAGATAGGAGCTTATCTGAAATTAACTAAGGCATTTGAGAATATTCTCTAAGATATAAATACAGATAAAACAAAAAATGACATTTAGTTCTGCATACAGATAAAAGAATAAATATTATTTAATAGATTCCAAATCTATACCACTTTCCCTCCATTTAAAAAAAAATCAGGTAAGATTTAGTGAAGAGCTAAACATCTTTCTAATTTCAAAGAGTTTTGAAAAATAACCGTGCATCTCAACAACTAATTGGGAATTAAGTTTATCTTTCCTTAAACACAAACAATAAATCTAGGAGCCAGTATGAACAGTTATTTTTCAATTTGCCCTACAGTGTTTCTAAGGTCATGTGTCTCATGTTCTATGCTTTCTGCAGGGGATCAGAAAAAAATGTCAAGGGAATGCTAATTACATGCCCATTATAGAACAACATGCTGATTGATTACTCGGCACTAAAATCTATGCAAATAAGGAACTGGGGGTCAGAAGTTATGAAACACAAGAATGAAAAAGAGGTCAAGAATCCCACACATCTTCTCTATTTAACAAGTAAATGGAGAGATGATGAAGTTTAGATGTTTTTATTTTGATTTCATGTTAAGTACACAGTGTAACTAAAAGGGCATTGCATTGATTCTCACAAATTGTATGAATTCTTTACCAGCTTACCTGGTAATTCAACTGGTAAAGAATCTGCCTGCAAGGTAGGAGACCCCACTTCAATTCCTGCATCAGGAAGATCCCTTGGAAAAGGGATAGGCTATCCACTCCAGTATTCATGGGCTTCCCTGGTGGCTCAGATAGTAAAAAATCCACCTGCAATGCAAGGGACCTGGGTTCGATCCCTGGGTTGGGAAGATCCCCTGGAGGAGGGCATGGCAAGCCACTCCAGTATTCTCGCCTGGAGAATCCCCATGGACAGAGGAGTGGCTACAGAACATGAGGTAGCAAAGAATCATACATGACTGAGAGACTAAACACATGCTTTAAACATAGCACATTGTATGAATACTGTATATATGCATATTTAAAGGTAGTCACTGGTGGTATAGGAAGATGTCCTTGTACTCAGTCAAATCCTAGTTACATCTATGCTGACCTAGCAAAAAAAATCTACAAATTTTGTCAGCTGACTTCAATATGTATACTATTTCCAAAGAGGCAAGGAATTTCTGAGCATGCATTGCTTATAATTTTTTTAGGAAGTCCAAATATTGTCACATTTTTCTTGGGTTTATAGAGACTTACTCATCTTTCACAATACTACTAGTTAGCACTGAGAAATGCATAGGTAACTGAGAGTAGCATATGTCTCCTGATATACAATAAAGTCCCTTTTTCGTAGTACAGGATGGTATATATACCTCATTTTACTTCACTGTCTTTGGGATCTCTCATTTTATGTGTATTCTCTGTAACTTCAAAATTTAATCTGATGTTCTCCTGTTAACCTATTTCATGTTAATTTAATTACTAGGTCAGACAGAAGAACTGGGAAGGGTAGAGAAAAATTTTCCCTCCACGATAATCTGTTGAGGGGGTTAAATTAGGTAGTATAGTTGAAGCATTTACTAGAATGCTTGGCATATATTTGGCACACATAATATTAGCTAGTAATTTTGACAGAAGTACAAACAGAGCAGTTTTAAGGAAATAATATCTCAGTGTTACAGTCAATAGCTAAGTGCCATGTTGCTTCTATAAGATTGTGTGTGTGTGCTTCATATTCATTTCATTTGAGAATTACCTTTGAAAGGATCTTTAGGTTACAAAACAAAATGTAAGATAGGATAGAATCAATGTGAATAAAATCACATTTAATTAGTATTTTCCTCTTACTTAGTCCAGTGCTTTATACATAGTTCACATATAAGTAATGCTTGATGAATAAATAAACAAAGGGATGGAGAGATGAATGTAAGTATGCATCCGTAAGTGAAAAGCATTCTGAATCAGAAAAAATACAGAATGATTATATTTTTGACATCTAATTTGAGCAGATTGCCACATTTCAGCAATAGTTTTAAAGATAAAGAAAAGTAGGGCAAAAAGAAGTGTTTAAGTTTCTGTTTTTACTTCTTTTCTAAGGAAAAGATTCTTTCCCCCTGACATTAAGTATAAGCATGATTTGGAGAGAGCTTGTGCTATAGAGGAAAGAGATTCTATTAGTTTCTCCTGGTTTTGCCACAATCTAGCCATGTGAGTTTTTTTTTTTTTAATTTATTTAATTTAATTGAAGGCTAATTACTTTACAATATTATAGTGGTTTTGCCATACATTGACATGACCCAGCCATGGATATATGTGTGTTCCCCATCCTGAACCCCCCTCCCACCTCCTTCCCCATCCCATCCCTCTAGGTCATCCCAGTGCACCAGCCCAGGGCACCCTGTCTCATGCATCAAACCTGGACTGGCGATCTATTTCACATATGATGATATATACATGTTTCAATGCTACTCTCTCAAATCGTCCAACCCTTGCCCTCTCCCATAGAGTCCAAAAGACTGTTCTACACATCTATGTCTCTTTTGCTGTCTCGCATATAGGGTTATCATTACCATCTTTCTAAATTCCATATATATGCATTAATATACTGTATTGGTGTTTTTCTTTCTGGCTTACTTCACTCTGTATAATAGGCTCCAGTTTTATCCACCTCATTAGAACTGATTCAAATGTATTCTTTTTAATGGCTGAATAATATTCCATTGTGTATATGTNGATGGACAGGGAGGCCTGGTGTACTGCGATTCATGGGGTCGCAAAGAGTCGGACACGACTGTGTGACTGAACTGAACTGAACTGGACACTGGTAATCACAAAGGATCATTTGCTCTTAGCTTAGCTGGAGGCCATGGAACTCAGACTGGATACAAACAGACTGTCTTTAAATCTCAGCTCTTGCTACTTGCTAGCTGTGGCCAGATAATCTTTCTATTCCTTTTTATGCTTTTCTTATAACAAGGAAATAATAATAGTATATACTCTCTGAGCTTCTTTGAAGGGTCAAATGAGTTACTATAATGTATTTAGTAAGCACCAATAAATGTCAACCATCTAGATTCCCAGGTGGCTCAGTGGTAAAGAATCTTCCTGTTAATGCAGGAGACACAGAAGATGCAAGTTCAATCCCTGTGTCAGAAAGATCCCCTGGAGTAGGAAATGGCAGCCTACCCTAGTATTCTTCCCTGGAAAATTCTATGGACAGAGGAGCCTGACAGGCTACATTAGAGTCAACTGTAGGTTGTAAAGAATCAACATGACTTAGAGACTGAACAATAGCCACAAATTAATATTGAAACTTACAGCTGGTTAGAGGAGTTTTCAGAAGATGAATGGTCAGCTGCTTTGTGTCGCTCAGCCTATCCTACTAGACACAGGTCCTTGGCTGGCAGTGGCCATGCCTTTATTTACTCTTCAGCACTAATCGACAACAAATATATGTTGAGCTCCATCTATGTTCTAGGCTTCCCAGGTGGCACTAGTGGTAAAGAACCCGCCTGCCAGTGCAGGAGATATAAGAGACTCAGATTTGATCCCTGGGTCCAGAGGATCCCTTGAAGGAGGGCATGGCAACCCACTCCAGTATGCTTGCCTGGAGAATGCCCATGGACAGAGGAGCCTGGAGGGCTACAGTCCATATGGTTGCAAAGAGTTGAACGTGACTGAAGTGACTTAGCGTGCACACACCCACACACACACACACACACGTACATACACATCTATGCTCCAAGCACTGTATAGCACAGACAATGCATTAGTGAGCAAACTTATACATGGATCATGACCAAAGAGCTTGAGTGGGACAGAAATAACAAAATCATCCAACAAATAAATGGCTGATTTCATTAATTTTATTTTTGTTTTATGGTCACATGACTAATTATAACCAATTTTATGCTTATAAATATTTAAGAAAAAAAATACATGACAGGAGAAACATATATTATTCAGCACAGTTCATTGTTTTGCCCTTTGCCTTCATATTTAGTCTAAAGAAGCCAACCTCATCTACATTCTTTTTTTTTTTTTTTTTCTGGTCTATATTCTTTAAGACAGCCTTGCGAACCTCTATGAAATACTACACTTGAGGTTTTTATTCATTCAGACTAGAATTCAGCAGTATTCTAAATACTAGAGATGCTTCAATGAACAAGACATAAAAGATTCCTGTTCTCAAGGCATCTATATTCTATATTGGAGAGACAGAAAATTACCTAGAAAATAAATGGATACATAAATAAGTAGAACTATATTACAGTGAAAAGTGTTTTTCAGGAAATTAAAAACTAGACAAGTGATAATATGATAGTGTGTGCCTTGGTAACTGTATTAAGCTGACTGATTAAGAAAAAGCCTCTTGAAGGAAGTGACATTTGTGCTGAAAGCTGATTGATGAGAAGGAGCTTTTCATGGTAAGTGGTTTTGGAAGAAGAGAATCCCAAGCAGAGGTAGCAGATTATTCAAAGGTCCAAAAGTGGGAACTTAGCATGTTGGAGGAACTGAAAACTTAGTGAGGTTGGAATGCAATGAGTAAGCAAGAGACAGTTTGCAGCAGAGAGAGGAAGAATTCAAATCATATAGGACTTTGTAAGATAAAGTAGGGAGTTGAATTTTATTCTAAGTGAGATGGATACCTGTTGCAAGTCTTTTTAAAGTGGGGGGTCAGCTATCTGATGTGTAATTTAGGAATAATTTTTTGTCATTTAATATGATGGCAAAGATTATAAAAGTGAAAAAAATAGAACAGAAACCATGAAGAAGTTTGTCAGTGCCGCATACCCCAGACAATGGTGGTTGGTGTGGAGATTTTTTAAAACAAGAGGGTTATGGTTTGTTTTAAAGGTAAAGTTCATAGAAACTCCTGATACATTGGATTTAGTAGGTAAGGAGAAGGAAAATATAAAGCATAATTCTGAGAATTTTGACTCAGAAAATGAGACAGAAGATGTTATCATTTAATCAGGTAAGACTTACTGGAATAAGAGAAGGTTGAGTGTATAGACAGATGTTGACAAACTTTGCATGAGGGACCCGATAGTAAACATCTTTGCATGTGAAGGCCATACAGTCTTTGTTGCAACTACCCAATTCTACCACCACAGTGTGAAATAAGCTGTAGACAAAATGTAAAAAAAAGTAATAATAAGGTGGTTGTATTCCAATTAAATTTTACTTAAAATTATGTGGAAGATCAGATTTTAGTTACAGTTGTACTTTGCCAACAGAAGGTATAGACAAAAATTTTGTTCAAGTCATGTTAAGTTTGAAATGCATCTTAAACATCCAAATGAAATAAGCAAGTTGGATATTTAATCCTGGAGTTCTGAGGAGCAATCAAGACTCCAGTTTGAGATTTGGGATTTATCAGCATTTAGATTGTACTGAATTCGAGCCCTAATGTTGAGTGTACACATAAAGATTTTTAAAAAAAGGAGACTCAAGGATAATGTATTGAAACACTCCAATATTTGAGGTAAGCTAGAAACTAATTACTACCAAGTCTTCAAACTTCATAAGTGAAACTCATGCCAAATTTAACAGATGGTGTCCAGGCCTCCTTCAAGAAGCATGTTCCCCCACAGGTAGGACTTGGTGGCATCCACGTATGTGGCATAAGGGAGCTTAAAAGGAGGTGATTAGACCTGCAATTCTGTGCAATGTAGGCTCACAGGTTTAACAAGATTGGTGTGTCCTGTGCCTCTAAGTCAATTATGCTTCTAATAAGATGGCAGGGAGAAGTGGGAGGGGTAAATTAATTCTCCTACAGGAGCCTCATTCCTCTCATTTTAATAGCTTTCCCTAAGATTTCTCCTTGACTAAATACCTGGTTGAGATAGAGATAGATTTCTCTTTTCTCTTCTTCAAAATATCTTTGGATTGCAGATTTCAAAAAAAATGTGATGCAAATATAAGTATTTACACACAGCAGTGATCCTATTGGTCAAACGTTGTGACTGGAGGGCAAATAAAATGTCCCATTTCTAGTATTAGCTACAGCATTCTAATAACAGTCTTCAGAAGTGATAATAAGAAAATTTTTTTCTTCATTACTTTTATTTTCACACTTTTCCTAGGTTTTCTCATTATCCAAGTTTACCGACTTTATCTTGCAATTTATAATACTTAAACTATTGGAGGAATGGGAAAATTATAAGTAATTAGCAAGAAAGACATCTTCAGGCTAGGAGGAAAAAGATGATTGGAACTGGAAAATCAAAACAGATTGCAAAGCTTGTATTTGCTTTCACTGATTCTATCTTGTGCTTTTTTGGTGAAGGACTAGAAGTCTCAAAAAATATGAGGGTTCTTATATGTGGAACCTAAAATGTGGTAAAACTGGACTTGTAAGACAGAAACAGATTCATATACATAGAGAACAGGCTTGTGGTTGACACAGGCGGTGAGCGGGGTGGGGAGGGAGAGGAATGGACTAGGAGTTTGAGGTTGCTATTGCATACCATTACATTTAGAATAGACAAACAACGATATCTAATGTATGGCACAGGGAACTACATTCAATATCCTGTGATAAACCACAGTGGAAAGAATATTTTAAAAATGAATATATGTGTATACCTGAATCACTTTGCTGTACAGCAGGTTGGCAAACATTGCAAATCAACTCTTCTTCAGTTTAAAAACTGTGAAGATCTATGGAATTATCTTTTTTAAAACAGTGTTGACCTTTATAAATCATAGCACCTTATATCTGTACATGGCTGGCATTATGCAGTATATGCCATTTGTATTAAATGCATTACACACAAGACCTTTCTATTATTTTTCATTTACAAATGAGGAATTAATCCAGAGATGATGAACAACTTGGCTTAATTTAAATAAACAATTAAAAACCAAGAATGATGTCAGGTCTTATTTACCTGTATTCTTTGCTCTTTTCTTTAACTAACAGACTCTAATCAGTTATACTGATATTCATTCATTAATTCAGTCAATACTAAAGCTTGAGGCCAACTTTGTGTCCATTCCTTGCTAGTACTAGGTATGTAGTACTAGTTATAAAGCACAAATTGTCCTTCCCTTACTGGGACTTTGCAGCAAATAGATGGGGAAACAGTGGAAACTGTGGCTGACTTCATTTTTCTGGACTCCAAAGTCACTGCAGTTGGTGATTGCAGCCATGAAATTAAAAGACGCTTACTCCTTGAAAGGAAAGTTATGACCAACCTAGACAGCATATTAAACAGACAGAGACATTACTTTGTCAACAAAGGTCCATCTAGTCAAGGGTATGGTTTTTCCAGTGGTCATGTATGGATGTGAAAGTTGGACTATGAAGAAAGCTGAGCGCCGGAGAATTGATGCTTTTGAACTTTGGTGTTGGAGAAGACTCCTAAGAGTCCCTTGGACTGCAAGGAGATCCAACCAGTCCATTCTAAAGGAGATGAGTCCTGGATGTTCATTGGAAGGACTGATGTTGAAGATGAAACTCCAATTTTTTGGCCACCTGATGCGAAGAGCTGACTCATTTGAAAAGACTTTGATGCTGGGAAAGATTGAGGGCAAGAGGAGAAGGGGACGACAGAGGATGAGATGGCTGGATGGCATCACCAACCCAATGGACATGGGTTTGGGTGAACTCCAGGAGTTGGTAATGGACAGGGAGGCCTGGCTTGCTGTAATTCATGGGGTCACAAAGATTCGGACACAACTGAGCAACTGAACTGAACTACTGGGACTTGGAGTCTGCTGCTGCTGCTGCTGCTGCTAAGTCGCTTCAGTCGTGTCCAACTCTGTGCAATCCCAGGCCCACTGGCTCTGGGATTCTCCAGGCAAGAATACTGGAGTGGGTTGCCATTTCCTTCTCAATGCATGAAAGTGAAAAGCGAAAGTGAAGTCACTCAGTCATGTCCGACTCTTAGCGACCCCATGGACTGTAGCCCACAAGGCTCCTCCACCCATAGGATTTTACAGGCAAGAGTACTGGAGTAGGGTACCATTGCCTTCTCCGGACTTAGAGTCTAGTTGACTACAAAGAAAACAATAACAAGTAAGGAATGTTCAAAATAATAACAGAACACTTATGATGAGGGCCATAAAATAAAAATGAGCAGACTGCTCTTAGACAAAAAATATGGGTAGTTCTAATTTGAAGTGGCAAATAATAAATATAAATCTCTCAAATATGGTGAAATGTAAGCAGAAATCTAGACATTGAAAACAGCCAAGTATGTGAAAGGTGGGAGAAGAAATATTCTAGGTAAAAGGAAGTTGTGGCAAAGAAAAGGTTTGATATGTTAGAAAAACTGAAAATTTGCCAGTGCAATGAAAATGAAAAACACGAGGGAGAGCCTGTCAGGAGAAGCTGGAAAGGTGGTCAGGGGCTAGAAAGAGGAAAGTATTGCTTGTCATAAAAGGAGTTTACATTTTGTTCTAGGTTCAGCAGGAAGTCAGTATACTGTTTCTAGGGGAAAATGGCATCATTATTTTATGAGATACTCTTAACAACGCTGTTACATAAGTAAGAGAAGTGTTGTGATGCCTAGTGGGCTATAGCAGGAAAAGATGGAGAGACCTCAGGTAATTTGCTGCAGTTATACAGCTATTTAGTCACAAACTCCTCATCTAGGTTTCTCTGCCTAGCCTGGTGGAAATATACACAATAAACTTTAATATGAGAGCGAATACCTCATGGTTTAAAAATAGTCACACAGTTTCTGAAACTTGTCAAACTGTGTAACTCCTGAGCAGCAGAGGAAAAGTCACCTTTCAGCAGCAGATTGCAGTTGTTTAGCTTTAGAAAGTTTAAAATCAAACTGCTTATGGGATTTTTGGCTATGGAACACTGTTTATAGGATGTGTCATTTTTTTCTTAAAGAGCTTGCAGTGTTAACAGATAAGCTTTATCCACTGGTTAGTATCATAAGAATTAATTATACATACATTTTTAGAATAAAGATCACTGTAGCTGCTGCTAAGTCACGTCAGTCGTGTCTGACTATGTGCGACCCCATAGACGGCAGTTAATAAATCATGTTCTTACTGCCCTAAATCACACATGCTAATATCAGAGTTTGTTTAGGAACTTTTCCCTTCCCTTAAGTAAAATTTTTGATTTTCTGCTTTTGTTTGTTGTTGCATCGTTGTGTCTATACAATGTCTGACTTGAAATAAACAATAAATTTCTGTTCCCTGGTGGCTCAGAGGTTAAAGCGTCCGCCTCCAATGCGGGAGACCCGGGTTCGATCCCTGGGTCGGGAAGATCCCCTGGAGAAGGAAATGGCAATCCACTCCAGTATTCTTGCCTGGAGAATCCCATGGACAGAGAAGCCTAGTACGTTACAGTCCACGGGGTCGCAAAGAGTCGGACACGACTGAGCGACTTCACCCTTCACCTTTGTGTTCCTTGAAATAAAGTATGACTGTATAAACCCATCGAAAAGTGAGATTATGAAGATACTGATTATTTTGAATTTAATTGCATTATTATATCAATGGTTATATCATCTAAACTGTTAGTTCTTTTCATATAAATTGAAAATTAACTGATTATAGTGTATACATGTGTGTGCATGTGTATATAATTTATTCAACATATTGTGAGACAATGGCAGCATAGGGGGTCAAAATGTCAAGTTTCTATTCTTTGCCCTGTCTCGTCACTCACTAATTTATAATGTCAAGAAGAGAACCTCTTTAGAACAGTCTTCAGAATGTTAAGACATATGTTCAAATGTTTTTTAAATACATAGATCGTATAGCATAAGGATTTTCTTCTTGTCCTATCAAAAAGTTTGCAATCCTGATCACTCTATCCATAATAACCTCTCAAGTTATTCTCCTTATAATTTCTGTGTTTGTTTCTTTCTTGACAATGATGCAAGCTACAATTGAATTATTCATTTGTCTGTTCCTATCTGCCCTAGCAGAGAATAAGATCATGAGAAAAGAAAACTTGTCCTTCTTATCTTTCACTTCATCTCTGGAGACTTGGACAATGCCAAAGCTAAAGGTGCTCTGTAAATACTGAGTTGACCAAAAAGTTTGTTTGGGTTTTATCATAACAGCTTATGGAAAAACCTAAATGAAATGAACTTTTTGGTTAACCCAATATTTGGAGAATGAGCCAAAAGGTTAATGAGTAGTCTAGCTTCAAATATGTCACTAAAGTGTTAATCACTCAGTCATGTCTGACTCTTTGTGACCCCATGGACTGTAGCCTGCCAGGTTCCTCTGTCCATGGGATTCTCCAGGCAAAAATACTGGAGTAAGTTGCCATTGCCTACTGCAGGGGATCTTCCCTACCCAGGGACAGAACCCAGGTCTCCTGCATTGCAGGCAGATTCTTTACCATCTGAGCCACCAGGGAAGCCCAGATATGTAACCAAGACTTCTTTAAATCCTCATATCCTTTCCATTTATTCCTCACATCATTTTTCTTTAACAGGTATCTTTTAAAAGGCTTTATATATCAGATATTATACTAGGCTTTTGTGTAGCAAAGTGGAAATAAACATAATCTTTTAGGGCAGCAGGCTCTAAATAAGAAACACACATGAATAAAATAATCATATCTTATAATAATGATGTCTGGTAGCCATACTGAGTATTAATGTATGAGATACAGGAGGACATGGGAGAAAGGTTTGGATGGAAAACCTGAATGAGTTATGAGAGCCTGGGAATGAGGTCAGGGAACAGTAAGAGACTCCAAGAAGGGAGCAGTCTTGGGATTTCAGAGGAGCATAAAGGAAAAATAAAATGAGGCTGGAATACAATGATCAATAAATAAAGCAAAGCATAGTGTAGGAAGCTATCAGATAGGAATGCCTTATAAAATACCAGGCAACCAGCTGAATTTTAGATAAACAGTGATTTTGTATGTGTGGAAGTATGCCCCAGATATTTTGTGAGACATAAAAAAAGTTAATTACCTTTATCATAAATTCAAATTTAACTGGGCATTTTTATATATACAGTTGACCCTCATTATTTACAGATTCCATATTTGTGAGTTTATGAATTTGCCTCCTTGCTAACATTTATTTGTAACCCCTAAACCAATACCCATGATATTGTCACAACAATAAATGAACATGTGCTGAGAGTCAAAAAATTTAACTCACCCAGCATACACTGTCCCGGCTGAAGTCAAACCAGGCAGTGGTGTACCTTCTAGCTTGAGCTCTCATACTAATAATATATACATGTCCTTTACAAAGTCTCTTAGCACCACATATTTTTGTGTTCCTGCTGGTGAGTTTTCTGTTTAAAGTGGTCCCCAAGTGCTATCTAGTGTTCCTGAGCCAAGAAGATTGTGATGAGCCTTAAGAAGAAAATATGTGTGCTAAATAAGCTTCATCCAGATATGAGTTATAGTGCTATTGGTCATAAATGCAAATATTAATGAATACACACACACACACACACACACACACACACACACACATATGGGCTTCCCTGGTGGCTCAGACAATAAAGAATCTGGCTGCAGTGCAGGAGACCCAGGTTCCATCCCTGGATCAGGAAAATCCCCTGGAGAAGGGAATGGCAACCCACTCCAGTATTCTTGCCTGGAGAATTTCATGGACAGAGGAGCCTGGTGAGATACAGTTCATGGCGTCACAGAGTTGGACATGACTGAGCAACTAACATTTTCACTTCCATATATATATATATATATATATATATATATATATATATCTTTAAACAGAAATACACATAATAAAGATTATGTATTGATGGACTGTGTGCTGTGCTTAGTAACTCAGTCATGTCTGACTCTTTGCGACCCCATGGACTGTAGCCCTCAGGCTCCACTGTCCATGGGAATTCTCTAGGCAAGAATAGTGGAGTGGGTTGCCATGCCCTCCTCCAGGGGATCTTCCCAACCCAGGGATCGAAACTAGGTCTCGCACACTGGAAGCATATTCTTTACTGTCTGAGCCACAAGGGAAGACCATTGATTGATTAGTTGGTGGAAATATTCCAACCAGAGGGCTCTCAAAACCCTAACTCTCTATTTTTCCAAGAACAATAATTCTATACTTGCTAATTCAGTGTTGTTGGCAATTTTATAGCACATAGGTACTGTGAATAACAAGAATCAATTTTATATATATATATATATATATGTAAGTACATATGCACACAAGGGTGAAGAATATGTTTATGTGTGTGTTATATTTATTTACATTTATATAATTTATAAAACATAAAATTTTGTAGCATGTATATATATGTGTATGTGTGTATATGTGTGTTTAATATGGATTTCCCAGGTGGCTCAGTGGTAAAGAAATTGCTTGCCAATGCAGGAGATGCAGCTTTAATCCCTGGGGCAGGAAGATCCCCTGGAGGAGGAAATGGCAACCCATTTCAGTATTACTCTTGGAAAATCCTATGGTTGGAGAAGCCTGGCATTCTACAGTCCATGGGGTCATAAAGAGTTGGACATGACAGCATGCATGCACATGTTATATATACAATTTTTTTTCTTAATCTGGCAACATGAGATACCATGCAGAGTCTTTCAGACTATGCTTCTATGTTCAAATGTCTTTGCAATTTTATCAGCAAGAGCTTAAAAATGGAGAATTTGTTGGGGGCGGCTGAAATTCAGAAGCAAGGTGAGCAATTTAGTGTCTATTTTGTTAGCCAAGGTAAGAACAGAAGCTAAACTGATTTAAAGATAAACTGCTTTTGGTAAAGATAGAACTAATGGGCATTTTTAAGCTTAATTCTGAATATAGAATAAGGCTGTGGGCAAGCTACAGGAACCCCTCCATAAACATGAATAGCTATATGCACACCAGACTGGAGTGAAGGTTAGAGTTGGAGATGGTATTAGCTATCGCTTTAGTGGGTCATTACAAGAACAAAATGTGGTAACACATATAAAGAGGCTGGTGTAATATATACTTATGGAGAATATGCAGGAAATCTTAATGCATTCCCCCACTGGGCTCACCATTCACAAGCCAACCTTATATTTTGCTATAAGTGTTAGCTGACAGGATTTTTTTCTTAATGTTTCCAGGATGATTATTTTTAAATAGCTCATATGACATCATTTTAGCATCAACATAGTTTTCATATTCATGAAAATCTATTTGCAAGTGACTTGGATGCTCCCTTAGATTTAGTGGTATGGACGCATATTTGTCAACTGTCCAAAGCTTTGTTAGTATTCCACAGAAATAAACATATAAATATGCAGATGCTCCTCTTCTTGGCCAGCATCAGCAACATAAGGCACCGAAGCCTGCCACGTGATGCAAACCTTGTAGTCTTTAATTCAACACTAATGGCTGAGACGTCAGAGCAAACACTTGCTCGTATTCCAGTCATCTGCTATGAAATCCGCTTGGCAGTTCAAGTTAGAGAAATGTTGACACAGAAAATGTTAAATGAAGATTTGCTTTAAACCTCCATACTTCATAGGACTTAAGCTGTTTCCGGTTTATGAGTGATAAATACCCTAAGATCAGATGTTAAAAAGACACTCCCATTTCTAGCAGGCAAGTGTTGGAAGGAGTACAAAGAATGTAGCGGAACCCTTTCGGGTTCAAATATAAGGCATAAAATGCTAGAAACTGGATTGTATTGATTTTAGATGAACTATTGTGGTGAAAAGAAAATGGTTTTCCTACATTAATTAAACAATAGAATGCAAACATTATTTATTCAAATTTTTTGTATACATAAAATGTGTAGTTTAGTGCAATGCAATTTTAAACATTAACATAGAATGGCACAAGAAAAAGACAGAAGGAAAAGCTACTATAGCTGCTACATGCCTCAAAGTTCTCTCTGTAACTATTCAAGGAAAAAAGAAATCATGCGTTATGTCTACTAATTTAATTATGTACCCAAACAATAGAATCAGAAAGAAAAAGAATAAAATCCAGTTTGTGCTCTGTGCATATGGGTATATGTACCTGTACATACATGGGATTGAGAAAATGTGGATGAGGAGGTGGGGGCAGATTACATTTCTACATAAGATATGGAATGCTGTTTTTGTTGGCATCCCCACTCATAACCTACTGCTCAATTCCAAATGAAACTTCATACAAAGTGATTCCCTCTTTGTAAATTAAGATATGTTACCAGACTTAGTGCAATACTATTCCCTTCAAGCTTTTTCAAGGATGTTCAACATTTAATCTGACCCAAATGAACATGATCAGCAGATATAATGTCCCTCAGAGTAAGCTTGTGTATATTCAAGGAAAAGGGAGGAAAGAAGTAAGACAAAAACATTATTAAGCACAGATATTTGTATACCTAATATTCTTTGGATGTGTAAAATTTTACCTCTGACTCTCTCTTCCAAAATGTTCACACACAAACAAAAATTATTTTCTTCATATCAAGCCTTGTTATTTGTATGATTTTTACATTTGAATAAAATTTTGAGGTTTTAAAAAAAATTATTTTATAGGGTAGCTCATTGCATTTTTATGCTCTAAATCCATATCACCAAGCCTGACTGTAAGATTCTTCATAATCTAACTTCTATTTTGCCTCTTTGTTCTCTTGCTCAATACTAATGGTGTTTAATCTTCCTCTCAACACTTCATGCTCTGTGTTTGGGATCTGGTTCTTTTCCAGTTAACCCTCGTTGGTAAAGAGGTCCCACAGTATCACCATTACCTGGGAGCCTATTAGACATGCAGATTCTACGGCTCCAGCCTAGGCCTCAGAATCAAAAATTCTGAGGTTGGGGCACAACATTTAGCATTCTAATAGTCCCCTGGCAATTCTAATGCATGCTCAAGTTTTCGAACCACCAACCTAACTTTTTGGTTTTGAGGCCCAGCTCATAGTCACCTCCTATAGGAACTTACTCACAAATTTTAATTGACCAAATCTCCACCTCCCTGTGCTCTTATTAACCCCAATATATCAATGCTTATAATTTATTTTGAAATTATTTGCTTATACTTTTACAGTGGGATGAGAATTCCTTTACTACAATTCATATGTGTAAAACCAAAACAACAGTGGCCAAACATTTATTTCCTGAAAGTGGTTTTCTCATGATTCAGGTAGGCGATATAGCATAGTGATTAAAATAATAAATTAAATTCTGGCTCTGCCACTTACTACATGGGTGACTTAGTGAAATTTGCTTCCTCTCTGTGGATCTCATTTGTAAAATGGGCAAAATAATGTCACTGTACTGTTGTAAGGACTAAATAGGTTAATATATGGAAAGCCCCTAGCATAGTGGCTGCGTGTAAACAACAGTACCTAAGTATTTTCCCCCGTTGTCTCTTTCTTCTCCATCTGGGACCATGATAATAAACATTTCAGACTTTTATCCCCATGCCTTTTGTTTCTTATGGTCTTTGGGGGATCTTTCCATATTTTTATTTTCTTATTAATGTTTCAGTGTATGTCTCTTCTAACCTACTACCCATTCATTAATCCTGTTGTCAATTGTATCTAATATGTTGTTCTTTGAATCAGGGTTCTTAATTTCTTTTATTTTACATTTCAAAACTTTTATCTATTTTATAGTTCAAAATTACTGTTGCCAAATAAAGGATTCCCAGTTAAACATAAATTTCAAATAAGCAAGAAATAACTTGTAGTATGGATAAGTCCTAAATATTTTATTTTATGAGATATAATTTTAATAAAAAAGGTATTTGCTATTTACCTGAAATTTCACTTTGACTTGAAATTCTGTGTTTTTATTTGCTAAAGCTGCCAATCCTATTTCCAGTTCTCTATTAACATTTTTATGACAACACAATTTTTCAATATATAAACGAAACACTATTATTTAAAAATCTATGTATAATAACTGAAACACCTGGAAGTTATCCTAGGAGTCTGTTTTAGTTTTTCTTTCTAGGTGTTGGTTATATGGACTTGTATACTGATGTGGTAGGCAGAATTCTAGGATGGCTTCCAAGATTCCTGACCCCTGGTGTCTATGCCTTGTCTAATATTCTCCCTTGAATGAGAGAGAAAACTGTGACTATGATGGGATTTCATTCCCCTGATGATGTTATTTTCTATGACAAAGGGACTTTACAAATGTAATTAAGGTCCTTAATCAATTGACTTTAAATTAATCAAAAGAGATTTTATTATTATTCATCCTTAATCACATGAAAAGGTCAGGGTGATTTGACCTAATTATATTAACTCTTTAAAAGTAGGTTTAAAGCTCAAGGACAAGAGAAGTCAGAGGGATTTAAATCAAGGAGATGCCCTTTGTTGGCCTTGAAGATAAAGCAAAATTCGTGTTGTAAGAGGGGCATATAGGAAGAAAATGTAGGCATATTTTGGGGACCTGTAGCATCTCCCAGACAATTGCCAGTAAGAAAATAGCAACATCAGTCCTGAGGCCACACAGAACCAAAATGTGAACATTCTTAAGAGAAGACCCCAAACTTCAGATGGGATCACAACCACAGTTGACACTTTGATTTCAACATAGGATACCCCAGACAACCTGTGATGACAGCAGAAGCTATAATAGTAAGTTTGTGCTTCTTTTCTAGTAGTTTTAGTGTGCGAATTGGTCTATATCAAACTAGCTTACCAGTATAAGCTTCGAAGCTACAAAGATTTCATATAAAATTTTAACAATTCTATCAATCCAGATAGATCCACTCTAGATGCATCATTGTTTATAAAGATACTTGTGACCCTACAAGTATAAGAGTGTCTAAAAATACTCTCTTAGGAAATATGAGAAAATCAAACTTTTCAAGTAAATACGGATTGTTATTAGGAGAAGGGTGTTATATTCTTATGCTTTCCTGGTAGCTCAGCTGCTAAGAATCCACCTGCAATTCAGGAGACTGCAGTTCTATTCCTGGTTTGGGAGGATCCCCTGGAGAAGGAATAAGCCACCCACTTCAGTGGTAGCTTACCTGGCAGCTAAGATGGTAAAGAATCCACTTGCAATGCTGGAGACCTGAATTTGATCCCTGGGTTGGGAAGATCCCCTAGAGGAGGGCATGGCAACCCACTCCAGTATTCTTACCTGGAGAAACCCCACGGGCAGAGGAGTCTGGGTGGGGGGCGCTGCAGTTCACAAGGTCGCAAAGAGTCAGGCACAACCAAGCAACTAAGCATAGCATTATATTCTTAGATCTGTAATCAGTTGTCATATAGATTTTATTTTTTTAAATCATACTCCATATTTGAATTCAGTCTGCCCAACAGAACTGCTTTCCAGCCTTTGACTTCAGAGTAATCAAGTACTGAAAGTTTGGAGAAAACAATGGGAGCAGACACCAGAAATTAGTTGCAATATTCTATAAAGTGTCATAGTTTGACAATATTTTATGCCAAAAGCAACATAGAGTGTAAAAGGAAAAGATATTACTCTGAAAAAAAAAACAATATCCCCAAAGCAAATGACTCTTCTCTGAAAAAAACTGGATTATCTCTTTAGGAAAAGCTAAGGTCTTTGCAAAGAAATAGAGGAAAACAATAGGATGGGAACGACTAGAGCTCTCTTCAAGAAGATTAGAGATACCAAGGGAACATTTCATGCAAAGATGGGCTCCATAAAGGACAGAAATGGTCTGGACCTAACAGAAGCAGAAGATATTAAGAAGAGGTGGCAAGAATACACAGAAGAACTGTACAAAAAAGATCTTCGTGACTGAGATAATCATGATGGTGTGATCACTTATCTAGAGCCAGACATCCTGGAATGTGAAGTCAAGCGGGCCTTAGAGGGCATCACTACAAACAAAGCTAGTGGAGGTGATGGAATTCCAGTTGAGCTGTTTCAAATCCTGAAGGATCATGCTGTGAAAGTGCTGCACTCAATATGCCAGCAAATTTGAAAACTCAGCAGTGGCCACAGGACTGGAAAAGGTCAGTTTTCATTCCAATTCCAAGGAAAGGCAATGTCAAAGAATGCTCAAACTACCGCACAATTGCACTCATCTCACATGCTAGTAAAGTAATGCTCAAAATTCTCCAAGCTAGGCTTCAAAAATATGTGAACCGCGAACTTCCAGATGTTCAAGTTGGTTTTGGAAAAGGCGGAGGAACCAGAGATCAAATTGTCAACATGGGCTGGATCATTGAAAAAGCAAGAGTGCCAGAAAAACATCTATTTCTGCTTTATTGACTATGCCAAAGCCTTTGACTGTGTGGATCACAATACACTGTGGAAAATTTTGAAAGAGATGAGAATACAAGAGCACCTGATCTGCCTCCTGAGGAACCTATATGCAGGTCAGGAAGCAACAGTTAGAACTGGACACGGAACAACAGACTGGTTCCAAATAGGAAAGGAGTATATTGAGGCTGTATATTGTCACCCTGCTTATTTAACTTACATTCAGAGTACATCATGAGAAACACTGGGCTGGAAGAAGCATAAGCTGGAATCAAGATTGCTGGGAGAAATATCAATAACCTCAGATATGCAGATGACACCACCCTTATGACAGAAAGTGAAGAGCAACTAAAGAGGCACTTGATGAAAGTGAAAGCGGAGAGTGAAAAAGTTAGCTTAAAGCTCAACATTCAGAAAACAAAGATCATGGCATCTGGTCCCATCTCTTCATGGGAAATAGATGAGGAAACAGTGGAAACAGTATCAGACTTTATTTTTCTGGGCTCCAAAATCACTGCAGATGGTGATTGCAGCCATGAAATTAAAAGACACTTACTACTTGGAAGGAAAGTTATGACCAACCTAGATAGCATACTGAAAAGTAGAGACATTATTTTGCCAATAAAGGTCCATCTAGTCAAAGCTATGGTTTTTCCAGTGGTCATGTATGGATGTGAGAGTTGGACTGTAAAGAAAGCTGAGCATGGAAGAATTGATGCTTTTGAACTGTGGTGTTGGAAAGACTCTTGAGAGTCCCTTGGACTGCAAGGAGATCCAACCAGTCCATTCTGAAGGAGATCAGCCCTGGGTATTCACTAAAGGGACTGATGCTGCAGGTGAAACTCCAGTACTTTGGCCAGCTCATGTGAAGAGTTGACTCATTGGAAAAGACCCTGGTGCTGAGAGGGATTGGGGGCAGGAGGAGAAGGGGATAACAGAGGATGAGATGGCTGGATGGCATCACCAACTCGATGCACATGAGTTTAAGTAAACTCCAGGAGTTGGTGATGGACAGGGAGGCCTGGTGTGCTGTGATTCATGGGGTCGCAAAGAGTCAGACATGACTAAACAACTGAAATGAAGTGACTTGAACTGAAGGTCTTTAATGACGATGTTGGTTCTTTTCTTACCTTAGCATTTGGGTATCTGTGACAGTATCACTGTCCTTTTAAAGTATGAAGTGACAACCAGAAATAATTAAAATCAGCAACATGGAAGAGTAGGAACCAGGGAAATAAATAGACAAGCTTGTTTGAAAAGAAATAGACCTGATTTATAGGAAAAATTGAAGTTATAATCTATATGGAAAGATTTTAAAACCTATTACAACCTTTAATAATGAATGGTATGCTATAAAATTTCAAAATCAAGACAGGTCTCTTAGAAAATAACAGAATTGTCAAAAATTAGCAATAAAAGTCTAAAAAAATTTGGGTAATTCCTATGAACTATGAAGGAAAAAATACAAAAATGAGACAAACACAGGTTCAATATCTCAGAAAGAACAAAAGAAATAGAAAATAATAGAAGATCATTTTGCAGAGATGAAAAAGCCATAAACCTTCTGTATTAAGCCCAGAATATCCAGGGGAAAAAAAGAAAAAAGAACCCAGGCATATTTTCTTGAAATTTCATAACACTAGACATTAAAAAAAAAAAAAAAACTCCCAAAAATGTCCTGAGGAAAAAATGTGGGTTCACTACTGATGAGAAGAGCATCAAATTCTCATCACCTATGATTGATGCTAAAAGGCAAGGGACGATAACTTTAAATTTGGGAGGACTGAGAAGGAAGTGAGTGAGGAATGGAGAAAAGAAAGAAAAGACATTTTCAGACACACAGATAGAAGGAAGATTATCTCCTGTTTGCCCACCCTTTTATAGACATAGCCTTCATAACAACCTAAAATCAAAAACACACAACTTTATTGCTGGAGAGGAAAATGGGTGGGAGAGAGACTGTGGTTACTGTTCTTGCTATTTTATTGCAAAACTCTGCAGCCGTTGGATTTGTAACTAGTGTTAATCTTAAGAATGCCCTGATTTAAGGAATTGGAATTAATCATATTGTCAATTTGGCATGAAAAATTTCAGCCCAATAGTAGCAGCTTATTCTGATTTGTGTATATCTGATTGGACAAATTCTAAGTGATCGGTTGTCTATAACCTCAGTCCTGATATAAATGAATGAGAATAGTCAATATAGTTCATAATTATTCACCATAAATCTTTTCTTTGTGATACAGTCTCCCTTGTCAAACTCTCTTTAAAAAAATATCTAAAGGTATTCTCTTCATCATGCCTGATGTGTGACATCTGTGGCTTCTATAAGAAAACAAAGGGGATATGCATAATAAAGCTTGCTAGAAAGAAGTTTCATTTGAAAAGTGTATTTTCTTTTCACAGGTGGCTGGTTATTGCATCTTGTCATAAAGTCTAAACAATGTGCTTTGTGTTGGAGTGCATTCAAAACAGTAAAGGTCTTGTACAGCCATCAGATACCACGTTTTACTCCTTCATTTGACTGATGTTCAGAGTCACTCTAGTACGCTGATGTATGAAAGAACTTCTAATGGAGTAATTACAGTTTTGTTTTGTTATTTAATCTTAGAGAGATCATTGGGATTATCTAATTCAATTAATTTATGCATCTTCTTTCTGAACAATTGCAAAAAGGCATTAAATGGAACACAAACTGAGCTAGAAACGCTTGCGTGCATGTTCAGTCACGTCTGAGTCTGGTGACCTGATGGACTGTAGCCCACTAAACTCCTCTGTCTATGGATTTTCCAGGCAATAATACTGGAATGGGTTCCCATTTCTTATTCTAGAGGATCTTACCCACCAAAGGATTGAACCCACATCTCCAGTGTCTCTCCTGCATTGACAGGCAGATTCTTTACCACTGGCCACCTGGGAAGCCTTGAGCTAAAAACTTTATTATCACCTTATGTGCAAGGTATATTAAAAAATATACAGTGATATAGTGGTAACTAAAGTAGATAAACCACCTTCCTTCATGGAGCTTCCATCCTAGTAATTTTGGTTTTGCAGAAGGATGGCAATAAAAGAGAAAACAGAGGGCAAAAAGGCCATATCAAATACTAAGCACATATCATTTGCATTTTAAAATATTAATCTGATGACAAAGGATCTCAACTTTTTATTTTACTTGATACATGTATTCAGGTTTTCCTTCCCAAAGGGAAGAAATATACTTGGGACTATATTGCTAAGTCACTTCAATCGTGTCCGACTCTGTGCGACCCCATAGACGGCAGCCCACCAGGCTCCCCCGTCCCTGGGATTCTCCAGGCAAGAACACTGGAGTGGGTTGCCATTTCCTTCTCCAATGCATGAAAGCGAAAGGTGAAAGTGAAGTCACTCAGTCAGGTCCGACTTAGCGACCCCATGGACTGAAGCCTACCAGGCTCCTCCATTCATGGGATTTTCCAGGCAAGAGTACTGGAGTGGGGTGCCATTGCCTTCTCCATTGGGACTATATAATCTCTCTGAAAACTGTAGTTTGTCAGGAGTCTCCCCTTCATCTCTAGAGGAAAAGGTAATTCATGAGAAATCCTTTCCTTGTGTTTCTTTCAACTGTACTCAGAGATGCAAAAATGCATATGTAAGCCTTAAGAAGATGGAGACCATGTTAGGAGGAAAGAGATATCCAGAGTTAGGATAAAGTATTGAATTGGCCAAAAAGTTCATTCGGATTTTTTCCATAAGATGTGATGGAAAAAGACAAATGAAATTTTTGGCCAACCCAATGCTTACTACAGATCTCCAAGTTTCAGTTCAGTCAGTTCAGTCACTCAATCGTGTCCGACCCTGCGACTCCATGAATTGCAGTATGCCAGGCCTCCCTGTCCATCACCAACTCCCGGAGTTCACTCAGACTCATGTCCATTGAGTCAGTGATGCCATCCAGCCATCTCATCCTCTGTTGTCCCCTTCTCCTCCTGCCCCCAATCCCTCCCAGCATCAGAGTCTTTTCCAATGAGTCAGCTCTTCGCATGAGGTGGCCAAAGTACTGGAGTTTCAGCTTTAGCATCATTCCCTCCAAAGAAATCCCAGGGTTGATCTCCTTCAGAATGGACTGGTTGGATCTCCTTGCAGTCCAAGGGACTCTCAAGAGTCTTCTCCAACACCACAGTTCAAAAGCATCACTTCTTCAGTGCTCAGCCTTCTTCACAGTCCAGCTCTCACATCCATACATGACCACTGGATTACCTGAGACCAGATGAACTGCTAGAAGCCCCTGGTGCGTGCATCCACGATCAGTCACTCAGTCGTGTCTGACTCTTTGATACCCCGCAGGCTGTAATGCCAGGCCTCCCTGTCCATCACCAACTCCCGGAGTTCACTCAGACTCATGTCCATTGAGTCAGTGATGCCATCCAGCCATCTCATCCTCTGTTGTCCCCTTCTCCTCCTGCCCCCAATCCCTCCCAGCATCAGAGTCTTTTCCAATGAGTCAGCTCTTCGCATGAGGTGGCCAAAGTACTGGAGTTTCAGCTTTAGCATCATTCCCTCCAAAGAAATCCCAGGGTTGATCTCCTTCAGAATGGACTGGTTGGATCTCCTTGCAGTCCAAGGGACTCTCAAGAGTCTTCTCCAACACCACAGTTCAAAAGCATCACTTCTTCAGTGCTCAGCCTTCTTCACAGTCCAGCTCTCACATCCATACATGACCACTGGATTACCTGAGACCAGATGAACTGCTAGAAGCCCCTGGTGCGTGCATCCACGATCAGTCACTCAGTCGTGTCTGACTCTTTGATACCCCGCAGGCTGTACCCCACCAGGCTCCTCTGTCCAAAGAATTTTCCAGGCCAGAATACTGGAGTGAGTTGTCATTTCCTCCTCCAGGGGTTCTTACCAAGTGAGGGACTAAACCCATGTCTCCTGTGTCTCCTGCAAGCAGATTCTTTACCACTGAGCCACCAGGGAAGCCCAGAAGTCCCTAGAGATCATTTCAACCGTCTTGTCCTTGATGCTCTGCAGCCACTCGATCCTACTGTAACTGCTCACTTTTCTTTTAGATGTTTACTCTGAACTGAAGCATTTAATTTCCTTCTCTGCTTCCACTGATGGTACCCAATCTCTCCCACACACTGAGGTGATTTTGTGGATCTTCTTGCTCCTGCCTTTTCTGGTATGAGTATCTTTGGCTAAAGCATTTGCTTATTGAAATCTCAAGCATGCCTCAGTCTTGAATCATGTTTCACTTCAACTTGACCATACCCTTGACCCCACTAGCTGGAAGCCCTGTCCCTCATCCGCACCATCATGTCACATCACTCAGGTAAGATATTTCACATATACCAATATCTTGTAGATATTGTCAACAATTCTTTATCTCCTCAAGCCATCATCAAATTTCCTTGAAGTGCAGGGCTGGGTTTTGTGCAGATGGGAAAAGTCTGATAGAATTTAATGAGTTTTGGACCAGAATGTGAATCCTGATTGTCACTAACAATCCACTGTGATCATATTTAAAACCCTTGATGATTCTGAATCCAAATTTGTCATCTGTAAAAGGAAGGTGCTTCATAAAATTAACTGAGTGATCCTACTTCTACTCCATCATGCCTAACATAATTCTTTTAATATGGTAGGCCATTATAAGCATTTATGGAATAGTGAATAAATTTACTTCAAGAGTAAACATTTCAGCATGATAAAATAGTATTTTTCTCTTTCTGACTTACTTCACTTAATATGATAATTTCTAGGTCCATTCATGTTTCTGCAAATGGAATTATTTCATCTTTTTATGGCTGAATGTTATTCGTGTGTAGTTTGTGTGTGTGTACGCGCACCTCCCATATTCTTACACATTCATTTCTTGATGGACATTTAGGTGGCTTCCATGTCTTACTTATTGTAAATAATGTTTCTGTGAACACTGGAGTACATGTATATTTTCAAATTAGATTTTGTCTGTATATAAGCCCAGGACTGGGATTGCTGGATCATATGGTAGCTATATGTTTTTTAGTTTTTAAAGAAATTCCATGCCATTTTCCATAGTGACTGCACCAATTTACATTTCTACCAACAGTGTAGGAGGGTTTCTTTTTCTCCACACTCACTCCAGCATTTATTATTTGTAGACTTTTTGATGATACCATTCTGACTGGTGTGAGATGATACCTCATGGTGGTTTTAATTTGTATTTCTCTATTAATTAGTGATATTGAACAATTTTTAGATATATTTTGCTTTTCTCTCTCTGTACATTGCAATTTTTCACTCAATGAGCTTGTGCTTATTGGCTCAATAGATGATAGAGCAAAGAACAAACTTGAAACAGCCAAAAGGGCTTTCTAACTCTTTCTAAGGCTCAATAAACAGAGGCAATGCAATGGATGTAAACGAAGTACTTGCCACAGAAATAGAATTGTAGCAAAGCTGGTGAGAAATGATGAAAGTAGACAGGATAGTAGGTCCAGGGCTGAACTTCTGAAAAGGCATCAAGACCTGAGGAAAGGAGTACACGGAACATAGAGATGAACAGAGAAAGAAGTCATAGATAACTTAAACACAGAATCACAGACCTTGGTGTTGTTACTGTCTCATTACAGACTAGAGACCATGGCTCATTGATCAGAGCTCATATTCCATCTGGGCACTAGTTAATATTCCATATGTATCAACTACACACTTTCAGTTTGGAGAAACCTTAAAAAAACAGAGGTTAAATTTTGCATATTCTTGGTAGGATTAAAATATGAATTATCTTTAAAAATACTTAACATTTTCTTGCAAATTAGTATTTATAGACTGAAATTCGTATCTTCAAAATGCTATGAAAGAGCTTTACAAACCATAAATTGCTACTGAATAAGAGTTATTCTTTTGTTGTTGTTGTTGTTTAACTGTTAAGTTGTGTGTGATTTGTGACCCCATGGGCTGTAACCCTCCAGGTTCCTCTGTCCATGGGATTTCCCAAGCAAGAATGGGCAAGAACCCACGGAAGCAGGTTGCCATTTCCTTCTCCAGGGGATCTTCCCAACCCAGGGATTAGATCCGTATCTCCTACTTGGCAGGTGGATTATTTACCAATGAGCCACCAGGGAAGTTTGATTAAACGGTACAATGAATACACTATAACACAATGGAGTACAGTGTCTGGAGTAAGGTATACAGTTAATAACTATTATTGCTGTTATTGTCACTATACTAATACCAGTGATAAAGTGTAGGTAGAATGAATGGCTGCATATACACGGGGATGCTTGAAATGGTACAGAGCATTAAAAGTAAATTTCTATCCCATTTTTGTTTGCAAAAAACAAGTGAGTCCTGATTGATAGAAAGGTGACAAAAAAGTGGAAATCAGGTAGTCTAGGGCAAATGGCAATGAGAGAGTCAATGCCTAGTAGGTTGATAAGAAGTCTGGAGGTCCTCAAGGAAAGAGGGATCTGGAATTCTCAAGGAGGAGGAAAGGACAAACCTTTTTTTTTTTTTTTTTTTTGGTCTACATTCCTTCAGTTCAGTTCAGTTGCTCAGTCATGTCTGACTCTTTGCAACCCCATGAATCACAGCATGCCAGGCCTCCCTGTCCATCACCAACTCCTGGAGTTTACTCAAACTCATGTCCATCGAGTCGGTGATGCCATACAGCCATCATATCCTCTGTCGTCCCCTTCTCCTCCTGCCCCCAATCCCTCCCAGCACCAGGGTCTTTTCCACTGAGTCAACTCTTTGCATGAGGTGGCTGAAGTATTGGAGTTTCAGCTTTAGCATCAGTTCTTCCAGTGAACACCCAGGACTCATCTCCTTTAGAATGGACTGGTTGGATCTCCTTGCAGTCCAAGGGACTCTTAATAGTCTTCTCCAACACCACAGTTCAAAAGCATCAATTCTTAGGTGCTCAGCTTTCTTCACAGTCCAGTTCTCACATCCATACATGACCACTGGAAAATCCATAGCCTTGATTGCTGCTGCTGCTGCTAAGTCACTTCAGTCATGTCCAACTCTATGCGACCCCATAGACGGCTGCCCACTAGGCTCCTCTGTCCCTGAGATTCTCCAGGCAAGAATAATAGAGTGAGTTGCCATTTCCTTCTCCGATGCATGAAAGTGAAAAGTGAAAGTGAAGTCACTCAGTCGTTCCCGACTCTTAGTGATCACATGGACTGCAGCCTACCAGGCTCCTCCATCCATGGGATTTTCCAGGCAAGATTACTAGAGTGGGGTGCCATTGCCTTCTCCGATATCCTTGACTGAACAGACCTTTGTTGGCAAAGTAATGTCTCTGCTTTTCAATATGGTATCTAGGTTGGTCATAACTTTCCTTCCAAGGAGTAAGTGTCTTTTAATTTCAGGCTGCAGTCACCATTTGCAGTGATTTTGGAGCCCCCCAAAATAAAGTCAGCTACTGTTTCCACTGTTTCCCCATCTATTTGCCATGAAGTGATGGGATCAGATGCCATGATCTTAGTTTTCTGAGTCTTAGTCAGAAATTACACAATTACACAACTCAGTTTAAACTCTGTACTAGGGATTACACAACAACAATGTATCCTGCTTGAGGACAGTTCCTCCTTCCTGAAAACCTTCTGGCTAATCCTGTTATCTTAAAATGTAAATTATGGGAGTGGGTCTAGTAAGATTCTTTACAACCTCCAGACATTCTTTTGATTCACTGTAATAACTGATTAAAAGTAACTCCATTGCTAACACTAGCATGGGCGGTATGCTTTCTGCCCCCCTTCTGATGTCTATGTCAGAAGCTTTCTCTGTCCCTTTTATACTTTAATAAAACTCTATTACACAAAAGCTCTGAGCCATCAAGCCTCGTCTCTGGCCCCGGATGGAATTCTTCTCCTCTGGAGGCCAAGAATCCCGGCATCTTTCATGGTTCATCAACAACCTTTCAGCAACTTGAACATCACTTCTAGAGTAAGCGTGAGTTTACCGAGGTGAAGACCTGTAACAAGTTTGCATACATGCCTTATTCACAAAATGCCTTAAGGAATGTTTCAGTTCCATGTGGATGACCTACATATTATATCTAGTTTCAAGTCATACTAGTGGAGACTAAAAGTTTCAGGGACTATGACTTGCTGATTAATTTGTGTTCAATAAGCAGTGGCTTAACTCATGAAAAACACTCACTAGAGAATATGGCATCTTACTGTGTAGTGCAGTTTAGTTGGAAATTAAGCACTGAATCCAACAGGGAATGTTACAATCTAATAGCTTCAGACCTTCATAAACTAAAATAGGAAATTTTTACATTCAATACTGTTAAAAGATATTAGATATATAACAGGAATTTACTTAGCTCTTCCTCCACATCTGATGGGGATACGTCCTTATAAGCCCACTGTAAACTGAGAATATATAAGCTGAAACTGCATATAGTAATACATCTGACTACCTAACTTAAATGTGGTCAGAACACTTACATTAGCCTACAGTTGGACAGTAGTATCTAGCACAAAATCTATTTTATAGGAAGATGTTGAGTATCTCCTGTAATGTACTGAATACTGTACTGAAAGTGAAAACCAGAATGGTTTTAAGTGTATCAGTTATTTACTCTCATGATCAGGTGACTGACTGGAAGCAGGCTCAATGTAATCATCGAGCATCCCAAGGGAGTGTCCTGTGGCCTATCGTTGGCCATGGAAAAGATCCACATTCAGAATTCCAAGTACAGTTCCTACCAAATGTAAAAATTGCTTTCACAGTATCCTAAAGTGGAAAAGTTGTATGTGGGACCATCCTAAGTCAAGGATCATCTGGAATCTTCTACCCACCCACTTGTGCCCCATGAGGAATACCATAAACCCATAAAAGTGTCTCCCCAGGCATTTTAATTTTATTTTATCTTTCCCTTGGGTTACATCCTTCTTACATCAATGGTTCCTAGCAACTCTAGCTCTTTTGAGTGCAAAATTTTGCTACAGGACCTGACAGTGGGACGCCTTCAACTTTGATAATCTGAAATGCTGCTCTTCATGCCTAATATGATTCTGAGATATCTGAAAGACTCTGTATCTATTGCTTCAGTTGGTTTTTATTCTTTTTTGTTGTTGTTTTTCTCAGAAATCCTGTGGAAAATCACTGCTGAGATTAAAGTCATTTCTCTGTCAGTCATGCTTATTAATTTTTGGATATCATTATAAATTATCACATTTGCATGATGAATTCCCAGTTAGTGTGCTTCAACAGTGACTCGTTTTCTATTTTAAAAGGATGAAGCATTTTTAATCTCAGTTTTGAGTGAAACCAAAATCCCATGGATGGAGGAGCCTGGTAGGCTGCAGTCCCTGGGGTCGCTAAGAGTCAGACACGACTGAGTGACTTCACTTTCACTTTCACTTTTATGAGCTGGAGAAGGAAATGGCAGCCCACTCCAAATTCTTTCCTGGAGAATCACAGGGACAGCAGACCCTGGTGGGCTGCTGTCTATGGGGTCGCACAGAGTCAGAAATGACTGAAGCGACTTAGCAGCAGCAGCAGCAGCAGGCATTATTATTCTCTGTGTTCAGACAAATAACTTGAGGCATCCTATCGCTGTGTGCCATGTGCTAAACTGCTTCAGTGTGTCCAGCTCTGTGCCACCTTATGGACTGTTGTCACCCAGGCTCCTCTCTCCTTGGGATTCTCCAGGCAAGAATCCAGGAGTGGGTTGCCATTCCCTTCTTCAGATGATCTTCCCAACCCAGGGATCGAATGTCTGTCTCTTATGTCTCCTGCATTGGCAGGCAGGTTCTTTACTATTAGTGCCACCTGGGAAGCCCCTATTGTATTGCTGCTGCAGCTGCTGCTAAGTCACTTCAGTCGTGTCCGACTCTGTGCGACCCCATAGATGGCAGCCCACCAGGCTCCACCGTCCCTGGGATTCTCCAGGCAAGAACACTGGAGTGGGTTGCCATTTCCTTCTCCAAATCGTACTGCTAGTGGTTGTCAAAGACTAGTCATCCCAGAACTTCAAACTAAACTCCTGTGAGTAGATCCTAGGCTTTTTTTTTTTTTTAACTATATAGTGTGGCTTAAAAACTATTATTTTCCAGCCTTCTTACTTTTCATTTCTGTTCTATTCTCCTTTTAGGAATGGTGTATTCCAGGAGCCAAAAAACTTCCCCAAATGGCCAAAACCAGAAACATGTGAGTAATGAAATAACTCAAATTGAGTTATGATTACAATCATATATAATATAATATAATCATATATATAATCATATAATTATAATCATTGAGTAATGATTGTAACTCAGATTCTAACATAAACATTCATGATTCCATAGTGAAACAAGTGATAATCTAATTATATATAATAGATAAATCAATGAATAAGAGATTTCTTTCATTCATTCTTTCACCTCAGGAAAGCAAATCATAAAGCCCTATTTCTTAAGCACAGGCTGTTTAGTAACTTTTTCCAGGGTGTGCAGTTTACAAAGGGGGAAAAAGAAACTTTATAGTGGACCTGAGTAATCACGGTCTTTATCAGCTGTGATAGGTCATGTTGATGCTTGAGATGGTTGATGAGAATTCACTTTACCTGTGTGATTCTCATCCATGCTCAGTCACTTCAGTCGTGTCCAACGCTGCAACCCCATAGACTGTAGCCCACCACGTTCCTGTCTATGGGGTTATTCTGGCAAGAATACTGGAGTGGGTTGCCATTTCCTTCTCCTGGAG
Organism: Aepyceros melampus; assembly: GCA_006408695.1. Taxonomy (NCBI): domain Eukaryota; kingdom Metazoa; phylum Chordata; class Mammalia; order Artiodactyla; family Bovidae; genus Aepyceros; species Aepyceros melampus. Next base: position 78,360 of record SJXQ01006041.1, read on the forward strand.
ATCTTCCAGAACCAGGGATTGAACACAGATGTCCTACATTGCAGGCAGATTCTTTACCTGGGTCACCAGGGAAGCCCTTACTTGTGTGGTCTTCCACTCAAAAACCTGAATCTCAGGCTAATATGTGGAAAACAGCAGACATACCTCAAATGACCAGTATTTTGCTGCTGCTGCTACTGCTGCTAAGTTGCTTCAGTCGTGTCCGACTCTGTGCAACCCCATAGACGGCAGCCCACCAGGCTCCCCCTTCCCTGGGATTCTCCAGGCAAGAACACTGGAGTGGATTGCCATTTCCTTCTCCAATGCATGAAAGTGAAAAGTGAAAGTGAAGTCGCTTAGTCCTATCCGACTCTTAGCGACCCCATGGACTGCAGCCTACCAGGCTGCTCCGTCCATGGGATTTTCCAGGCAAGAGTACTGGAGTGGGGTGCCATTGCCTTCAAAATGCTTAACCAGTGCTACTTAAAAATATTGAGATAATAAAAAACAAGGAAAGCCTAAGAAGTGATCACAGTCAATAGGAGCTTAGGAGACATGACAGAGAAATGAATGTGGTATCTGGAAACAGAGAAAGGACACCATATAAAAAGCGATCTATAACTAAAGTTATAGACTTTAGTTACTGATAAAGTGAAAGGGAAAGTGTTAGTTGCTCAGTATTAATTGTAACGAATGTACTGTAGTAATGTAAGATCTTGATAATAAGGAAAACTGGGAGGGGAGAGGAACTCTGTACTATGTGATTTTTCTGTAAATAAAACTATCCTAAAAAATTTAATGGCATATTTTTCTTTCTATAAAATCATCTGCACATCCTCCTTCCACTATTATCTCTGCTCTTACTGTCCTAAATACTATTTTCCAAGTTTTATTCTTACTTTATGCTATACAGTCAATTCATTTTTCAAAACAGGTTGATAATCTGAGAAAACCAGGATATATATTTGAGGTCCATTTCACTCTCCTCCTAAGCAAAAAAATGTCAGCTGTTCTCAGCCACCATATCAAAGGTATTTCCCCACAGAAATAGCAAATCCACTTTAAAGGTATATTTACAAAGCAGAAATCCCAACCTCTTCTCCTACCAACTGCCCCCGACAGGGCTTAATACCCTAACAATCTAATCAAGTCCAACCTGAAAACTTCAATTTGCTTTTAAAAGATTAGCAATGCCCATTTATACTTTCTGCCTACACAGATTTAGAATAGATATTGCATGGTCGTACTATTCAATTCCTACAAAATTAACCCATATAAAAGAGAGAAATAGATTTGAATGGACTTTTTACATCTTAAAATCTCCATGTAGGATAAAGACAAAAACCTGAGAGATATGCAAATGTATTCAGTAGGGCAGATGGAAGCACCAATCTGAATATTATCACCTCAGGATAGGAGAATAGCCTCCTCTCAACACCACTTTTAACAGTTTTACTTCTGGGAAGAAACTTCTTGGTCTATTCAGTGCTGCCCTAGGCCTACTTTAGAAATGCAAATTCTGTCTGCAAGTGCAATAATGAATTGACTTTCTTTAAGGATTTTTATGGTCAGTGTCAAGCCACTGACTGTCTTCTGTGGTTCTGAGGCCTCTCTGATAAAGGAGATGTGGGAACAAGCTTGGCAAAGTAGGTGGGCTGGGATGGCAGGGAAATTGACTCCATGTCGCCTGTCACAGTCTGCACAGCTCAGCTGGGCAGGAGGGAATCTTTGAGATCCTCTCACAAGTCAGACTACAAAGATTCAACTGCCAAAGAGAAAGTGCCTTTTAGGGGACAGCTTCTGAATTTTTAAGAATTCTGAAAAGGGGTGAAAGTTCAAAAGCTGCTGGTTTTCTTTGTCCTCTGTACTCACTTCCCTCTGTGTGCTAGGAATACAGTTTTATGTAAAACTGTTATAAACCAGGGTTTTGAGTTTGTCTTTTTGTCCACGGTCAATATCTTGAGAGGATAAAATGGTGAAAAGAGTCAGAAGTACTGTGGCTTAGGGCAAGTTTTTGTACCTGATAGTCCAGCTCCAGTGCTTCCTAAATTACCACGTGCACAGGAGACAGCTACTGCTGTTGTTCACTCACTCAGTTGTGTCTGGCTCTCTGTGACCCCATGGACTGCAGCACACCAGGCTTCCCTGTCCTTCACTACATCCCAGAGTTTGCTCGAACTCATGTCCATCGAGTCGGTGATACCATCCAACCATTTCACCCTCTGTCATCCCCTTCTCCTCCTGCCTTCCATCTTTCCCAGCATCAGGGTCTTTTCCAATGAGTCAGTTCTTCCCATCAGATGGCCAAATGTGGGAGCTTCAGCTTCAGCATCCATCCTTGCAATGAATATTCAGGATTTCCTTTAGGAGTCATCTGGGATCTTCTTAAAATGTAGATTCCAATTTAGTAAGTTTGAGTTTGGTCCTGAGAGTCTGCATTTTTAACACATTCCCAGATAATACTAATGCTGATGCTGTGCACATCACGCTTTGAGCGACAAGAGTCTTTTCGTTCTTTAGTCACCAAGTTGTGTCTGACTATTTTGTGATCCCATGGACTGTAGCCCACTAGGATCCTTTCTGTCCATGGGATTCTCCAGGGAAGAATACTGGGGTGGATTGCCACTTCCTTCCCCAGGGATTGAACCTGAGTCTCCTCCATTGGTAGGTGGATTCTTTACCATTGAGTCACCAAGGAGGTTCCTGGCAAGGGTGTAGCTAACGTATTTTTACACACAATACAACAGTTTCAAGCCCAAGTCTTGGGAATGTTGGAAAAGCATCTCTCTCTCATGGATAATCTTTCTTAATGTCAACCTCTTTCTTCTCCTAATTAATTGATTAAAAAAAATTCTTCTCTTGTTAGTCCTTTCTCAATAAATATAGCAATTAACATGCTCTCTAGCTTCTTTTATCTCAGAAGTTCATTTTTATTTCCTTTGAATGAATACGTATGTTCAGACTTGTTACCACATGAAGTTCACCTTTTTCCAACATCTCTCTCCAGACTTATTCAAAAGCTAAATTTTTTGCTCTTTCTCCACCATCATCCTTAGCATTAATTTAATAGTTATTCTTATTTAGTCGCTCAGTTGTGTCCAACGATTTTGTGACTCCATGGACTGTAGCCCGCTAGGCTCCTCTGTCCTTGGGATTTCCCAGGCAAGAACACAGGAGTGGGCCCATTTCTTTCTCCAGAGAAATTTAGTAGATTATTGTGTTAAAATTGTATCTATCTTATATCTTATTAATATATTTCATTTATTCTTCCACTAGACTAACATTGGAAGATGTCAGTCCTAATTTTCTCTTCTCCCAGTCACTAATGATAGCTATTAGAGCACACTGATGTGGTGAGTAACTCAGGACTATATACACACACGGGCACACACATATACACACAGTCTAGAAAGCACATGTAAATATATGGCTAAATTAACTTTTCTTTGTTTCACATTTTAAAAAAGAAGTCCATAAGAGTTGTGAATGTGTGAAAAGTGAAAGTGAAAGTCTGTCAGTTGTGTCTGACTCTCTGACACCATGGACTGTAGCCCACCAGGTTCTTCTGTCTGTGAAATTCTCCAGGCAAGAATACTGGAGTGGGTGGTCATTCCCTTCTCCAGGGGATCTTTCCAACCCAGGGATCAAACCCCAATCTTCTGCATTGCAGGCAAATTATTTACCGTCTGAGCCACCAGAAAAGCCCAATATGAAATGGGTATGGTGAGAAAAGACACCTAAATTTGATTCTAAAAATATGAATAATTTCCATAAAATTAAATCAAGAACTGTTTGAATTATTTTTCCATATTTTTTACTCTTAGAAATGAAAATAAGCAAATAAGTGGAGGATAAGTAAACATCCTAGTCTTCATGGCTTTATGGTATAAAAGCTTTGAAGTAATATAGAGAATATCTACTTCTATATTCTGTATGAAGGTCCCCTGGTGGCTCAGATGGTAAAGCATCTGTCAATGTGGGAGACCTGGGTTCGATCCCTGGGTCAGGAAGATTCCCTGGGGAACGAAATGGCAACCCACTCTAGTACTCTTGCCTAGAAAATCCCATGGACGGAGGAGCCTGATGCAGGCTACTGTCCGTGAGAACATCTACTTCTATATTCTGTATGACTGACATAATTTCACTTACTGGGTAGCAAAAAGAGTATGAGGAAACCTCACTAGTTTGTGAATTCTACTTTAATTCATCTCCTACTCATGAATAATAATAATAAAAAAATAGCCAAACATGGCAATTTTGATCTTATTTTAATTGTTACCAGTGTTTTTTTCACTAGGGATGCTTTTCAATTAATGAAAACATTCCACCCATAGCTTGGGTTGTGTAATACCTGCTTGTCCTTTAATGTTAATGTAAGCAGATGGATAAATCGCTGTGCAATGATGCCTCTTCTTTCCACTGGAAAGTTGGTCTGAAAACAAGGTAATCAAATATTTCACATTAACATTATAAATAGTGTTCACTAATCTAATGTGGGATGTGGTGCTCTTTGATCATGATGCTTCAGGCCCTGCTGTTCAGCCCACTAACTATAACTGAATGTATTTATTGTTATCATTGTATTGTTTTGTTTCTGTAATTACATATTGCAACGGTTTGTTGTAGAGTTCTTCCCAGAATGAGAGCTCAAATTGTTTACTGATGGAATCTAAATAGGACCTCAAAGTTGCTCTGATTTGGCCAGGACAATATATCAGAAGTTAAAAAAAATAATCTTTTGGATTCCATGAGAAGGGGCTTGTACTTTAGTTCTAGGAGTTCTTTCTTGTTTCATTTCCTTACATTTTCATCTTTTCTCTCCTCTCTCTTTGGTTGCTCAGCATGTCCATCTCTTTTTGCAACCCATGGACTGTAGCCTACCAGGCTCAATTCACTTGTGTATATTACTTGACTTGCATTAAAAGTATTTGACTTTGCATCCCTGTTCTAGAGTTGATCTCAGTAAAAAATTGGAGTCCACATCCAGTTCATCTGTTGGATGCCATTTGCTACTCTAGCACAATGCATCCTCATGTTTTTAATTTGCCTTTCAGCATGAGTCTGTCTCTTGTGTTAATTCACAATTAACTTATAGTCACACGGATGCTTTTCAGTGATCAACAGAGCACCTGATACAAGAATCTGATAATTCAGTTTATTCATTTCCTTGTTAATTTAAAATGAAAACACACACTTAGTTAAAATTCTTCTTCACATACCTAAAAAATGGAGAAAAAAATCTGGGAAATAGTCTAAAATAGCACGAATTTGCTTAGCCCATCTTTTTTTTTTTTTTTGCCCACATATATATAAATTAGCCAAGATACACTTTGGGCTAACAGGTTCCATTTTATTTTGACATTTAGTCAAATAGTGGTATTAATATAATATTCTTTTCCAGGGTATACTCATTAAAATGAGAATTAATATTTCTTTCTAAAAGGAAGCTGCATAAGACTGATCTTAATAAATTAATAGAGAATGGCAGTATAAAGGACTCCTTAAGTTTCTTCTGAAATTTTAGGATAATTATAGTAAATATTGATCATATGTTATATGAACAAAGGATTGTGGATGGTCATCAGTTGTCAGTGAATTATCTATATGATAAAAATATCTCCATTAGATTTTACTTTCAAATTAACCAACACATTCGCTCAACAAGTATCTGTTATCTGCTCTGTAAGATGTAGAACACTAGATTCTTTACAGCAGTCATCTCCTTTGCTGTGGAATCATTCTTGTTTTGTTGGTTTTTCTTGTATGTAAATTTGGAACTTACATAGCATTCAGGCAATGAAAACACTACAACATATTGAAAAGCATATCAGACAGAGATGAAGGAAAGAAGGGAGGAAGGACACTTATTTTAGGAAAATTCAGTAGCATGTTTTAGCCAAGTTTTAAAAGTTTTAAAAGTTTATTTTGTATTATGTTGACTTTTTAAAATTATACAACTACAATCTCTTTTGACTACATTTCTTATTCATTTTCCTAACAACTACAATTTTATGATTTATGATGATCCTTCATGTTATGATAAATTTATAGCTTGGTGTATTTTGCAAAAACTCAAATCTGAACAGTAACATTTTTTTCCCCTGAAAATCCTTGCACAATAAGCAAATTGCTTAGGAGATGAAGAATGAAAAATAACCATATTTTCTTGTGAAAGGTCAGGTATTACAAATTTGTATTGCAAATCTAGTTTGCAGTAGCTAGAAACAATAGCTTTTGAAATTTAGGACTCAGGCTTAGACAGGTATGTGTTGGTGGGATCAATTTTTTTTTTTTTTTTTTCCTTAAAGAAGATTCAGAGTAGTCTCAGGTCTCACTCTGGCTTTTTAAAATATGGTTAATATGCATCGATCATATGATTTGAATTTTTATCTATAACAGCTAACTTTTCTACTCCTTATTCAGTTCAGTTCATTTCAGTCACTCAGTCGTGTCCAGCTCTTTGCGACCCCATGAATCGCAGCATGCCAGGCCTCCCTGTCCATCACCATCTCCCGGAGTTCACTCAGACTCATGTCCATCGAGTCTGTGATGCCATCCAGCCATCTCATCCTCGGTCATCCCCTTCTCCTCCTGCCCCCAATCCCTCCCAGCATCAGAATCTTTTTCAATGAGTCAACTCTTCGCATGAGGTGGCCAAAGTACTTATTAGGAAAAATATATTAGATTGGTATAAATGTAATTTTGGTTTTTGCATTGCTGAAACTCACCATTTGATATTGGAATACATTCTTAAATAAATGTGGCTATGTTATATATTTTTTTCATATGCATTTCTTGCTTTATTTTATTTTTTGGTAATGACTTATTATTTGTTATGTATCTTAAATTTATTTTAGACTATGGAAATGATGCTTGACAAAAAGCAAATTCAAGTGATTTTCTTATTCAGTTCAAATTGGGTTGTATAGCAGCAGAGATAATTCACAACAATGCATTTGGCCCAGGAACTGTTAGCAAAGGTACAGGGCAATGGTAGTTCAAGAAGTTTTACAAAGGAAACAAGAGCCCTGAAGATGAGGAGCACAGTGGCTGGCAATGAAAAGTTGACAATGATCAATTGAGAGCCATCACTGAAGCTGGTCTTCTAACAAGTACATGAGAAGTTGCCAAAGAACTCAACATTGACCATTCTACAGTCATTTGGCATTTGAAGTAAATTGGAAAGGTGAAAATATTCAATAATTGGGTGCCTCATGAGCTGACCAGAAATCAAAAAAATTGTTGTTTTAAAGTGTCGTCTTCTCTCTATGCAACAGCAGTGAACCATTTCTCCATCTGGTTGTGACATGTGGTGGAAAGTAGATATTATACAACAACTGACAACAGCCAGCTCAGTGAGAAGAAACTCCAAAGAAAGCCAAAGTTGCTCCAAACTTGCACCAAAAAAAGCTCATGATCACTGTTTGGTGGCCTGCTGATGATCTGACCCACTGCTGCTGCTGCTGCTGCTGCTAAGTCGCTTCAGTCATGTCTGACTCTGTGCGACCCCACTGATGGCAGCCCATCAGGCTCCCCTGTCCCTGGGATTCTCCAGGCAAGAACACTGGAGTGGGTTGCCATTTCCTTCTCCAATGCACAAAAGTAAGAAGTGAAAGTGAAGTCGCTCAGTCATGCCCGATTCTTCATGACCCCAGGGACTGCAGCCTTCCAGGCTCCTCTGTCCATGGGATTTTCCAGGCAAGAGTACTGGAGTGGGGTGCCACTGCCTTCTCTGTCTGACCCACTACAGCTTTCTGAATCTCAGTGAAACCATTACATCTGAGAAGTATGCTCAGCAGGTTGATAAGATGCACCCAAAACTAACACCTACAGCTGGCATCACTTAACAGAATGGGATCAGTTCTTCTCCATGACAATGTCTGACCACATGTCACACAACCAACACTTCAGAAATTGAATGAATTTGACTAGAATTTTTGCCTCATCTTCCATATTCACATGACCTTTCATCAACCAACTACCACTTTTTCAAGCATCTCAATAACCTTTTGCAGGGAAACCACTTTATTTCTCATTGGTAAAAAGATGTTGATTGTAATGGTTCCTATTTTGAATAACAAAGATGTATTTGAACCTAGTTATAATGATTAAAAATTCAGGCTCTGAAGTAGCTGATTTTTTTTTTTGCACCAACCTAATAGCCACCTGTAAACTGTTATATTACTTATCACCAGGACCTAGTCTATAATTTGTGTATCCATTGCAAATGCAAATGTAGGCTCCTGGCTCAAGTATTCTTAAGAATTTCAAGATGGCAGCATCAGAAGATTAAGCCCAGAACAGAGACTTTCTAAGTGTGGGACCCTCTCTCCAGATAAGTCACACCCCTATGCAACCTGTCACAAGCAGTTTAGTGTAGGATAAAATGTTTAAATATAGGATACAAATGGAAATATGCACTGGAGAAACTTGGTATTTTAGAGTCTGTGTGCATGAAGGACTGATGCTGAGGCTGAAACTCCAGTACTTTGGCCACCTCATGCAAAGAGTTGACTCATGAAAAGACCCTGATGCTGGGAGAGATTGGGGGCAGGAGGAGAAGGGGACGACAAAGGATGAGATGGCTGGATGGTATCACTGACTCGATGCACATGAGTTTGGGTGAACTACGGGAGTTGGTGATGGACAGGGAGGCCTGGTGTGCTGCGATTCATGGGGTCGCAAAGAGTCGCACACGACTGAGCAACTGAACTGAACTGATCTTTAATCAGATATAAGATTAAAACTTTTTCCTTTAATTTTTTGGTCTGGTTTATGGTGACTTATGGTATCCATTCTATTTCCTTTTATGAACTGGTTATTAGGAATTTGGAGAAGGAAATGGCACCCCACTCCAGTATTCTTGCCTGGAGAATCCTGTGGACGGAAGACCCTGGTGGGCTGCCGTCTATGGGGTCACATCAAGTTGGACACGACTGAAGCGACTTAGCATCATAGCATAGCGTGCATGTGTGTGTGTTTAATATTGTCTTTTGATATCATTCATATGCAGTTTCAGGAACTGATACAGAGAGCTCTTCTGTACCCTTTACCCAGATCCTCCCAGTGACACCGTTTTGAAAAACTAGAATGCATATCATAACTAGGATATTGAAACCGATACATAACATTTTTGTCACCACAAGGAATCTTCATTTTACTTTTTAATAACCACATCCACTTCTGGCCTGGCAACCACTTATCTGTTCTCCATCTCTATAATTTAGTCAACATTTCAAGGATGGTGTTTCCGTGGAATACAGTATATAACGTTTTGGGACTGGCTGTTTTCATTTGGCACAATCCATGCTCATGAGTAGCACTTCATAGTATGAATATACTGTGAGTTGTTTAGGCAGTCACCAGATGAAGAACTTCTAGGTTGTCTGTAGTTTGGAACTATGATGGATAAAGGTACTATGAATATTCCTTTACACATTTCTCTGGAATAAAAGCCTAGAAGAGCCATTGCTTTATATAATAGTTATAGGTTTACTTAAAAGCCTACAAACTCTTCCTTTCTTAAATTCTCACTAGTTATGTAAGAGTTATTCAGCTTCTCAGCATCTTTACTAACATGTTTATTTCATTATTTTTAATTTTAGTCATTCACATAGTTCTATAGTGATACCATACTTGGGCTTTACTTTGCATTTTTCTGATGACCCAATGTTACTTAATAAATTTTCATGAGCTTATGTACATATGTGTGTGTGTGTATTTGGTGAAAAGTTTTTTTTTCTTATTTATTTATTTATTTATTTTTGCTCACTCTCTAACTGGATTATTTGTGCCATGAAATTTGAGTTTTAAGCATTCTCTATATTTTCTACATAGCAGTTTGCTGCTGGATATGTGATTTGCAAATAAATTCTTTTTATCTATAGCTTTTCTTTCAATACTTTTGACAGGGACCATTGCAAAGAAAAGAAGTTTAATTTATAATATTTTTTCTTTTATGGAACATATTTTTGGGTCAAGTATAAGAACTCTGCCTAGTTCTAGATTCCAAAGATTTTTCCTGTTTTTAAAAAGTTTTATCATTTTATTTTAAAATCCATTCTCTGCTTTGAGTTAATGTATATGAAAGGCATGAGACATAGTTATTTTTCCCATATGAATATTCTATTTCTCTGGCACCATTTGTTAAAAGATAGTCTTTTTTTTAATTGCCTTTGCACCTATGTATAAGATCAGTTGGATGTGTTAGGATGAGTCAAACTCAGGGTTTTCTATTGTATTCCACTGATCTATGTGTTTGTTTGTTTGTTTCTGTCAATACCAAACTATCTTGATTACTTGAACATGGCTTGAAATTAGATAGACTTGTACTTCCCATTTTATTCTTCGTTTGAAAATTGTTTTAATCTTTTGCCTTTCTATATAAGTTTTAAAATATGTTGTTTATATCTACAAAAATATTGCTGGAGTTTTAATAGGAATTGTGTTAACCTATATATCATTTGGGAGAAAGTTGACATATTTACCACACTGAATCTTCAAGTCCATTAAAGTATTCTTCCATTTATATAGTTTGCTTACTTTCATCAGCATTACATAATTTTGACATAAAATTCCTATACAAGTTTTCCTAGATTTACATCTAAATATTTCCTTTTGACAACTGTAAATGGTATTGTGCTTTTACATTTTGTGTCCTATGTTCCTTGCTTATTGTACAAAGATAGAGTCAAGTTTTAAATGTTAATCTTGTATGTATCATATGACCTTGCGGACTCACTAATTCATCCTAGAATTTTTTAATTTCTTCTTTTTCAATGGGTGTGTTTTTTTTTTCTCTTTTCTTGCTTTATTTCATTGGCTTTATTGAATAAGACTGTGTTTTCCTGATATTTGGGGGGAAAATTTGATCTTTACCATTGACTGCAATGATAAATGTAGCATTTTTTTCTTTTTAAGAAGATCTTTAACAAGTTGAGAAAAGTTTTCTCTATTTCTATGTTTCTGAGAGTCATTGTTGTTTTGTTTTTTTTTTTATTTTATATTGGAATATAGCTAATTTACAATGTGTTATTTTCAGGGATACAGCAGTGATTCAGCTATACATATACATATATCTATTCCCTCAGATTATTTTCTCATTTAGATTATTACAGAATATTGAGGAGAATTTCCTATGCTAAGTAGGTCCTTGTTGATTATCTGTTTTACATATAGTAGTGCGTGTATATTAGTACCAAAATCCTAAAGTGGTTAGTGAGTTTTGTCAAAGAAGGATTGTCCACATCTCTTAAGGCAATCAGATGATTTTTCTTCTTTAGCTTATTGGTATAATAGGTTACATTGTTTTAGTTTTTAACATTAAACCAGACATGTTTCTCTGGAAAAACTCCACTTGGTCATAGTATATAATTCTTTTTATACAACCTTGAACACTATTTCCTAGTATTCTGTTGAGGAATTTTGCATATATATTCATGAGGAGTATTTCTCTGTAGTTTTACTGCTTTTACTATCTGATTTTCTTAAGGCAATGCTAGCTTTATAAGGTGGGATGGAGAATGTTTCCTTCTCTTATATCTACTTATATTGTATCTGAAACAAATTTCTTATAGAGAGCATACAGGTATACCACATTTTAAAATCTACTCTACTAATCAATATCTTTATTTGGTGTATTATCTTGACATGTTAGGGCTTATGTCTCCCATTGGTTTTTTTTGTCTATATTTTTCCTCCATGTTTTGTTTCTCAGTTGTACTTCATGTCTTCCTATTGGTTAACTGAAAAATTTTAGACTTCTATTTTGATTTATCTACAGGGTTTTGAGTATTTTTTTAAATATAGACATTTTAATGGTAGTTCTGGGTTATTGTGGTGGTGGGGTAGTTGCTTATTCATGTTCAACTCTTGCAATCCCATGGACTATAGTCCACCAAGTTCCTCTGTCCATGACACTGTATTCATATATAACTTATTACACTCTAGTGTTATAATTTTACTGATTTTATTAAAGTTCAAAAACCTCACTTGTTTTATGTCCCTTTACTTTCTCATATTATAAATATTTGTCTCAATTTCTTTTGTACACTTAAAACCATATCAGACAATGTTATAACATTTTTCTTTACAATGAAACATAGTTTAGAAAAATTCAGTGATGAAATTAATCCTATTGTATTTATAATTTTGCTTACCACATTCCTTTTATTCCCTGATGCTTCAAATTTCCTCATTTTGTCATTCTGGTTTTGTTTAGAGGAAAAACTTCATTTAGCCCTTCTTTTGTGGTAGTTCTGCTGATGATAAAAGTTTTCCTTTTGTATAAGTATGTCTTGATTTCCCTTTCAGTCATGAAGGATATTTTTACTGAGTGTAGGATTTTTGATTGAAAGGACTTTTCTTTCAGTATTCTAAATAATTTTGCCACTTCTTTCTGACTCCAGTGACTTCTAATAAAAAATCTGCTGTCATTTGTATTGTTTTTCCCCTCTAAATGCAAGGTATTTCTTTCTGTATACTTTCAAGATTCTTTTCCTCATCTTTAGTTTTTAGTAAGTAAATATTATATCTCCTGGCATGGATTTTTTAGGGGCTTAATCTGTTTGGGGTTCACTCAGTATTTACATGTATGCATACAAAACATAATAAATTGTATTATTTTAAAAGATGGGAACACATTTACTTGATCTTTGCTAAGAATTAGTTACCTAACCCACTGAGGATTGCCCTATGGCAGGTGTCCAAAAACTCAGTATTTAAAAATGTCTATTTGCATGGCTACTTCTTTATGGCATAGGCCACAGATAAAAGAAACACAAGTAGCAAAATAACCATATATTAAATAGTTTATCATATCTGGCATTATGGACTTTTCCCCTATTAAATTGGTAAAATTGGAGAAAATTGAAAAAGAAAGAGGATAAAAATGAAAAAATACTGCCTAGTTCAGTGCAGGATACACATTCAAGTTCATAACAAAAATAAAATCATTTTGAACAATATCACACTTTATTAGCATATTGGGAAAATAATCCTTAACTGCTACATTAAAAGTGGTTTGTATAACATGCTGTAGATCATCCAGCTCATTAGGAGTCACTCAATTGTGTCCTTTTTGTGAATAATATTCTGTATGTATATAACATACATACATATATTATGAATTAATATTATACATATAATATTCTATATGTACCACAACTTCTTTATCCATTCATCTGTTGATGGATATCTAGGGTACTTCCATGTCCTACCTGTTCTAAATAGTGCTGCCATGAACATTGGGGTACATGCGTCTCTTTCTAATATGGTTTTCTTAGGGTATGTATCCAGTAGTAGAATGGCTGGGTTATATGGTAGCTCCTGGAGAAGGCAATGACACCCCACTCCAGTACTCTTGCCTGGAAAATCCCATGGATGGAGGAGCCTGCTGAACTGCAGTTCATGGGGTCACTAAGAGTCAGATACGACTGAACGACTTCCCTTTCACTTTTCACTTTCATGCATTGGAAAAGGAAATGGCAACCCACTCCAGCGTTCTTGCCTGGAGAATCCCAGGGACGAGGGAGCTTGGTGGGCTGCCGTCTGTGGCATTGCACAGAGTCAGATACAACTGAAGTGACTTAGCAGCAGCAGCAGCATGGTTGCTCTCTTCCTAGTTTTTTAAGGAATGTCTATACTGTTCTCCATAGTGGCTGTAAGGACAGAAACTATAAAGCTCTTAGAAGAAAACATAGGCAATACATTCTTTGACATACATCACAGGAAGATCCTCTTTTACTTACCTCCTAGAGTAATGCAGAAGGCAATGGCACCCCACTCCAGTACTCTTGCCTGGAAAATTCCATGGGCGGAGCAGCCTGGTAGGCTGCAGGTCGTGAGGTCGTGAAGAGTCGGACACGACTGAGCGACTTCACTTTCACTTTTCACTTTCATGCATTGGAGAAGGAAATGGCAACCCACTCCAGTGTTCTTGCCTGGAGAATCCCAGGGACGGGGGAGCCTGGTGGGCTGCTGACTATGGGGTCACACAGAGTCGAACATGACTGAAGCGACTTAGCAGCAGCAGCAGCAGAGTAATGTAAATAAAAACAAAAATAACAAATGGGACTTAATTAAAATTCAAAGATTTGACACAACAAAGGAAACAATAAAGAAGATTAAAAGATGACCCTCAGAATAGGAGAAAATAATTGCAAACAAAACGACTGATGAAGGACTAATCTCCAGAATACCTAAGCAGCCTGTACAGCTCAACATCAGGAGAATAAATAGCCCAATCCAAAAATGGCAGAAGACCTCAACAGACATTTCTCCAAAGAAGACATAAAAATGGCTGATAAACACATAAAAAAAATGCTCAACATCCCTCATTATTAGAGAAATGTAAATCAAAATGACAATGAGGTCTCACCTCACACTAGTCAGAATGGGACAAATTGACAGAGTAGGATGGAAACATATACATTATCTTATAAAATAGATAGCCACTAAAAAGTTTCTGTATGACAGGAAACTCAAATCAGATGCTCTGTGACAATCCAGACGTGTGGGGTAGGGTAGGAGATGAGAAGGAGGGCCAAGAGGGAGAGGACATATGTATTCCTATGGCTGATTCATATTGATATATGGCAGAGACCAAACCAATATTGTAAAGCACTTATCCTCCAATTAAAATAAGTAATTTTTTTTAAAGTGTCTTAAGAATCACAGAACTTCAAAGCTTCTAGGCTGAGTGAATTATAAATGGATTTAATGAAACTGTCATGTAGTTCTAACTCTTTAATGAGTAAAACTTAATAGCTACCGTTTTTTAAATCAGGATTAATCTTGAATGACACTAGTGTTGACTTAGGGGAGTCTTTTAGAAAATCCTCTTTCACATATATAGCACATACATACATCAATCTGTTATAATATAACAAAGCTGTTTCTAAAAATTACCACAAAGTCATGAAATAAAAAATAAAGAGCATATAGGATAAATGGTCTTCCCTGGTAGCTCCATGGGTAAAGGATAAATGGTCTTCCCTGGTAGCTCCATGGGTAAAGGATCTGCCTGCAGTGCAGGAGACCCAGGTTCTATCCTTGGGTTGGGAAGATCCCTGGAGAACACTCCAGTTTCTTGCCTGGAAAATCCCAGGGACAGAGGAGCCTGGTGGGGTCTATGGGGTTGCAAGAATCGGACATGCCTGAGTGATTAAACCACCATAAGATAAATGGAGTTGGGACATAGTGCTTTAAAAACTTTGTCATGATATACACACACAAATAGGAAACCAATAAAAATGTTACAAAAATAAAAAGACCTAAATTTCCCTGTGGAAGTGGCTGTTGAAAGGGCTTCAGTTTTTGAGGAACTATGAGATAGTGGGAAAACCTTTATCCAAAATGAGTCAAAAAAACCATAACACAGGATATAAATGAGTTAGCTAACAACACATGTGTTGAACTGAGATAACCCACTAGGTGTTCGGGTGTGTGCACATTTACATTGTGTATATCACTACTGGGCTTGTTTCAGTGAAAGTCGCTCAGTCGTGTCCAACTCTTTGCAACCCCAAACATACAGGCTATGGAATTCTCTAGGCCAGAATACTGGAGTGGGTAGCCTTTCCCTCTATCTTCCCAACCTAGAGATCGAACCCAGGTCTCCCACATTGCGGGCATATTCTTTACTAGCTGAGCTGTCGGGGAAGCCCTGGCTTGTTTCAACCAGGTGCTATTTTGTCCCTTCATCTACTGTTTGTCAGAGACAAACTAGCATGAAAGCAAATGTGAAATTTGTATTATGCCTAAATGGTCCTTTAATATATCATTAGCATTGGAACAAATTCACTTCTTCAAAACAAGCATTTTAGCAGAACTATCTGTACCTACTTTGTAATCAGGATACATTTGTTTCCAGGTGCTGAAGTTGGCTGAGATTTTCTGCACTGTAATTTAGTATAATTCCTTCTTTTAATGCAGTATAAACCCTGAAAAATCTGTATGCTATTTAATTCAAATTTTGGGACTTTACTAAGGAAATTAGAAACATTTCATTTCAAAAGTATTTAGTGTCAGGATAAATTTAAATATACACAAGTTAAACTCTAATATATAAATATAAGTATTTGGTTTATTAAATTATGCTATATCCATTAATATACTGCCCTGCAAATATTACAATTGCTTTGCAAAGCTTATCTTTTGATGTGAAAAATATTTATGACATATGAGAGGAAAGGAGATATTAAAACAATACATATTGTGAAAGAATGGCCAATGATAGTCATTTCTTTCAGGATAATGCCTTATCACTATATCTAATTTTGATGATGTGTTATACTAATCAATCAATAAATTGTTGCCTCCAGGTGGGTGGGATTATAGTTTTCATTGGAGTATTTTTGTTCCTTTTGTTGTTTTCTTCTTGTAATACATATACAGTTAGCATTATAATGTAAAAAGGCACATTATGTAACTTATTAGAGTGTGATTTTCAGAACAGTCTGTTGGTATATTTTTATTCAGTGATTTATCCATGGCCCCAAATTTTAATAGGTACAGTCCGTTATTAGTCCCAGGCCTCGTGTCTTGGGCCACTGGCAGATCTTCTAATTAAGCCCTGACTGATAATTTCTATCAATAGACTCTCAGTATAAGGGCCCCTAAGCAATTAGAACCAGCAAATGAGATGACATCTATTGACTTTGTCTCTATTTCACCACTCTGATCCAAATGACCAGTATGATGTATTCCCACTTGAATACCCATTGTCAATAATAATCATGAGAAATTTAATTTGGTTATTTTTAGAGCTGGCCAAATGAACTTTATATGCACTGTATTGTCGTTTGTGTATTTTTGAAATAGATATGTGTCCTACAATAGCATCAAAAAATGATCTATCTTTTCCAGCATATAATGGTATCTTTCTCCTGATGCATCCTCAGAGGATTCATTTTGAGATCCCACTCTTGGACAAAATATTACCATGCTCTCCTTCACTGGTGACATTGAAATAAAACTGCTGTGAGCCAAGGACTAGAGAAATAAATGCAGTATTTTTCTTAAAGAAGCTAATTTGGCAGCAATTGGGGGAGGGGGAGGGGACCCCTGCTGTGCCAATGTCAAAAACAACCCTTTCTCAAATCCTATCCTTTTTGCAGTGCAGAACAACCTCGCGAGTTACACTTCTCTCACATCCTGAAGCCAAACTTAAAAAAAAGTTTAATCCGCATGAGCTAGGAATGAAATCCTTTATAAAAATAGCTCCTGGCCAGAAAGCTCTACTTAAAAAAGAAAGAAAGAAAGAAAGAAAAAAAAAAAAAAACAGACAGCAATGGGATAGTAAGCCAATAGAATTCTAGCAGTCTAACCTCACCACCTAGCATGAAAAGATGCTGGGCAGTGGAGTGTCAAGCTATATTGAGAAAAAAACGAGTCTCTGGTGCTTACAAATTCAATTCCATTAAACAAGTATTTATTGAGTGCCTTCCATGGGCTCAACAATGTTTTAGACACCGTGGAAGAAGCAAAGAAAGTAAAGACAGTTACTACCCTGAAGGAGTTTGCAATTTTGTTGAGGAGCTTCCCCTGGAAAACAATTTGCTGCTGAATGAGTCAGAAATACACATGATTCTAAACACCCCGTGGACAGAAAACCTATTCACATGTCACCCAGATGTCATTTTAATGGAAGTGCAATCGCCTCATTTTTAATTTAGCAAAGGAATCAACCCGGAGCATACATATGTCTTTAGCCTTGTCCCCGTTTCAAGTGGATCATTCTAAGCAAACAAACTCTCCTCCAGACCCCAAATGCTGCTGATGAACTGCTGGAGCCGCCAGAATTTGCTCCTTGACCTTGTCTGTCAAGTATGATAGTCATTTTTTTCCAGGTAATGCATTATCACCATGTCCCATTTTGATGATGTATTATACTTACACATCATTGAAGAGGCAATTTGCTTTGATGATGGACCGACATGCAATAGATCACAACTCTGAAGGAGTGAGAGGAGGAGCACCCTGGAGCTCTATAACTCAAACAGTGATGGCATCTGTAGAAGAACAGGGAGACAATTAATTTAAATTATCTGGACAGGAACTGGGCTGACAGAATGCCTTTTGACCCTTTCCCAAATAAAATGTAAAAATAGTTATGTTAAAATTGCTGTTGCGTGGTTATAAAAGAGCAACACAGAGATCCTGCGGTTATGGAACTTTTCAGTATGTTGACTCCATTGGTGGAGGCACAGTCTGACACAAGTGCTAAAAGTGCGTAGAACTTAATGTGTTTACACACATAGACACAGATGAGTGTGAGTCAGATTTTGGTAATCTGAGTAACATAAATGGATTGTATCAGTGGCAGTATCTTGATGTGATATTATACTATAGTTTTACAAAATGTTAACATGGAGTGAACTGGGTAAAGTGTATAGAGAATATTTTGTGCAATTTTTGTTTTTGCAAATGTACATTTGTACTTTTTTATAAATGCACATGATTTTATAATTCTCACTAACTTCCATAAACATATTTCACATGGCGGATCTCAATTTTCTAAAGTAATACTCAATATTGAAATTGGTTTTATTTTAAGAAAGTTTGCACAATTTAGGAGAAAACCACAAATACTAACATTTCTAAAACATGAGCAATGAGCTATGTGATGTCCAAAATGATTATACCTAAAATTTAATAAGCCTATAGTTTATTAAAACTGAGTACTAGCTCCTTAAAGTGAGATCAGAATTTCTAAAACACAGTGAGTTTAGGTTAAGAGGCAATGATTCTCAATCACTTTTGAATGAAGTAATTAATAAAGCAGGATGCTTGGGACTGATGCACGGGGATAATCCAGAGAGATGGGGTGGGGNTGGATACAGTATTGTAAAGCAAAACAAACTAAAAAATAAAAATTAATTAAAATAAAAAAAATACCATCCTGTTGCTGCAAAAAAAAAAAATCTGCTATTTATAGTAGCAAATAAAAGTAAAGATCTGGTGATGTTTAAAAGGGAATAAATATAACTTGACAATGAGGTGAAAGGGCAGTAATGAAGTGGATATCCAAGGATTATATAAAAGACAGGAAAGACTTTGCTATCATCAAAAGAAAAAGAAGTAGACCCAGTGATGGATATGCAGAAGTGGCAGTTTAAGGTAGGTATATTTCAAACTGGAAAAGACCTCCTCAGATCTGTTTCATTTCTGGCCACAGAGGATTTGAGGGCATCTTTCTAAATGTGCTTCAGACAGTCTGTAGGTCTTAGACTTGTTTTTGAACCAACATCCTATGATTCAGTCATAGGCAAAGTCTCAATGAAGAGAGACTATTTCACAAGAATGTGGATAACACAATTTATGAAAACTGACAATGATTACTAAAGAAGTTCCAGGGATAGCTGGAACATAGTCTGAACTGCTGAATTTGAAGTCAGATACCACAGTCAAGGTCTTGTCATCTCTTTTAAGAAGTCAAAATGTACCTGGGTGAGTCTTCAGTTAGGTCCACTTTGCAAATCAGATATTTCTAGGATAATGAATCTATTAGCTTTTCTATATACTCAGCATGAACAACATTCCTTTTTTCTGAGGAAAAAAATAATAGTTCTAGAGCTTATTGGAATCTATCAGGAACTAAAGTAGTCTTAATTTATTGCTACTTAATTCAATACTACCCTAAATTCTCCCTTTCTGTCAGTTTTTAAAATTTGGAAATGTATAGGTGTTGAAAGTCACTCAGTTTTGTCCAGCTGTTTGCAACCCCATGGATATACAATCCATGGAATTCTCCATGCCAGAAAATGACCCAGGGATCGAACTCAGGTCTTCTGCATTTTGGGCAGATTCTTTACCAGCTGAGCCACAGGGAAGCCCAAGAATACTGAAGTGGGTAGTCTATCACTTCTCCAGGAATCAAACTGGGGTCTCCTGCATTGGAGGCAGATTCTTTACCAGCTGAGCTACAAAGGAAGCTTGGAAATGTAAGCTCATTCCTAATTGTGATTTTCTACTTTCCTCTCTGACATGCATGATAAACACCAGGGCCATGAAATCTCATCCTGTTGAGAATGAAGTTAAAAGGCGTGTTTGTCTTAGACTGGTGACATAATATACCACAGGATTCCAAAAGGACCTATTCTCTTCTATTTAAACTCAGTGTGATTGTTTTGAGTGAAAAATATAAAGCTCTTTTTTATATCATTAGCTTGTTTTCTGGGAATAAAGGCATAGCATATATAGAGATTTTAAGAAAAAGAAAGTTTCTAATTTTCTAGCTTAAAGTGTTTCTTTAAACAATATCATAATAAAAGTCCAGTGGCAGCAACATTTATTCTATTTTAAGATGCTTATCAATTTAAAGGACAAAGGCTCCTATTTTTGTTTCAATAGTTTAATATAACAAAATAAAGCAGTATTTTAATAAAGCTAAAAAGAGTTGAACATTCCTTTGCTATTGCTTCAAAATTAATTAATACCAGCACTGAAGTTCCCAATTTTTTTATGTACTGAGAATCATTTTTCAATTAAAAGTGATTTATGACTAATATTGGCTTTCCTAATGGCTCAGTGGTAAAGAATCTGTCAAAGAGATGTGGGTTCAGTCTCTGGGTCTGGAAGATGCCCTGGAGAAGGAAATGCAACCTGCTCCACTATTCTTGTCTGGGAAATCCCATGGCAGAGGAACCTGGTGGGCTACAATCTATGGGGTTGCAAAGAGTCATACATGACTGAGAAAGCAAACCAGCAATGACTAACATAGAAAATATGTCAAATAATAATTATATAGTCCCCCAAAAGAAGCAAAGATTAGGACACGAATATACATTTTATTATAGGTTTGCCATTTTTTAGTAATGTTCCCTATTGAAAAAGTGCTAATTTTCAAAAGACTTAAATTATGAAATTAATTCATATATATGTTAATGTTTTGTCATTGACATCTGAATTAATTTGCAAATATATTTTGAAATTATTCATCTTTCACTAGTTCCAAAAGAGATGTGGGTTCAGTCTCTGGGTCTGGAAGATGCCCTGGAGAAGGAAATGCAGCCTGCTCCACTATTCTTGTCTGGGAAATCCCATGGCAGAGGAACCTGGTGGGCTACAATCTATGGGGTTGCAAAGAGTCATACATGACTGAGAAAGCAAACCAGCAATGACTAACATAGAAAATATGTCAAATAATAATTATATAGTCCCCCAAAAGAAGCAAAGATTAGGACACGAATATACATTTTATTATAGGTTTGCCATTTTTTAGTAATGTTCCCTATTGAAAAAGTGCTAATTTTCAAAAGACTTAAATTATGAAATTAATTCATATATATGTTAATGTTTTGTCATTGACATCTGAATTAATTTGCAAATATATTTTGAAATTATTCATCTTTCACTAGTTCCAGGACATTGATAAATTTGGAATCTAAGAAAATTCTGAAGATTTTCTCTCTCTAGAAAAAATAAAAATAGATTGCACTCAAAGACGCATAATATACAAATAAAACAATAGAATTTTTAAATGCATGTTTTGGGTTGGGAATTAAGCCTGAGCTTGTTAACAGTAGGTTGTTATCTACTTCGATTTAATTTATCTTGAATAATCACTTACAAGTCCTACCATTCAAGTTTGTTGTTTTTTTTTTTGCTTTTTGTTTTT